>ML781150.1:910575-925669 GCA_009831015.1 Picea engelmannii | reverse complement strand
CCTTAGTAAAATATGGGCATTACAAAGCTAAGACGTCAAATTTGAGTTTTTGGTCAAATCTAGGGTTGACCAAGTCAAAGCAGACATGACTTACTCTATGAAGTCAGAAAACAAGTTAGAAGGGGCTTCTAACTTCAAAGCATGGAAGACAAGGATTGATATCATCCTTTCCAAGAAAAAAGTGTTGGATATCGTGAAAGGAAAGATTATGGAACCAGAGTTTGAAGAAGGAAAAGAGAAGGAACCGCAGAACGTTGCAGTTATGGAGAAGTTCAAAGACAATGACATCAATTCCATGAGTATCATAGTGGATTCTATAAAAGACCACTTGATACCCTACATCTCCCATCTTTATTCGTCTAAGAAGATGTACGATGCCCTAACAAACGTCTTCTCAGTCAGAAACATTGGACAAGTAACAAGTCTGAAGAATGAGCTCCGCGACATGAAAATGAATGATGATGACATCATAACATCATACTTTGTGAGAATCTCTCATTTGAGAGATCAACTACAAGCTATTGAAGAGATCATTTCAGAGAAAGAAATGGTAAATATAGTACTCAATGGTCTTCCCAAGACAGGGGATGCATTCGCCGCAAGCATGAACACAAGGAAGGAGTATCTTACATTTGAAGAACTTTGGACTTGTTGTGCACAAGAAGAATCAAGGATCAATGCAAAAGAGAAACCCCAAACAGAACACGATGATCAAGCTTTCACAACAAGGTTCAAGAATTTCAGGAATAAAAGGAAGTTTGGCTCTAGGAAGAAATCAAATCAAGAGAAAGATATGTCAAAAATACAATGCTTCAACTGTCGAAAATATGGTCACTACAAGAATCATTGTCCTGAGCTAAAGAAAGGGAAGGAAACGCACGAAGCATCAGTTGCTGAAGAAAGGGAACCTTCAAAGATGACTAAGCAGGACAAAACAAACTTCTTCTTCTAAGACAAGGTAACAATATTCTTCATAATTCCTGTACATACCATGTTTACATAGTTTCTGTACATATCTTGCATATCTATAAGATGTTCAAAGAGAAACTACACCTATGGAAAAACAAAAAAATAAGGACTGTTATCACAATGACTACAAGTCAGTCAATACACATGAAAGGATGAAGTACATCAACATAAGTAACAACTGCAAGATAAGCCGAAATCATAATCAATCTTGAAGAAACCTAGAAGAAGTAAAGACAGAAAGAAGTCAGCAATCAAGAGGAAATTGGAAAAAGACTTGTGACACCTTGCAGAAAGCAATAAATATGTAGACGAAAGTGTGGAATCTATTAGATGGAGGGAGCCGATTATATATTTCCAAAAGAAGAGCATGCATTCATGCATGAAGGAAGGATTAGGATGGAGCTAATCCTAAAAAATATGATCCATTGAAGATTATGAAGCATCTATCCATGTTCCCATCAATGGTAGCAGTCATGAAAAGCAACACATGTTCAGTTTGACTTCAGAAGAAGTCTTCTCCGAAAAGAAGCCTTAAAGTATCCCTGGTTGTCCATCCACATCCATGATCTTATGATGAAAGGAAGTAGTCAGAATCTTCAGGGCATGGAAAACTCCATGGACCCAAGAGCTAAATAGAAACATAAAGAAAAACATGAAGATTCCAAAAGAGAAAGAAAAGCCAGAACAACCAGTCATTATATCGAGAATCACAAGACTACCAGTTTGATCTGAACCCTCTAGAAGCAATCAAGCAGAAGAAATGAAAGTTGTGATGAAGAAAAATGTATGGAAAATTTATGAATAAAATCATTGCAAGATCCAGAACTAAAGGTTCTCCCAGATGGAGGGAGAGGACTATGATGATAGCCTGTTCCAGACATACCTCTACCTAAGACATTATATCTCGTACAATATTCATGGGTTGGAGTTTACATCAGATGAATGTAAGGAATGTTCTCCTCAACAGAGTAATTGAACAAGAAGCTTATGTAGAGAAACCTCAAGGTTTTGAGGTATACCAGAAAGAGACTCTTGTATGCAGATGGAAGAAGATCTTGTATGGATTCAAACAACTTGGTGCAAAGCCTCCAATGCACAATAAAAGCGTGGTGAAAACTTTCTATAACAGAGATATTGTATCAGAATGGTTACTCAGAACTCCAGAATGATGGATTGCCAATACATGATAAGCTCTCATGATGAAAGAAGAAGTACCACTTGAATATGTTCGAGTTTGATCTTTTCCATGATGTTATGAGTTGCGGGAAACAAAAGAGTTGAATTCAACTATGATATACTGTAATGATCATAGCTATATGAAGCCTTTAGAAAACCAGTGTTCCAGAAAGATCGAAGTACATTGAGATCAAGCATTACATTCTCCGTGATGAAGTCTAGAAAAGAGAAAGTGGTTCTCCAATATATATCTACACAGATGAGTAGATGAGCAGATAAGCAGACATTTTGGTAAAGCCTCTATCCAAGATGAAAGAGTTTGTGTACTCAAGATGGAGCTCGTGGAGACGACTTCCTTATTGGAAAAGGAAGATATGAATCCCATGTTGGGAGGGAGCACTGATGTGTTATTGATTTATCGACAATCATTTTTCAGTTTGAAAAATGGTCCAGGATGAGAAGTTCCTTTCCAATTTGGAAAGTGGTTTGAGATTTCTGATGGACAGGTATTTTCCTGTTCGAAAAATGATCTAGATCGAACGGTCATTTTCGTAATGAAAATGGTTCGATGGATTGTTGATGTACCATAGGTAACGATTCCCCTTGTGGTCGGTGTGGGGGAATGGTCTAGGACAGTCTCTCTTCTTGACGATCACTCTTAGTAGTGGTCAATAAGATTGGTCTGCCTCGCCGGACAATCATTCTTTCGAAGCTCACAGTTGTGAGCAGTTTTTGAAGAATGGTCCATTTTTGGAGGTTGGTGCACGATAGTCATTTCGTTAGGAAATGGTCCAGACAGTCATTCCCTAGGGAAAATTCATTCTCTCCAGGTTTCACTTTGTTTAGTGTTGGAGGAATGGCCCAGATAGGTGAATGGTCTAGGTTCAACAACTAGGGATAGGCATTTCCTAGGGTAGACTCATTCTCTCCAGATTGCACTTTGTTTAGTTCCAGAGGAATGGCCCAGATAGGTGAATGGTCCAGGTTCAGAAATCAAGACAATTATTCTTCCTTGCTTGAGAAGAATAGTCTAGATAGATCATCATTGATGTTTTACCTTCTGAGGGTAGATTCTCTTCCAGATCTCACAGATGTGAATGGAATAATGGCCCAGATGATTCAATTTATATCATAACAATGTTTTCTTTGCAGGTTGATATGATTGTTATGGAGACTGTATGTCTCCGGACAATAGATGTATACTACTGTGGTGGATGTGTTCCACTGATTGTGACTATATGTCACTGATCAAGTATCTATGTGCTACTTTGTGTGGCAGTGTACCACTAGATTTTAGTTGTGTACTACTATGGATAGACACAATTGTGTTCTATTGAATGACATTGTTCTGATTTCCTTGAAAACTATCAGTAGTGTTGAAAATGATTATCAGCTAGATGAATGATCAATGGACAAATATTCCCCAGACAAAAAATGGTCCATGACATTTATTCTTCTAGGACATATGTCCGGATCAGAAGAATGGCTCTTGTGTCACTCTCTGGAGTGAGTGACTTATCCAACATCATGTCTGATTACTCAGATGGAGTATGGTTTCGACAGATGATGCAGCTGATGACACTGATAGTGATGATAGTGCTCATGATCTAATCACAAGATAGTTTATACGAATATGTTGATGCTACTGGGTGAATGGTATGTTTGTGCTCAAGACCATTACCTTCAGTACCTCCCTAGGTAGGAGGGAGTGTTGATATTATGGTAGTTGCGAGAGGTATTTACGTCCATGTGTAAACTCGACGAGAATAAAATATTTCGGGAAGCAAGAAGAAACCCGAATTAATTGGTTAATAACCCTAGAAGACAAGTTGGCTCAAGAGAATGAATTGTATTAGGTTATTACCCTCCAAGAGAAGAAGTCGACTAAATAAAATGTTATATACTAAAGAATTAGTACCCAGAATGAGAAGTCGACCTAGGCAGTTTCCCAGAAATAGTATAAATACAAGAGGCTAGTATTCATTCTGGCCAACATTATTAGAACTGCAGAAGCAACACTTGTGCGCACTGCAGTTGGCCAGTTTGTGCGCAAATTTGGAGGAGATTTGTTGTTGCAGCTGCTACAACTAGCAGATTTTGGTTTTGGCTTGGACTCTCTCTTGGTTATGGTTTGGACTCTCTGATAAGATCTTGTTTCTCTTTCTTGGTGTGCTATCATTGGAGAAAGGCGTGCCACCTTTGTTTCGCTATCTAGTCTAGGGTTTTCTTCCAAAATGATTCTCTGTCAAGGTTAAGGTGCTCGGGGGTGGCTTCGACCAATGGTTGGGTGACAATATTGCTATATTGTCTATGGTTAAACGAGCACATCCATTATATTCTAACACCAATATGTTCGGGAGATCTATTCCTTCCCTTTCCACAATGTCTCTGAGATCAAGATCTTTCGTGCCTACCTCGCTTGGTGTCATCTCCGAGTCTCTGTCTACCTCCTGCATTGGGGTGTTGGCGTCTTTGTTTCCTCCTTCCATAGGACTTGCACTACCTCCTTGTTCTCTCTTATTGCTTGGAATATCTGTGTTCTCATGAGTTGTGTGTTCCCTAGCTTTTGTGTTTTCCTTTCCTCCTTCTTCCCCTTGGTTGTCCCTGTCCCGCTCTTCTGTTCTAGTCCTAGCATCTAGATTTCTTCCTGTTGGGGCTTTTCTTTGTTTCTTTTTTTCTCTGTTTTTTTGGTTTGGCTTTACAAACTCGTTCTCATCCTGTTGTATTTTGGTGTTTTCAGTTTCTTGTTTTTTATTGAGAGGGTATTCTATGAACAAGTTTCCATGTTCATGGCATATTTTGCATCTAAACAGGATCTGCTCGTAGTCGATGCTTTGTATCCATTCCTCATCTCTAAATTCCAGGATTATGGCTTCTGGGAGCGCCCTTGAAACATCCATCTCTATGCAGATCCTTGCATAGGATGTATATCTTCCTTTTACAATTGATTCTGATGTCTTAAAATATTTCCCAGGCTTGTTCCCTATTGCTTCGAAGGTGGATGACAACCAGTAGTATAGAGGTAAGGAGTAGAGTCTCAGCCAGACTAGGACATTTTTAAAGGTTTCTTTCTTTGGGGAGAATTTTCCCTTCCACGATCGCATGTATAGCCCTGCTGAGGCATGGAAGTATGACCCCCCCTCAAAGACTTTATCCCCGTCCTCTAGGTTCATGAAGGTTGTTGTGAAAAAACCTTTCGAGCCCAGGTGGAGTTCCACTTCTCCACTTGGCTTCCATTGATATTTTATCCAGTTGCGCAATGTTCTTTTTGTGGGCCACAAACCGATGAACTTGCAGATTAGTGCATGCGTCTTCATCTGGTCTTGATAGAGTTGCGTTTGTAGGTATTCTAGTATAACCTTGGGCATCAATGTTGTTTTAGGTTTACACGGGTTGCGCCCATCTACCCCACCAGGGTTTGCTGGTTCTTGCGCATCATTCGGGCTTCTCTGCTTTCTTCCCCCAAGTGATCCCTTTTTTCTTGGTTGCTCTCCTGATTCTTTTCTGATACTGATCCCGAGGTGCTTGTCAGCGGTTCTTTGAAACCTACGCCTCATGGGCCTTTCCACCTATCCACCACTACCTTCTTGTATGAGGGGGTTCCACTCCCTCCCCCTTTGGTAACCAATTTGTCCGTTGTTGAGACCACGACTGTCAAACCCTAGCTTGCAATTTCTCCAGTCTACTAGTATAGAGTGTCTTTAAAATAATGGTTACAACATTTCAAGTTAGTTGTCAAGCACAATATTCATCAATTAATCCCTACAACAATTAACCTGTAAATAGATTGCAATATGTATACTTTCAATATCACATGTATATGGTTCACTATTGGAGCTATGAATATTAGGATTTTTTCCTGTAACATAAATAAGTACAAATTCAATTAACTTGTGAATTAATAAAATAGATTTCTAATCTTAATCGCTAAACATACAATTTCAATATCTTATCAATAAATCTGCATCCTTGTCTTTTATTTTCCCTTCAAACTTGATTGTACTAATCCTTGTTGTGTGTCTGAATGAAAACCAAAAATCTCCAAAATGGTGATGTTGTGAATTCCATAAATCCCATAACCACTTTACTGAAAGCTTGGTAAGTATAAGGTTCAATATCATATTCAATGTTTTGGATATTATAACCATGAGGGATATCTGCAATAACTAGGGAGTATTACTTTTTAGGAACAAGATTTGCAATTTTTTCACAATCCCGTAATATCACTTTATATTGAACAGTGTCAAGCCCAATCCAAATGTAGTGATCAAGGGTGTCATCAAGCTCAACATTTTGAAGACATCACCTTCTTTCTCTTTCAAACTTAGCTTTTTGAATATAACTTTAGAAGATTTGAGGTACTCCAACTATATTCTTCTTTGACATCTTTAATGAAACAAACTAACATATAATTATATATCTATAACTAATAAAATTGAAATAAATTAACCACTAAAATCTATGAAAGTCGCCTTGCAAAATCCTATAAAAATAAAATACTTCATGTTTCCATTGTTAAATAAGATTTAAAAATTATCATGAAGCTTATAATAATACATGCTACACAAAAAAAGAATAAGCAAACTTACATTTCCCATGTCAATGTCTGTCGCGATCATTACACATAATTCTGTGAAATTTTCTTCTTTTTTGTAATTGCTCATATTCAAACAATATCTAATCTTGTGATGCAGGAGCGTCATTGGCAAGTGCACAGAGGCAAGACCACTCAACACGTGAGAGTTATTCTAGAAATTCAACGTTGACAGTTGCAACCGATTTTGAAATCCGCCTTAACTCAGCGCCGAAATTTACCTTTGGAGGCACGTTTGAACTAGTGCTGAATTTTACCCTTTGAGGCACATTTTGAAAATTGCAAGTGAAGCAGGAGTTTCCACTATGGATTTGAAGTGCGACTGGACTAAGATAGCATAGGATGAATTTTAGAGTAGGCAAGTAGCCACGGGAAACCCTAGAAATCTTTGAGTTAAGTAGAAGTTTGGACGCCCAGAAAAAAGGGCTGCAAGATAGGGGAGAATAGTGCAAGGGGACTACAAGTTAGCCGAAGCCCCAAGCTTCCAAAACCATTGTAATCAGAATATGTTCTGGTAGCCGTTTAGACACTTGTGAATATAACATAAGGAAAATTGATCCAAATGCGTGTGTGTGAATGTTATTTGCGATTTCCTGTTAATTCTGTTTTCATGAACAAGTGAATGAATCTCCACAGAGGAGAACGGAACTGTGACTGTTAGTTTTCAGTTTCAATTGTTTCTCTTAATTTGAATCTCTCCAAGGTGTGCATCGATCCAGAGAGGAACGCAAGGAAATCGAGAGGAATTTCTCTGGGAGAAATACCATGGATCTAAGTTATTGAAATCCCTCAAACGCAAGGAGTGCACGAGAAATGGAAGTCTGAACCAGACAAAGCTCAGGAGGAACAACACATCGAAAAGTGTTATCGAGATCCAGGAACCCATTCCCCGGAAGAAGCGAAGGTCGAGCCTTCGAAGACTTAGAAAATCTTTCGAGTCTGAAGTGAGTGAAAGCTCAGGAGGAGGAATGTGAGACCCCGCAAGCCGTTGGATCAAGTGGAGTTGCAAGGAGGTTAGTGACGGGGAAGATATCTGACCGTAGATCTGGAGGGCGTTGTGAGCCGTTGATCAAGTGCCTCAAGCTTTCGGCATTTCGGGAACCGGAAGTACAAGGGTCAATAGTGTGGGACTCTCAATCGGTGGAACCCTGAAAAGATTAGAGCCGTCAGATCTTCGAAGGCCTAGAGTCGTTGATCTGTAGTGAGGGGAGATTTCATGATTTCAGCGACCGGGAAGAGGAGTGGACAACTCCGTAAGACGCAAAACGTGAAACACCAAAATAAGCGTAGCCGTCTATCCAAGAGAGATCTGAGATGTAGATCTCGCGTCATCGAGATTTCAACATTCGTGACTTGGAGGGCTCAGGCGCCTTGTATCACAGGTTCCGATACTGCGAACCGCGACGTGCTTTCGTGGTAAAGCTTGTGGTCATGGGTTTGTGGTCACGTGAGTTGGGAAAAGGGAGGAGCTAACCTCCATTAGCCCTCATCAGAGTTTCAGGACTGGAGAAGCCAAGGACTCATCATATTGGAAAGCCCGGGGTCGTGAAACGCAGCGCGCCTTTTGAGCCAAGTCCATGGTCATGCCGACAGACACGAGGAGTGGAGAGCGTGATCCTAGCGCTTGATCGTGCAGGAAAAAATAGATAAGGAACTATGGATTTGAAGAGGGAGGTTCCAGCTCAGAACCAGAATAGCCATTTCGACCCCAAACCAAAAGATTATGATCGGGAGGCCGCGCAACCCTCAGGAGGGATAGGGGGTCTGCATCAGGTGGTATAAGAGCATAAGTTCTTCATCTGTAGACTTCAGGCGAAAGAAAGAGGATGAGACAAAGAACTCAGAGTTGTACTCTGTGTGTGACAAGCAGTCAACACAATGCCACCAAGGAGACGAGAAGCATCTTTAGCCAACCGTGTTGTAGAGAGGGAGATGTGAGAACTTCGCGCTAGATTGGAAACAATGGAAGCAACGCAAAGAAGAGAACCTGACGCTGGAGACATCAGTGAAGCAGAAAGTGAAGAGGTTGAAGTTGAAGAAGCTGCGGGAGAAGACGTTGTAGAGGAACGTTTGTTGAAAGCAGTTGCCAGACTGGGAGGCATAGCTAAGATAGAGGTTCCCACGTATGAGGGAAACCTAGATGTTGAAGAATTGTTGGATTGGATAAGATCCATGGACAAACACTTCGATTATGAAGACGTCGATGAGGAGAAGAAGGTGAGGCAGGCAATCACTAGGTTAAAAGGACATGTAGTGCTGTGGTGGGATGAACTACAGGTTGAGAGAAGAAGCAAAGGAAAACAAAGGATAAAGAGTTGGGACAGAATGGTAGCCAAGCTGAAGGCTAAGTTCATACCCAAAGATTATTAGATAAATCTGTTCAGGAAAATGCAGAACCTGAGACAGAAAGGGATGACAGTTAAGGAGTACACCGAGGAGTTCTATCGACTGAACATCAGAACTGGACAACGGGAGAGAGACGAAGAGAAAGTCGCCAGATATAT
This sequence comes from Picea engelmannii, assembly GCA_009831015.1. Lineage (NCBI taxonomy): Eukaryota > Viridiplantae > Streptophyta > Pinopsida > Pinales > Pinaceae > Picea > Picea engelmannii. The sequence goes on along the minus strand of ML781150.1, from coordinate 916,426 downwards.
AAATGGCTTGAGATATGAGATCCAGGATGAGCTCAGCATGATGTCAGTCAGAACAGTGGAGGATGCTTATCAGTTTGCGCTGAAGGTAGAGGAGAAGTTGGCCATAAAACAAAACTAGCGAGGAAGAGGTAAAGGCTCGGTCCCAAGCAAAAGCAAGGGATTTAACCGTGACAGAGCACATTAGTCTAAGGATGAGGCCGAGAAACCACAAAATCACTCAGAATGAGGAGGAAGTTATCGAGAAAGACAGGGTGGTGGAAGAAACTCTTTTAGAGGAAGAGGCAGAGGAGGAGTAAGATGTTATTCCTATGGAAAGACAGGACACATGTCTTGGGAATGCCCCGAGAAGAAGAAGGAAGGAGGAGAAGCTCACATTTTAGAAGCCCAATGAAGAAATGTTGAAGCAGAGGGAGCAGAGGATGGAGCATCCCTGATGTTGAGAGAAGTTCTCTTGAAACATGAGGCAGAAATTGAAAAGCCAGTGCAGAGAAACAGTTTCTTCAAGACAACTTGCAAGACTTAGGATAAAGTATGCAAGGTGATCATTGACAGTGGGAGTATTAACAACCTAGTATCCACAGAGATGGTGGATAAATTGGAGCTGAAGACAACTGGACATCCAAAACCATACAAAGTCTCATGGCTGCAAAAAGGACACTAGGTAATGATCACTAAACAATGCTTGGTTGAAATTAAAATAGGAGGATATAAAGATGAAATCCTATGTGATGTAATTCCCATGGACATATGCCATATTCTGTTGGGAAGACCATGGCAGTCTGACAGAAATGTCATTCATGATGGGAGGAAAAACACATATACATTAGAAAAGAATGGTAGGACGCATACGTTGTTGCCAATAGAGGAGAAGAGAGTAAAGGAGGAAGCCAACACAAGCATACTTCTCATGAGTGGGAAGGAACTCCTGAAAGAAGTCAAGGAAGAATAGGAGATGCAGTTCGATGTGGTGAGGAAGCCCAGAGTCATCCTTATGAGTACATCAATGGATGATTTGCCTGAAGAAGTTCAGGAGCTGCTGGATAATTTTGTTGATATAGTGGTGGATGAGTTGTCAAACTCATTGCCGCCCATCAAGAGTATCAGTCATCATATCGACTTGATACCAGGAACAAGTCTGCCAAACAAAGCAGCGTACAGATTGACACCTCGGGAGAATGAAGAAGTGAAGGACCAAGTCCAAGAGCTGCTAGACAAAGGTTTGGTCAGAGAGAGCTTGAGTCCATGCACAATACCGACTGTGTTGAGCCCAAAGAAAGATGGAGGATGGAGAATGTGCACAGACTCGAGAGCCATCAACAAGATCACCATCAGGTACATATTTGCTTTACCAAGAATGGATGATTTAATGGACTTCTTAAGTGGAGCAAATTTCTTTTCTAAGATAGATCTGAAAAGTGGATATCACCAGATTAGAATGAAAGAAGGTGATGAATGGAAAACAACCTTTAAGACAAACGAAGGTCTATACGAGTGGTTGGTTATGCCATTTGGCTTAACAAATGCCCCGAGTACTTTTATGAGGTTGATGAGTGAAATTATGAAAGATTTCATTGGCAAGTTCGTGGTTGTATATCTAGATGATATATTGATCTTTAGCAGGACTAAAGAGGAGCATTTGAGACACCTAATGCTAGTAATGAGGAGGCTACATCAGGAGAAGTTGCTGATCAATTTGAAGAAGTCCTCTTTTATGAAGACAAAACTCATTTATTTGGGTTTTGTGATCTCTTCGAATGAACTAAAGATGGATCCAGAGAAGGTGAAAGCGATCAGAGAATGGTCGTCACCAAGAAGCATGTTCGAGGTAAGGAGCTTCTATGGATTAGCAAGCTTCTATAGGAAGTTCATTAGAGACTTCAGTGGGAGATGTGCACCCATGATGGATACAGTAAAGAAGTAGCATAAGTCTTTTAAATGGACAGAGGAGGCCGAAAGGAGCTTCAATATACTAAAGGAGAAGATAATGGAGTGGCTAATTCTGGTCTTGCCAAATTTCGAAAAGACATTTCAGGTGAGATGTGATGCTAGCGGAATTGCAATAGGAGTAGTTTTGAGTCAGGATAACAGACTTTTGCTTATTTTAGTGAGAAGATGAATGAGACTAAGAAGAAATACTCCACATATGACAAGGAGTTTTATGCCATAATTCAAGCTTTGAAGAAATTGAGGCATTATCTTGTCCCGCAAGAGTTTGTCTTGTATAGAGATAAACAAGATTTACAATTCATAACCAGACAGGAAAAACTGAATCAAAGGCATGCAAAATGGGTTGAATTTATGAAAAATTTTACTTTTGTCATAAAACATATTGTTGGGAATGATAACAAGGTTGTTGATGCATTAAGCAGAAGATGTTTGATCATGCAGGAATTCTAGGTGAAGACATTGGGGTTTGAACAGCTTAAGGACATGTATCATGGTGATGTAGATTTCAAGGAGGCATATGAGGCATGTGCTAATCCTGTGTTGAGAGATAGAAGTCAGTGGACATAATACATGATTCAGGAAGGACTATTGTTCAGAGGACATCAGTTGTGCATACCAAAATGCTCAATAAGGGATAATCTTTTGAAGGAAAAGCACAGTGGAGGATTGGATGGACATTTTGGCCATGATAAAATGTTTGTACAGTTGAGAAACTCATACTATTGGCCAAGTATGAGAACATAAGTGATAGAGTTTATGAACAGATGTAGAATTTTCCAACATGCTAAGGGGAAAAGATAGAACACTGGGTTGTATCAACCATTGCCAATACAAGAGAGGCCTTGGGATGCAATAAGCATGGATTTTGTGTTGGGATTTCCAAGAACATAAAGAGGATTCGATTCCATATTTGTGGTGGTGGATAGATTTTCAAAGATGGCACATTTCATCCCATGCCAGAAGACCAGTGACGCAACGCATGTTGCAAATATGTTTTTCAAAGAAGTTGTGAAACTTCACGACCTACCTAGGAGCATTGTCTCAGACAGAGACACAAAATTTGTTGGTCACTTTTGGAGGACGTTTGGAAGAAGATGGGGACGAATTTGTCCTTCAACTCAGCTTATCACCCTGAGACAGATGGGTATACTGAAGTGGTAAATAGAAGTTTGGGGAATTTATTAAGGAGTCTAGTTACTGAACATTATAACCAGTGGGATTAGATTATTCCACAAGTAGAATTTGCATACAAAGACTCACCAAATAGGAGCACTGGAAGGGGCCCATTCCAAATACTCCATGGAATGCAACCCAGAGGAGTGTCTGAGTTGAGAGACTTGGAACAGGGTGAGATCGAGAGTGTTGGAGTAGAGGATTTTTCTATGGAGATGGAGCGACTCCATAGCCAGATCAAAGGACAGTTGGAGAGTTCTAATAAAAAATACAAGCACAGAGCTGATCAACATCGCAGGGAACTTCAATTTGAAGTAGGAGATCAAGTTTTATCACATCTCAAGAAGGAAAGGTTCCCAAGGGGGAACATACAACAAGTTGAAGATGAAAAAGATAGGACCCTGTAAGATCTTAAGGAAGTTTGATGCAAACACCTATGAGATTGAGCTGCCAGATGGTGTGGGCATTTCACCCATATTCAATTTTTCAGACCTGTATCCATACAGGAAAGATGACACAGAAGGGTCAGAAGCTCAAGGAAAGATTTAGTGGGAGAAACAGATGCCTGTGGTAGAAAAGCCACAGATGGAGAAAATTGTTGATCAGAGGATTGACAAGAAGACCGGGAGGAAGAATTATTTTGAGTATCTGGTCAAATGGAAGGGACACACAATTGAATATGCCAATTGGGAAAATGAAGCTGCCATCAAGAAGCAGGGAAAATCAGTAGAGGAGCTCATGGACATGAGTCCATGAATTTTTTTCAAGGGGAGTATGATGCAAGAGCATTGTTGGCAAGTGCGCAGAGGCAGGACCACTCAACACGTGAGAATTCTTCCAGAAATTCAACGTTGACAGTTGCAACCGATTTTGAAATCCACCTTAACTCAGCGCCGAAATTTACCTTTGGAGGCACGTTTGAAGTAGTGTCGAATTTTACCCTTTGAGGCACGTTTTGAAAATCGCAAGCGGAGCAATAATTTCCACTATGGCTCTAAAGTGCGATTAGACTAAGATAGCATTGGATGAATTTTAGAGTAGGCAAATAGCCAGGGGAAACCCTAGAAATCTTTGAGTTAAGTAGAAGTTTGGACGCCCAGAAAAAAAAAGGGCTGCAAGATAAGGGATAATAGTGTAAGGGGACTGCAAGTTAGAAGAAGCCCCAAGCTTCCAAATCCATTGTAATCAGAATATGTTCTGGTAGCCGTTTCGACACTTGTGAATATAACAGAAGGAAAATTGATCCTAATGCATGTGTGTGAATGTTATTTGCGATTTCCTGTTAATTCTATTTTCATGAACAAGTGAATGAATCTCCACAGAGGAGAACGAAACTGTGACTATTGGTTTTCAGTTTCAATTGTTTCTCTTTATTTGAAGATTTGCAAGGTGTGCATCGAGCCAGAGAGGAACGCAAGGAAATCAGGAGGAATTTCTCTGCAAGAAATACCGTGGATTGAGTTATCGAAATCCCTCAGATGCAAGGAGTGCGCGGGAAATCGAAGTCTGAACCAAACAAATCTCAGGAGGAACAACACGTCGGAAAGTGTTATCGAGATCCAGGAACCCATTCCCTGGAAGAAGCGAAGACTTAGAAAATATTCTGAGTTTGAAGCGAGTGAAAGCTCAGGAGGAGGAACGTGAGACCCCACAAGCCATTGGATAAAGTGGAGTTGCGAGGAGGTTAGTGACAGGGAAGAGATATGACCGTAGATCTGGAGGGCGTTGTGAATCGTTGATCAAGCACCTCAAGCTTTCGGCATTTCGACAACCGGGAGTACAAGGGTCAACAACGTGGGACTCTCTACTGGTGGAACCTCGAAAAGATCGGATCTGTCAGATCTTTGAAGGCCTAGAGCCGTTGATCTGTAGTGAGGGGAGATTTCGTGATTTCGGCGACCGGGAAGAGGAGTGGACAGCTCCGTAAGACGTGAAGTCGCGAAACGTGAAATGCCAAAATAAGCGTAGTCGTCATTCCAAGAGAGATCTGATCCATAGATCTCGCGTCATCGGGATTTTGGCATTCGTGACTTAGAGGGGTCAGGCACCTTGTATCGCAGGTTCCGATACTATGAACCGCGACGCGCTTTCGTGGTAAAGCTTGTGGTCACGGGTGTGTGGTCACGTGAGTTGGGAAAAGGGAGGAGCTAACCTCCATTAGCCCTCATCGGAGTTTCGGGACTGGAGGAGCCAAGGACTCGTTGTATTGGAAAGCCCGGGGTTGCGAAACGTGACGCGCCTTTTGGGTCAAGTCTGTGGTCGTGCCCACGGTCACGAGGAGTGGAAAGTGTGAGCCTAGCGCTTGGTCGCGTAGGTGAACATAGAGAAGGACCTATGGATTTGAAGAGGGAGGTTCCAGCTTGAAACCAGAAGAGCCATTTCGACCTCAAACCAGAAGATCCTGACAGGGAGGTCGCGCAACCCTCAAGAGGGATAGGGGGTCTGCATCATCTTGAGATATGTCTTTGATTGTTTCACTAGTGCATAAATAATATCTGTTCCTGGCACCAAACATATATCGCGTAACATGCCAAGTGACTGACAGCTTGCTTTGTCATGTTCAAATTCAACACAATACAAAATTATTTGTTCTCCATTGACGACTTGTTTGTCTTTAAGATACCAAGAATTCTCCATTCTACTCTCACCATTGACAGTTTTCCACTCTCTAACATTCTTCATTACTCTTGTGACCTCATTTGTTGGAATAACATTTTGTTTCCTAGCATTC
>ML781150.1:869426-898529 GCA_009831015.1 Picea engelmannii | reverse complement strand
TGCATAGGTTAGAATGCATATTAGGTAAATTTTCCTTTCAAAGAAAATTGAAAAGGGTTTGCATTTCAAAATGCACCCTAAGTTGATTAAAATTGGTTATTTTAGCATAGGAAAATAAATTACAATGTAAAGGTTTCAAAAAGCAAGATTTGTGGTTTATGGCACATATTTTTATCCTAAGTTTGGAAGTGGACAAGACATTTTGTCTTATAGCACGTATCCTTTGCGAAAATATCCCTCGGTGGCATCAACTTTTCCCCTATTGATGACCCTCAACCATTTTCACCCCCCTCGACCTACCTACCTTTATCGACAGAGGGGGGGTTCGAAAAGTCGTATTTCCTGCACTGGTCCCACATAACATGGTGCGTCCTTATCATTTCACCCCCCCCCCTCCTATTTCCACTTATCGCCGACCCCCCCCTTAGAAATCTGTCAAACCAAAGCTCGATATCGCTCAGTCTTCCCGCCACTACTATCCTATCTCCACATGACATTTGTCCCACTCAACATACTTGTTAGCCAATTAAAACATTCCCCATGACCGTTAGTTGTCCCATAACGGCCCTGTGCCATAACAAGTATCCATTGTACACATTAAAACCCCATTTTCATCCAGTCACATCGTTTGACGAGAAAGACACCGTGGAGACCGCACCAAGGTAAGCTGTCAAACTATCACCACCTTCTCTCCCTATCAACAAGTGAATCTATTTTCTGGTAATTACAATATCACCATATTTTATTGTTCATTTTGTCAATTATGGCTCCCAAGGTCAATCTTACTGATACATATGAGAACCCAATGATTCCCCCTCCCGTCGACCTTGACCATATCCCTCTGGCAGATAGAGACTACAAGGTTACAAAGCCGAAGTGTGAGTTTGATTTCTTCAAATTGCACTCTTGGCTAAAAGAAATTTTCCTCGACTAGAGCGATGAAATTGGACTCTGGGAGTCCAATTTGCCCCTGTATATGATCCCTCGGACTTATCATTTCCCAAAATTTGTCCTCAGATGCCAAGCCAATTGTTTGTTAGGCCAAAGAGCCATTGCCTCCCCCACTGGTGAAATACTATTCACAATCACCTCTGAAGCCATCGACCAAATGTTAAAAATCCCTAGAAATGACTCAACCACTATGTTCTTTGTTGAAGCCCTAAATGATTTATACCAGAAGTTATATTTTCCCTAGAGAGTACAGATCTTTGAAATCTTCCTCCCTAAAGATGCCCAATTGCCCAAGAAAAGCCCACCTTACCCATATTCTATTTTCACAGTGAAAGAAAACCAGATCATATCCATAAGATCGTACCTGCTAGATTATTATTTTGATGATTGGGTAGATGAACCCATTCTGGGTTTTCTGTCCATATTTTCTACATAGGAAAAGGTTTTCGTTAAGTTCAATTTCATTCAATTTCTGGCTGATAGTATTCATGATCAATTCTTCAAGTTTCTGACTGAAGGGATGTTCAAATACTCTTCAATTTTGGTTTATATGTTTCTATTTTATCAATCAGATAGGTTTCCTTGTGCACTTCAGAAGTTAAATAAGGAAGGAAGCCCACAGTCAGTTACATCACGGACCTCATTGGTGAGGAAGAATTCAACAAAGTATAGCTTTAAAGATTTCATAGATCAATTCATTCATCCAGTTATTTGTTTGTTGAACAGAAGCACATAGCCAAGGGTCAGTTAAGAAATCCAGAAGGTCTTACACCTATCTGATCAAGCCAAGACATGTGATTGGTATTTATACTAGAACTATACAAATATCAGGGTATATGGGTGTGAGTTGCCTCCTTACAAATTGCCTAAATACCTCCCCATGAGGATTTTTTCACCAGAGTATATAAGGCAAATGGTAAATTCAGATGAGATTCATTTTGTTGCAGCAAAGAAGAAATCCCAACTCATAATCAAAACTCAGATTGAACCATTTATTTGCAACAACGGATCAGCAAGAGAAGAAGCAGACAACCTTTTGAAACAAATGAAGTTTCCTTTGAGATTCACCTGGTCATATGATCCATTTGGTATCATTTATGAACTCAAGACCAAACAAAATACCACTCCCTATGTACACACATAGAGGCCAGACGTGGAAAGATATATGAACCAGGCAAAATGGCAGGAAAACACATTGCAAGAACCAGAGGAGCAACCTATCTCCGTAATCACTTCACGGACTATTACACCTCAAAAGCAAGCAAAGAAAATATCAAGGAAGAAAGTTTCTCCTTCAATCATAGAGGTATCAACTGAATATTTTTAGGTATACAAAAAGAGGGCTAAAACCAGTCACACAACAAATTTGCTAAACGAGGGAGAAATGTAGTGCACCATAGTTTTGTAGGGACCACATTCTTCAACCCGGTTAGATAGTTTGTTGACAGGTTCTCCATCATCACCAACATCTCAAAGAAATCCAGACACAACTCTGACAACTGAATCAGTTCATGGACAAAAAGTGTCAAATATTTTTGACAAATATAAGGAAATCAAGCAAAAGAATGAGCTTCTCAACAACAACACCTACACTCAATTCTGGAAGCAGACCTCTACTGCTCAGCATAGACTACTGTCATCTTTTGACACAAATAAGGAAAGAATGCAAAGGGAATTCTTAAAGGCACAAGTCTCCCATCCAAAGACAACAACATATTACAAGAAGATTGCTTTTGAGTTTGATATAAAATATGTCCATCCCGTGGACCAGATGGATATGCATAGACAAACAGGAGAAATGATATTTTCAACTCTGACAAATACTTCAATGACTCCTTCTAAATTGCAGGTATCCCTGAATAATATCCAATCCCAATTAAATCTTGAGAAGATCTATTCTTTGGCCAAAGATAACAAAATAAAATCTTTAGAAGAATTAGTTCTTAAGATTGGGTATGATCAAACAAATATAAAAGCAACAGAGGAGTTGATAAAGAAAAAAAATGTTGATATAGAATCACTCAGGAAGAAACTGAAGCTTCAAGCCATAGAGGATTCACAAACAAAAGAAGTGGTTGAGACTGAAAGCCACAAAGAGGAGATGCTAAAATTAATCATGGAGCAAAATGCACAAATAAGGGAAATGGAAGCAGAGATGGACAAGCTGATAAAAGAAAAAGATAAAAATGTGAAGTTGGCCATGATTCCACTAGATGCAGTGCCCCGAATAGGAATCAAAACAACAGAAGTGTCCACATTAGCAACAATCCCAGCAGCCATTCCAATACAAATTTCAGAAGCCTCTGATAAACTAGTAAAATCTATGGAGGATATGTTAATACAAGGGGAAGAAATCAGAAAATTACAGGAAAAGGTAAAGACATTACAGGAACTTAAATCAATGTTCTAGGCTAGTCATCTAGCATAAATGCATAATTCTCAAAGGCTCAACCAACACTTGCAACAATTAGGGAAATAGACTGCCATGGCAAATACCTTAGCCCAAGCTAAGGAAAACATATGGATAGATATCAGTAAATCCATGACAGAGATCTGGCCCTACATACAAATCATTTTTTAGTAGCATGAATTAGTGCAGAAAGCCAGGGGAGCCATTGAAATCATCAAAGAAGAATTAGGAGAGAAACCGATAGAGGCCACAGAGCTCATCAGGTTTCTAAACTCCAAAAACAAACAAGAATTAGAAGAGCTAGATATTGAGAACAGAACTGAAACCATCCTAGAAATAAAGAAGGTTTTGACCAAAAAAGGCCTCATGTTGCAGCTGGAAGAAAAATCTCAAGTCATGGACATAGGTGTGCAAAGGTTCTTCGACAAATTTGAGGTGCTACACAAGAAAGGGCTTCCTGGATTGTTAGTAGTAAATGAAAAATTGATCATTATGCCTAATTACAAACATAAATTGAACACAGTGGAAAAAGACAATTCAAAGTTTGCAGGAATACAGGGAATCCTCATTGGTAAAGATTTCCTGAAGACACTACAATTTGACTTGAGCATTCAACATGAAATCAAACATGTCTTCATCACAAAGCCTACTTTTTCCAAGTACACAAAGATGGATGAAATATACATAAAATTACTCAAGATATCAATCCCAAGTAAAAAGAGGTGGGAAGATCTATGCAAATTACTTGAGTAAAGACAATTTCGATGTTTCAGCTAGCAAGGAGTAACAACTAAGCAAGTCAAAGAGACAAATCATCAACAAATTCCACCAAATCAGCTCCTGAAATCTGAGCAGATCTACAAGATTCCTACATTTTTGTAATTAGAGATTTAGATAGTTTAGATATCCCTAAAAAATATCCTGATCATTTATGACATGATCTGATGTAAATAATTGTATAAATACTTATCTTTTCGAAGTATTGAGGGTTTATTTTTGCATCCAAGAAAGCTATTGTGTAATTTTTCCAAAAGGATCGACCAGTAATAAAAGGGCTCATTCACATGATTCTCGTGTCAGACTGTTGGTGATGTACTTCTTTCTTTGTTTAATGTTTTTCATTCTTTGTCAATCATTTATGTATTCTCAAATCTAATTATTCAAAAGAAGTTAAAGAACATAATTTATCTTAGCATACTATGTTTCTGGTTTTTGAATGATTTTCATGTTTTTTTATCTAAAATTAAGTAAAATCATTCTTAAATGCTCTTCTAATTAGTGGAATTCCCCTCTTTTATTCACATTCACTTCATCTAATTTAATCGGATCCAAACAGTTTTACTATCTTGCCCTGTGGAGAAGACTTATAAAAGTTGAATCAGATCCCTATCTTTAGAGACAGACCCCATAGCCCAATGGAAATTTAAGCATCCAATCAGCCAACTATTACAAACAAACAAATTATGAATTGTTATAACTAGCCTAACATCTTAACCTAAACAAATCTAAATCATATAGAGAGATCCCTTTCTGAAGCTGGCAAGGCTAGATCCCAGCTTCCAAAGTGGTTTTGTAGTTACCTATGTCTGTTCTTCTACAACCTCTGGAAATTAAAGAGTGCTTACATAGTGGCGACCATACTGGGGAAAGAACAAATTTTTAACTTCTGCAGATTATTTTCCCTAGTAAGAAAACTTTATTTCTGGACAATCAAAGATTCAAATCTTAAGAGATAAATGTTCAGAGGTTGTAAAAATTTGTAAATATTTAGGTAGTGTGTTTAAAGTTTCAAGTTATGACTCCAAAAAGAATTCACACCAGATCTCATCCTAATCCATAACCTGTAAAAGTTGTAGATAACCCTAAAAGACCAATCAGAAAAAGAAGCTTAGCAGAAATTCAAGGGAGTAGTAGTCCATCTCCTAGGGAAACCTCTCTCCTAGGGAAATTTGTCACAATCCAGGGTATTCAGTTTGACCTACCATTTGAGCATAGATTATTCAGAACCAAATCTGATAGTTTTGTGGATGAAACAACATTATGTCAAGCTATTCTTCAACCCAAATACAACTGAAAGACAATCTCTTGAGCCACATCTTGATCAACAAATCCTCCAAAATTTTGAGAAATTACAAGATCTAGCATTAGATTTTGATCAAGCTTTACATGAAGCATCCAACAATATGTTGAACTTTCTGCCCTGACCATTTTTGCATCATCTATCAATCCTCAATTGGTTCATCCTATATCTACCAGCCCTGGTTATTCCATATCTTCCACCACTTCTCCAATAACTTCACAGATAGTGATCCAACCTGTCACATGAGTTCCTACATATACACCTTCCACAAGCTTATTTTCTATCCATCCTCCCACACCAATCATGGCAACAAGATATGCTCCCCTCGTTTTGGTTGCTCCTTTACACAATATGCCCCAAGACTATCAAACTAGGATTCCTCAGTTTGATGGCACTGGAACTATGACTGCACGACAGCATGTTGACAAGATGAATGACTTCTTTGACCTATACGAAGTTGATGAGGAAGATGTACAAATGAGATTGTTTTCCCAAAGCTTAAATGGAGAAGTCAGGAAATGGTTCAAAGACTTACTAGTTGCTAGTATAAATGACATTACTACCTTTCACCAATATTTCCTCAATAGATGGGAAGTCAAGAAAAATCCACTTCAAATTTTATCTGAATATGAAAGTATTAAAAGAAACCCAGGGGAAAGTGTACAGGATTATTGCACCAGATTTAACAGTGTTAATAATGCAATTCCAACCCACATTAAACCCCCTCAAGGTTTAGCTTTGATTAAATTCCCTGATGGTTTTGAAGCTGACATGTCTTATCAATTTAGAGAAAGAAACCATGCAACCTTGGAAGCGATGTAGAGAGATGTTGTGAGTGTAGAGGCAAATATGTTTGCTAAGATAGATAGACAGATAACAGAGAGGAGAGTAACTATAAAAGAAGAACCATCTACCTCTTTTGTTGATGCTAAAATAGACTCCTTAGTCATAACCATGGAAAGGATGATGGAAAGATTATACATTACTAATAGGACTCCTCCTAGAGAAAATCAACCTGCCCCCCAAATCAGAAATCCTAATTTTAGGAGAAACCAACCCCAAATCAGACAAAGAGAACAAAGAGGTCCAGATCAACAGATCAGGCCTCCTTTTCAAGAAAACTATGTTGATGAAGGGGAAGAAGTAGTTGAAGGCCTTGATGATGTTCAAATCAACTTGATGGGAATAAATGATAATGATTCTATTTTTCTCACTCAGGAAGAACGAGATCTATTCCTTCTTTCACAAACTGAAATTGATGAGGAAGAATCAGATAAAAAAGCTTTTGAAAATGCAATTATCGAAGTCCATAGGCAATATAATCTATTGATAATCCTACCAAGAAAACTTCTGAAAATTCCACTAAAAACACAGTTGATGCCACTGCCAAGAAGATTCTTGATATTCCCCCTAAGAAAAACATAGAAGTTCCAACCAAAAGAACATCTGATCCTGTCTCAAAAACAGTTCCAATTGATATTCCCTCTACTAGCCAGCCCAAAAATACTTCACAAAAGGAAGTTGGTGAGAAACAAGATTTTTCTAACCCAAATAAAACTCAAACCTCATTCAAATTTGAAAGTGAGTTGGAAAAACTCAAGATACCCATTCCTCTAACAGATCTCATGAATAAAAACACATATAGATCACAACTGATAAAAGCTCTGAACATAGAGGCATGTACAGACACGGTAAATGTTGCTGACAATCAACCAGAATTATTATTTGGCACTGAAGTTGATGAAAAATCTGAAATTGGAGATGTACCCCCATTCTACATCAGTTTAAACATTCTTGAAAAAACTATCACAATGACATGCTTGACTCTGGTGCTTCACACAACCTTATGCCTAAAGTTGTTATGGAAATATTGGGACTTGATATCACTAGACCATACAAAGATTTGTATTCTTTTTATTCAAGCAAAGTAAAGTCCATAGGTCTCATTAAAGATTTGTGTGTCACCTTAGCACAAATACCAGCCAAGAGTTTGGTAATGGACATATTTGTTGTTGATATACCTCCTAAATATGGCATGTTATTGTCTCGCTCATGGGGAGCTAAGTTACAAGGAACCCTTCAACTGGATATGTCTTATGCTACCATTCCATTGTTTGGTCAACAAAGGAGATTATATAGGGAGACACTGATGAAATACATGGTCAGTAGTCAGGATAAACCACACAATTATCCCTTATATTATGTTCATTCAGACCTCGATTCTTTTATTTTGTACAATGATGGAGACATGGAGAAACAAATTGCCAATTTAGAAAATGATGTTTATAACATTGAAGATAATAACACAGTGCTTGAAGAGGACAAAACAATTATGGAGGAACTTGATACACAAAATGAACCTCTGTGGAGCTTAGATTTTGATAGGGTTGTTAGTAAGGAAGGATCGGGAGCAGGTGTAGGGGTCTCAAATTAAAAAACCAACCACTCAGAAGGACATTCTTATAAGCTTAACTTCCAATGTACCAACAATATAGATGAATATGAAGCCCTAATGTTAGGGTTACAACTTTTAAAGAAGCTTGGTGCCAAAATAATTTCAGTTCGCGGTGACTCTGAACTGATAATAAAACAGATCAAAGGTGAGTACTCTGCTAAACACCCAAGATTGAGAGTTTACATGAATGTTGTCCTAGATTTTCTAAAATGCTTTACCAAGTATGATTTATCATCCATTCCCAGAGACCAGAACATTCTTGCTAATGGTTTGGCTACCTCAGCAAGCACTTGTAAAATACCTTTCCATCCTAATCACTAGTACACAGTTGAAGTAAAGAACAAATCAGTTGTCCCAGATAACATTAGATATTGGCAAGTTTTTGGAAATGATGAACAAATTGAAAAAAAATTACAATCAAAGAATGAATTTGAAAGTGCCAATATAGATGCAGATTTTGATGATGAAGAAGAAACTGTGGATGAGATAGAGTCAAAAGAAATAAATAAAAAACAAGAAGAAATGGAAATATTGCAATTGAAAGATAATGTTTTGCCTAGAGGGTTAGCCCCTTTAGAGGAGTTGTTTGATTTTGATGATGTAGCCAAAAAGCTTAAAATTGAGCCTACTGGAAAAGAAGTTGAAGACTGTAATTTAGGAATTGAACAAGAACAAAAAAAGATTAAACTGTCTAAATCTTTACTTCCTATTCAAAAACATAAATACATAGAATTTTTTAAAGAATTCGTGGATGTTTTTGCATGGAGTTATGAAGATCTAAAATCTTATGACACTAGCATTATACAGCATAAAATTCCTATAAAGAAGACCAAAAACCTTTTAAACAGAAACTTAGGAGGATTAACCCAAAGTTGATGCCTCTGATTGAAAAATAAATAAAAAAGATGTATGATGTTAAGATCACTGTCCCATAAAGATTTTCTAAATGGGTATTGAATTTAGTTCCAGCTAGAAAAAAGAGTGGAGAAATCAGATTGTGCATTGATTTCAGAAACCTTAATAAAGTCTCTCTCAAAGACAACTACCCCTTGCCCAAAATGGATCATATTTTGCATAAGGTAGTTGGGTCCGGTAGAATTTCTCTATTAGATGGTTTTTCTGGTTACAATCAAGTTTTAGAGCATCTTGAAGATCAAGAAAAAGACAACATTTACTACACCTTGTGGTACTTCAACACGCAATAATGGTGAATGAAAAACAGGGCTACCTGGATTGAAGTGTGTGATCATAACGCAATTTTTTTTCAAAA
Organism: Picea engelmannii; assembly: GCA_009831015.1. Lineage (NCBI taxonomy): Eukaryota > Viridiplantae > Streptophyta > Pinopsida > Pinales > Pinaceae > Picea > Picea engelmannii. Next base: position 889,363 of record ML781150.1, on the reverse strand, counting down.
TTATGCAAATCGTCGAAAGAACATCAACACTATTTGGGAACTGGAAAATGATGATGGTGTTAAGGTAAGAGGTTTCAAAGACTTGGCATCTCTTGGTGTTCAATATTTCAACTCCATTTTAAAGAACCAGAGGATTCCAATTTAGTGGAATTACTTGATGCAATTTATTTCTTTCCATGCTTAGTTCATGATGATGATAATGAGCAGTTGTTCAGAAACATTACAAAGGAGGAATTACATTGTGTACTCACTACTTTTAAGAAGGATAGAAGTCTTGGCCCGAATGGATGAATAGTAGAATTTTTATTTCATTTTTTTATCTCCTTAGAGATGATCTGCTTCATGTTGTTGAGGGGGTGAGAGTGTCGGAGAGGTTACCGATCAACAATAATTCCACTTTTATTGCATTTATCCCAAAGGATGGTAACCCTATGTCTTTTGATGGTTACCAACCTATCTCATTATGTAATTGTTTATATAAAATTATTTTAAAAAATATAACATGTAGACTTAAACCTTTGTTGTCAAACTTTATATCTACCAAGCAATTTGGTTTTTTAGAGGGTAGGAGAATATAGGAAGCCATAGGCACTACCCAGGAAGGAATTTACTTGATCAATAACTCAAAGGACCTTGCAGTGGTGGTTAAACTTGGCTTGTCAAAGGTGTATGATAGGATCTCTTGGATTTATTTGAGATTGGTTTTATTATATATTGGGTTCTCCTTGCTTATCGTCAAATGGATCATGGCTTGTGTGACAATTGTCTCTTTTGTCGTACTAATAAATGGTGCAGATTCAAATTTCTTTAATCCTTCCAGGGGGCTGAGACAGGGTTGTCCTCTTTCGTCGTATCTATTTCTCTTGGTGGCAAAAGGGTTGATCAGGGATTTGGATGATGCAAAGCACAGTCACATGGTAAGAGGGATAAAGGTTGGAATGTGGGATCATCTATCACATTTACTATTTGTAAATGATGTCCTTTTATTTTTCTTTGGATCAAAGAGAGAACCAGAGGCGTTTAGTGATATCCTCCTATATAAAAAGGCCATGGGGATGGAGTTTACTATTAGCAAGTCAACGAAATATATATATCATGTTGAAGATGAAACAGTCATAATTGCTAGAAGGCTTCTACCTTTCCAAACTCTTGATATCGTTGTTGGGATAAAATACCCAGGATTTACGTTGAAACCTAACAAATACACAAAATCTAACTGGAACTGGCTAACTAGAAAGGTGGAGAAGAGAATATCCCAATGGTGTAACAAATGGTTGTCCAAAGGAAGATGATTGGTACTAGTTAAATCTGTATTCAAATCCATTATAGTTTACTGGCTCACTTTGGACCACATCCCAAAAAGAACCCTGGAAAAGATAAGGAAAATTTGCTTTAAATTTATATGGCAGGGCAGTAGTGAGTACAAGGGCACTGATTGGGTCAATTGACGAAGGATTGTAGTTCCAAAGGAACTTGGAAGATGGGGACTGGAGGACATACACCTATTTGGAATTTCTCTTACTGCTACTTCCCTATGGAATATGATGACGAAGGAGTTTATGGAGAAGAATTCTTATACAAAAGTACATAGCTCCAAGTTCCATCTTGGATTGGATTAGGTCTGAAAGAAAATTCATTTAGAATGTCTCAAATCAATGGAAATCAATGACTTTGGCTCTTCCAGTGGTGGGGAAATATCTGGCATGGAAAGTAGGGAATGGTTCACAAGTCAGAGTTGGGTCAAATGCCATAATGGATTGTGATCGGAATAGTTTTTTTTGAATGGTTTGGTTCAATATCTCCTTACCATTGGGAAGGTAACATTAAATAAAGTGATAAATCCAGTTAGCACAAATACTTGGTCTAAAGGTTGGTTGAGCTTGACAGACTTAAATTTGGATGGAGATTGGGCAGAGGAATGGAACATATTTATAGTTATTATTCATAGGGCTCATATTACAATAAGCACAAATGGGGATGAATTGTTCTTGAATGGGAACATAGCTGGAGGACATTACACTGCCAAATTGTGATATGGAGCTCTCATCGACTCTAGTGCGAGGGTGAAAGTTTGGTGGTGGTGGAAGATTTGGAAGATAAGAGTGTCACCTAAGACCATACTCTTTATGCGGCTTTGAATAAAAAATAAGGTACTAACGCGAGAAGAGTTAAGAAAGAGAGGTAAAGGACCCGAGATCTATCTTCTATGCCATGCCAATGATGAAGATACTTCTCATTTGTTTCACTTTTTTCCATTCTCGTAGCAAGTTTGGAGGGAGCTTGAGGGTCACCTAGGCATACCCAATCTTTGGCACCATGGTTCAATTGTTGAATGCCTGGAGTTGTGGTTCATACACAAAGAATCAAAGTTGCTACATGGGCTTCCCTATATAACACTCCGGGGAATCTAGCTTGCTCGAAATTTAGTTGTGTTTAATGAGAAACTTGTTCCTATCTTTCAAATAGTAGCTCAAATATTAAGTCTATTTTCTTTTTACAAGCAGGTTGTAGTCCAAAAGACACCTAGATCGGTGGGATCTTTGGTGATCAATAAGACTAGTCCGTGGATTTTTTTTCTATGGTGCTAGTAAAGACACAAAGTGGGGATGTGGTTTTTCCTTATACCTGTCTGAACAAAAATATTTTATGTTCATGGAAAATACTGGGGTTGGCTCTAATAACTACAATGAATTTATGGCTTTGATTTTCCTCTTAAAATTTTCTCAAGGCCAAGAAGTGAATGATTTGGAAGTAAATGGAGACTCTAGTTTGGTTATAAAATTCATGCGAGGTATTAGCCAAGTCTACAACATCAATTTAATGTCGTTGGTTGATCATGTTAAGGATGCTTCTTTTCAATTCTACAAGACCAAATTTTCCCATGTTTACCGTGAATTAAATCAGACAACAGATCAATTATCAAAGGATGGATTGAGATTGTTGGAGAACCATTACACCTTACGAGAATATGATGGAGGAAGAGTTGTGGTTCGAAGCGAAAACTCCATTTAGAACTTTTAAATCGTTGTTTCTAGTATTATGGTTTGTATTTGAATATTGTTGAACAATACTAAAGAACTATGTGTTTTGGAAGGTCCTTATGTATTTTGGAAAAATAATTTTGAAGGATGTACACAGAATTAGTCTAGATTGTAGAAGTGATGATCAATGGTCATCTATGTAAAGAACATCTTTCTATTTAGTGCAAAATAGCACCTCAAAATTGTAATTATCTTCACCTTGAATATAAGTACATTTTTTTCTTTGGAAAAAAAAAATGTAATCAAGCTAGCCAATATTACTAGTCATGGTAGTATCTATATTATTAGGCAAGTTGAAAAACATTGCAACATATTTCCATAAAAAGAAAATTGTAATGTATTTTCTCTCAATGCCAACTCTTCAATCACATACTCTAATATATTTGGAGAGTCTAAGAAGTTTCCTCAATGAGTATTATGTTTTCTCTAATATTTCTCGCCACCCCTACCCTCGCCCTCATATATATATGAGGGCGAGGGTAGGGGTGGGGAGAAATATTAGAGAAAACATAATATATATGAGGGTGAGGGTGGGAGTGGAGGGAAATATTAGAGAAAACATAATACATATTATGTTTTCTCTAATATTCCCCCCTATGTATTATGTTTTCTCTAATATTCCTCCCCACCCTCACCCTCATATATATACAAGGGTGGGGGGAAATATTAGAGAAAACATAATAAGGGTGGGGGTAGGGCGGAATATTAGAGAAAACATAATGAGTATTATGTTTTCTCTAATATTTCCCGCCACCCCTACCCTCACCCTCACCCAAACATAATATGTATTATGTTTTCTCTAATATTTCCCCCCAACCCCACCACACCCTCTCCCTCACCCTCACCCAAACATAATATGTATTATGTTTTCTCTAATATTTCCCCCCAACCCCACCCCACCCTCTCCCTCACCCTACCCTCTCCCTCACCTTATGTTTTCTCTAATATTTCCTTGCACCCCCACCCTCAGTGGGGGGAAATATTAGAGAAAACATAATATGTATTATGTTTTATTATGTTCTCTCTAATATTTCCGCCCAACCCCACCCTCAGAGGGTGAGGGTGGGGGTGGGGGGGAATATTAGATAAAACACAATACCCTCTGAGGGTGGGGGTGCGGGGAAATATTAGAGAAAACATAATATGTATTATGTTTTCTCTAATATTTTCCCCCACCCCCACCCTCCGGCCACCTCCACCCCCACCCTCACCCTCACCCTCACCCTCATATATATAAGTATTATGTTTTCTCTAATATTTCCCTCCACCTCCACCCTCACCCTATGCCCATCCCCACCCTCACCCTCATATATACGAGGGTGGGGTGCGGTGTGGGGGAATATTAGAGAAAACATAATACATGTTATGTTTTCTATAATATTTTTCCGTACCCCCACCCTCATATATATATGAGGGTGAGGGGAAATATTAGAGAAAACATAATATGTATTATGTTTTCTCTAATATTTCCCCTCACCCCACCCTCATATATATGAGGATGGCATATTATGTTTTCTCTAATATTTCCCTCCAGCCCCACCTCCACCTCCATACTCTAATATAACATATTATGTTTTCTCTAATATTTCCCCCCAACATAATACATATTATGTTTTCTCTAATATTTCCCCACACCCCCACTCCCACCCTTATATGAAGGTGGAGGTGGGGGCAAATATTAGAGAAAACATAATACATATTATGTTTTATCTAATATTTTCCCCTACCCCCACCCTCTTATATATGAGGGTGATATATTATGTTTTCTCTAATATTTTCCCCTACCTCCACCTCCATACTCTAATATATTTGGAGGGTCTAAGAAATTGTCGAAATGAGTATCCCCTCCATTCTAAAAAGAGACAACTTTGTATAATTAAATATTTAAACCTCCATTTTAAAAGGAAACCACTTTGTATAATTAAATATGTAAATATACAATTAAATGATCCAAAATTAAAACCTAAATCTTAAATGAACAACATTTCCAAATCATTATCCTTATAAGGTAGGTAAGTCTCGTGAACAACATTTCCAAATCAATATCCTTACGATGGAAAGTGCACCATTGAAATAATTAACCCATCAATTAAAGTAAGAATTAAAGTAAGAAGGCTACCAAGATTAAAATTTAAATGAAAATAAAAAAATTATATATATATATATATATATATATAACTCATTACAAGATAAATGGAAGTATAATAGGGTGTCATTTTATTTAAGGTAATTTCTCTGTATGAAATTAATATTTTAAATGGTATGATTTTTTTTTTAAATAAAGTAGTATCTTTATATTAATAGTTGTTTATGTCTATACAATGCCACCTATTAGCCACATGTTCTACTACAAAAGGGAAACTAGAACAGGCAGCTTTCAGCAAAAGCTAGTGTCACAACTTAAACAAAACAGTGTGAACAAAATAATGATCAAAAACTAGTCGCCATGACCATTTAGCGTGCGTCAAGCAACAGAGACTCTGCCCATCTTTGGAGAGGTGACAAAACCAGAAGGAGAGCAAACAAAAAACCTGGTGTTATTCCTTGTGCGAGCTCGCGCTGCCATGGATATTGTAGGCTGGGACGAACTTCTGGCCGCAAGTTGGGCAGCGTTTCCGTGCTGGAGCATCTGCCAAAGCATCGAACATGATATACATTCTCTGGCCAAGGATACACTGAATGTGCAGCGGGTCATCGTGCTTCTGCTGCATTTCAAAAATGATTTGGAGGTGCTCGTCCGAGAGTCGGTTTGGGGAGAGCAAAGTTGGCCCCGCCGTTGTTTCCTCGCATGCGCTCGTCAAATGGTTCTCTACCTGCCTGCTGGGGGGAATTTCTTCCTCCACAATGCACCCGCCAGTGCCAAACACCTGATCATGTGTGTGGATTTTGGGGGGGTCAAGAGGATAATTGAGTAGAGGAGTGCTCTTTTTCGGAGGGGGCACCTCCTCTCCAACCGGGCGGCTACCAAGGATCAAAGGAGGTATGTGAGGGGGTGACGAGGAAAGCTGAGGTAGCCCCTGGCTATTATGCTTGGGGCTGGGAGTGTGAATTGTGATGAGAACTAGCTAGGAGGGGGTGAGTCTGTTGCGCCTGGAGAGGGCGTTGTAATACAGTGGTCCTCTTCTGGATTCCCCCCTCTTTTGGTATGGTGGAGGGGTTGTGGAGGCTGGCCTGCGATGGAGTGAGGGCAAGGGGCGGAGGGACTAATGGGGAAAGCTTGTGATGAGAAATCTCGAGAGAGCCGAGGAGCAAGAGGATTTGCAGGAGTGAAAATGAGAGAACTCACCAAGGCATTTACCTTCATAGTGCAGCCCGAGTTGACAGGGAGGCTTGCCATGAAAGATGAGGTGATAGCTTCCCTAGGCATGGTGCCTAGCTCAGTACACCCGCTCTGGTTCACGCGAGGGGCCATTAAACCTGCGAAGCTGTCTAGGCACACTACCTTAACTCTCAATTGAGTGCAGGTCATTCAGAAGGAATGGATGTGAGGCTGGCGGCAAGGGTTATTAACTCTCGTTGCTGCCCCATGCCATATGTCCTCTGGCTATGGCCACTTGTCACTGCAACAGTCTCGTTCCAGTTCCCGCTTGTTTTCCTAGTGGGATAATGGTTATACCCCGCAACAGTCTCATTCCAGTGTTCATTTGCATGGTAATCTGCATCCAGGTAAATTGCATGTTATTATGTTCTTTCATTGGTCACAAGAAGCTTCTAGGGGAACCTTCCCCCTTAGGAATTTTAGCACGTAGAGGCAAAGGTGTTCTCAAGTTGGTGTTGTTCATAGAGGTTGGGATTCATATTAGCGTGTGGTTACTTGTTCTCAAAGGCGATTTTGTGTTGGGCAACTGTACCCTTCCTTTCCAGCAAAAGAATTTGGTTTCTTTGGGTGTCATATGGATTCTCGTGAGCTCTAAAAGATCCGTCGTGCCTTCATGAGCCATGAAAAGCATGCACATTGTAACAAGTCTTCAATCTTCAATCTAATCTCAAAATTGCATGAAATAGAAAATCAGATTTCAACTCAAGTGGCCAAAATTATGGGAACATTACTGGAATTAAAGAAGTAGATAGTGATGGTGTAAGCAAAATATAGCCTCCTTTGAAAACTGGCCCTAAATATGTGCAAATGTGATCAATGAATAGCGTTTTCTCAGCAAATGATTGTGTGCTCGTCTAGAGTAGAATACAAGGGAGAAGAAACAGTGAATTAGTGTAATGAGGAGTTGGCATTAGCTGAACAGGGAAATGAACTCACAAGCACAAGTTTTGAAGATGTTGTCAATGGTCTTGCACTTTACTGGTTTTTATGTTTTGCAAAACTATTAAAAATTTAGGTATCTATTATAGGATATATAGTTTTAAGGGATAGAGATCAAATCATCTTGTAATAACATTGTCATATAAACTTGTAATAACACTAAATATGGATAGTATTGCAATTAGTTTAAAATTTTGGAAACATTTCATTGATGTAACATCTACTATGGCATTTACTACAGTTTTATTATATAAGATGTTTAGTTACTATTTAAAAACAAAACCTTAATAATACTATGACATTTACTACAGTTTTATATAGTTGTTCAGTTATTATTTAAAAACAAAACCTTAATAAACAAAGGAAAAAAATATTGCTTATGATAAAACTTAATAAGCAAAGACAGAACAATGTTGCATTTGATAAGCCACATCTCCCCAACAAATGTTGCAAATATTATAAGCTATATCTTCAAATTTACGGTTTAAAATTTAAAATTCTAATGATTAACATCAAAAAATGAAAGAAAAACTATAATAAAAAGATAAATGAAAACAATGAATCATATGTACATATGATAAAGAATTGAAAAAATATTGCATATTCAAACTAATATGAAATTTCAGTATCATTTAACTTGAGTTTATCAGTTACCTAGTAAAAAATCATTTAACTTGAGTTTATCAGTTGCCTAGTAAAAAATAAAAGTTCTTATGCTTAATAAAAATTTAAAAATTAATATTTTTTTATAATTAAATCTAATTTCAATTTTAATGAGTTTACATGTATAAGTCTCATAATATCAATTTTAATGATTTTACATGTCTAAGTCTAATATCATTTTCAACTAGTTTAAAAAATGAAAAATCTGTATGCTTGATAAAAAATTAAAAATAATTATTTTTTTTATAATCAAATCTAATATCAATTTTAATGAGTTTACGAATCCAAGTCTAATATCATCATTTTCATTGAGTTTATCAGTTGGCTTGTAGAAAAGATGAAAGTTCCAATGCCTTATAAAATGTTAACATATAATTAAAAAATCTAAAGTGTATATCATACATATAATTAAAATGTCTAAAGTCTATATCATATATTATAAATTAAGTCTATATCATATATTATAAATTGTATTTTCCCATAAACACAAGTCTATATCGTTTTTAATGAATTTGTCAGTTGACTTTTAGGTGCCTTGTCACAATTTAAAATTTAACATACATCAATTTATTTTTCTCGTAAACAATGTCTACATGGAGAAAAGTCATACCTAAAAATATTTTATTCCCATCAGTAAACATGTAGAAATATTTTAATCCATGAAGTAAACATCTCAGAATTTAGTATTTTGTTTTCGAATTTCATTATTTGACAAAGAGAATCTAATACACAAAGGAACTTAACTCATTTAATACGATGTCTCCCAGTTGGAATCTTTGACAGAATATAATGCACATCCCATATAAGGAATATGGGATATGCTCGGATCTTTTTCCATAAGAAACATGGAATATGCTCGGATCTTTTTGGAAAAAACAAAAGGTGTAGCGTCAAATATTTGAAACATCCATTATAAAATTCAGAGGTATCTTTCATTTTCCAACTTTATTTAAAATAGTTGATTGAGCAATGCCGTCTTATCTACGAGATAAAATTTCTCGGAACAATGAAACAATAATCTCCTCCAATATCCTTTAAGCTTGAAATAAGAATAAAATCCAATAAAGGAATGCACTGATAAGCGTTTTAAGGATTCTAATAACACCTAAAGGATAAGATTTCTGTAACAGGGAAATCATTACACTTGAAAAGATGTAGAGTAAATATAGAGTAATGATAGACGCATGGAATTATTCTTATATTGATAAAATTTATTGATATTGTTTGCGTATATAGACTAGTGTATTGATAAAATTTACAATGCACAATTTTTATTTTACAATCCTTAACTGAAGTTCGCAAAGGTCTCTGAATAAAATTTCATTGAGTTTCTTGAAATTAAAGAAGTCTTCGTAATCAAATTTCATTGAGTTTCTTGAGATTACCAACCAATATTTCCACTGACAATTACTACCATCTTCTATTTGAAAGATGTACACGAGGCAAAAATCCACGGATCACTGACAATGTACCAACATCCAAAATGAGATATACAACAAAGTTGGCCCACCGGGCAATATACCTAAAATTTGTTTGTAAGAGATGGTAATATACCTAAAATTTGTTTATAAGAGACATTATCAGATTCTAGGGAAGGTTTCTCTAAGCGAGAAAGAGACATGGTCATCTATAAATTGTGTATCTTTCTCCTTAATTGATATACTTTGTAATGCAATCAAGCCTTATGTCGTAGGGCTGCTTGGGTGGGTTCTTTTGTTTCATAAGAATGGGCAACAAAATATTTTAAAGATATTTGGCCATAGGCTCGGGCATGGGCCCGAGCATATGCCCATCGTATATGCACATTGGTCTTCCCATGACCTTAGGCTTTGGATCTTGAAAAGTAAAATGCCAATGCTTAGGTGCAACTAGAGGGATTCTTGAGAAGATAAGATAATTAGGATATTTCTCAATGATCCAAATTAATTTACTCCAATTTTTCTGCCAGGGCGCTTCAGTGATCTGCATAGCTATCCGAGTCTTTCTACCATATATCAGGATTGGTCCAGGACAATGTGTCCTATTAGTCCTATATTTTTGTTTGCAAGCGTCTGGATGATGTCGTCATCAAGGGCTTCAAGCAACCTTGTAGGCATCATAGGGCAAGTACTGAAGTTGTTCGAGACTATCATTTCTTTAAAAATATCATATCCACCTAATTCCCCACTAAAACAGTTTCTGCCTCTAGGTTTAAACTAGCAAACAAATTCATCAACTTCTATAGCATTTTACTTTGGAGAATTGTTTAACTAAATCGATATGCTACATCAGAATCTCACAATCACCAGGGCATGTTCGGTGGCATTTTCTTCACCAAAACCTTTAACACCATTGTGAGAAACCTCGTATACATTGCACAATGTCGTTCCATTCTTCCCACCAAAATCGACTACCGCAAATCCTGGACTTAAACAATGTAACCTGAACAGTTGAGACATGTTGGAGTGAGAAACCTCGTATACATTGCACAATGTCATTCCATTCTTCCCACCAAAATCGACTACTGCAAATCCTGGACTTAAACAATGTAACCTGAATAGTTGAGACATGTTGAATATTCAACCAGAAGTCATACCCAAATTGAAAAGTATAGCCCTATTTTAAACTCAATTATAGAATTAGATCTAATCAGAGCTAATGTTGCACACTTAGGAATAAGCTTATATGGATTAAAGCTTAAATGATGCCTCCGGAAAATCTTAAAGAGTAATCATAAAATGCTTAAAGACATATTAAACAACTATTTCACATTCATTTGTATTTTTACTGTAATTAGAGAAATCGAGTGGCCTTCTAATGCTTTCCAGACCAAAAACCAAAAACCAATTACATTTGTACAATATTCCTACCGCTATGAAACCTCCTCTCTTCGAAACAGGAGACAACTTGATAGCCCCAACAAAGCCTCTATCAAAATAGTATCTTCGATCAAAGAAGAACAAAATAATGATGAGCTGAAAACTGGAAAACTCACTAATATCTCTAAGGTGCAAACAATAAAAATAGTTTACAGTAGAGAAATCACAGATTTCCATGTCCCGAAGAGCTCATCTATGAAAAATGGTTCTAAACATTACTGTCAGCAAGCGGCCTACCACGACCCATGGTGAAGCCCCGGGTTCCATCTGGCATTCTTGGTCCTGGAGGTTGCTTAACCACAACTTCACCGCTAGAAGAACTGCTAGTTGATGCTGTGTTAAGTGGATGGCCACGCCCATTACCATGATACTGTCCACGCCCACGAGGTTTTCCTCGTCCCCGTCCCCTGCCTTTTCTTCCTCCATTTTTTTCATTTGCGTAATGCGCATCTCCCTGATTATTGAAAAGTAGATGCAATCCAATATTTTATGAACCCTCAATAGTAGAGATAATTCTCTTAAAACAAGGGCCATCATCTCAAGGAAGAATCAAATAACTCACCTCAAACTCATCATGTCGGTCTGAATGCTGTGTAGTAACTTTTGATTGTTTATCATTTCCAGTGTCGGATGTGTTGTTTGCATCCTCCTCTTCACCATGTACATCAGCATTGTCCGATTGCCGCCCTTTTGTTTGGTGTCCATACTTGCCCTGGAACAGGGGCAATCAGTATTCCACTTTCACACCAGCTGAATCACAACTGTTAACATAACACAAAAGATGTATATAAAAAAGAAATAAAAGCAGGCATACCATCCGCTTTAAGAGCAGTTGCACTTGAAGACCACTTCTCCAGTTTCCTCCATCATTTAGATCGGCAACCTGTCCAGAATTCAAACATGTAAAACTTAACCCCACGAAAACAACAAAAAGTACAGGCAATGATGCAAATTATAAATTGACTTACAGCTTTCTCAGCTTGTTCAACAGTCTCATACTCCACAAGTGCGTGCAGCTAAAAGACAGCCAAGCAATAGCGCTCAGAATCATTATATAATCAAGTTACAAATATCATCGTAGGAAAAGCTCACTAATCAATCATGCACATATTGTTCACATATATACATTTTACAACACTAGACTACAGAAATGCCACTCTTTCTTGCCAACAAAGTTATGACTTCGTGTCATCAAGCAATATGCATGCATTTACCTTGCTGCTGACAAACATATCATTCCTGTGGGCTTTCATTGATACTTGGCCCGAATCGTATCTTTGAGGTTGGAAAACACGCACCAGTTTTACACTGCAAACTCGGCAGTAACATTTAAAAAACTGATATGGTCCATAAAAATTTAACAGTTTAAATGTGAACAGAAACTGGTTAATTAGATTGCATACTTGCCAACAGCACCAAAACGTTTCTCCAGATTTTGGATAGAGTAATCATTTGGCAGATTTTCTGCAACAACAGTGCGGGACTGCAAAAGCAACTAATATAATATCAGACAACACAGTTGGCCGTATCTAAGAAAACAACCATAAGAACTAGGAAAATACTGGTAATGTTACGAGGCAAAACAAATACAAGCTACTCAAAGCATTACCTGCACCTCCTCAATGTCAGTATCTGCCAATGGGTGTAGTCGCCTCACTTTCTTCCCATCTTCACTTACAACCTTGTAAAATGATATAAATTATGAAATTTTCATTATTACTATTGTAGCTTCATTTATTTTTTCATCTAATGAAAACATTACTAAAATTGTTAAGTCCAGCAATTTACCAGTTGGGAAGATGTCCTCAATGCAGCTGCAACCAATGAATGATTGCTAACAAGGTTTTTTACTTTCCTGAAATTTGCCAGAAACGGAATAGGAACTGGCCATAGCAAAGTATCAGAAATCTAATAAAGACCAACTATCACTCTGAAATATGATTACGAGCTACAGTAAGATCATTTTTCGGAATACACACACACATACAGCCAAAGCCCAAAAATCTTGTGTGAAAAGGCATACATGGGACATCTGATACTAGATTCCCTGGACCCTACGATTGCTACAATCACTTGCAAACATAATCCCCCAGATACTCTTATGTAGATTAATTTTTAAATTGAAGATATTTCCCATGAGGTGTTGATGCCTCAAGTGACAGTCGATAGACAATCTAAAGCATACCTAAAACTTTAACAAAAATAAGTGTACAACCAAATCCTTGCATTATAAATATTACTGCTACACCACATTTACTTATATATTGACAACCTTAGACGATTTCAACGACCCCTAACAAACATCATTTTCCAAATTGTTCCATTCTGCACTCCAAAATGTTCATCCAGCTTTCACTATATTCCACTGCACATTCTATTCTTTTATTTTTTTCCAAAGAAAGCTTCATGGAAAATCCACTGAATACTTCCCCATGATCCATGGATGGTAAGTGGGGTAAACCGTAGCCCCAAGGAGCATGAGAGTCGAACATGTGACCCCAACTTCAGGGGAGAGTATGCACATCTGGCATGAAGACCAATTGTGCTAACCCTTGGGGCTTGCACATTCTTCTCTATGTTAGATATATTGTTTATTTTTTGAAATTGTGTTTCATTAACATGGACTAATATCTTAAACCTACCTGTTATAACCGTGGTAGCGTTGCTGCTAGTTGGCAAAGAAAAACATGTGAATCAAGTTTAGTAAATCAACATTAGCAATTCTATACAAGAACAACAGTTTTTAGGTAAAAGGGAGCCAAGTTTCACAAACTAGACAAGCTGATAATGCCTGGGAACATAGGCCATCAGTTGACTGTCAGCAATGTTGGCAAGCTTTGAGCTGCGGCCAAGTAATATAAACCATTTCCATGGTTGACTACCAGACAACAAAAGTCTGCCCATGAGAACACAACCAGTGCTCAGAGCTCAAAAAAATCAAAAAATGGTTCAGCAAAGGGTCTACATGCATATACTGAAGCAAATTGATCAAGCAATGCATGCTAGAGTGTCAAGGTTCCACGGTATTTATCAGAGGCAGCAGAAAGAAACAGATAAGAATGGTCCTTCTGCCTCCAAGTAATGCTCTTGAAGGTTTCATTCCTCCCACTGTGGTTGTTAAAATTCTTGGTCTGGTTTCTGGTTAGAAGGTCTGCAGGAAGAGATTTTGTTTGGCACCCCAAGGACTTCAGACATTTGTAGTCAGTAAATCCCATCTCTCATGTCAGGTCATTTACCATTCTCTTTTGAATACTATGTATGCATATTGATTCTAGCCTTCCAATCTGCTGGCAAGCCCAGCCTTCTGGATGTACTTTTGGGTTAAAGCCTGCCTGTGATATAAGTACTTTCTTCTACCAAAAGAGAAAAGATAAAGATATGCAACCAGTTTTCACCCCAGAAAAGTAAATGTATAAAGAATGTCAATTGACAAAGACCTATCTCAAGAGAAATGAATTCTCTTACCAAATCCTTCTGGATCTTTCTTCACAAACTTCATCAAATATTTGTCAGTGGGCAGATTTGCATCACTAAAATAGAACTCAACCTGCATCATTTTCAAGTAGACAGAGTTAGGAAAGTTCTCATCATATAAATAAGCCTTAATTTGAAATTAATGTGTTTGTGAGAAACTTATTCTAAAGTGTGCTGTTGATAGGTTTTAATTAAAGGCAATATGTATGACAAACTAATACATGCATGCACATTAAAACTTGAAACAATCTTATATAAACTGCAGATTCTTGCGATCATAATGTTGTTAAAACCATTCAACTAGCCATGTCCAATGCATTTAGCATCGCTGTGAACTTGCATTTCAATGTTTTATGCATTAAAACAATATCTAGTGGCCTCTTGGAAATCAATAAATCTTGATAAATATTTTTCTTATTAAAGAAAACAACGTTCGGAAAATGAAGATCCCAAACAGAGCTTCATTATAGAGAGGCATTCACGGATTAGGGTTTCATTCCAAACAACCATGTTCCAATCATAACATGCCATTAATCCGTAACAACCTTTCAGAACACTCATTCAAATTGTCACATCATTTGGTACAGAAATTCTCCGTGCAAGCTCCTATGGCAGCTGCCAACAAGCAAATACATTCCATCTCACCAATCTAACATTTGCACAAGCGTCATCGCATGGAATGAGGAGAGCTTGGAGCTCGGGCGTTTTCCTCTGTGGCCCTAGCCGTCGCACTCGTACCTGTCGTTGTCTGTTCGATCTGAAATCACTCGGAGAGATACCATATGAATCGTTAGCGACCGGTGTTGCAGTTCCTGGACTGCTTTTGTTGTGGGCCGCTCGCGTTTCTTGGAGCCGGTTTCCCTTTGGCCTCTTCTCCATGGCTGCTGGCGTGAGCAGGTTTGTCAAAAGGACCGATTCCATCCCCAGACTAGACTTGGGGTACTCCATGGAAAAACAAAACTCTACCATTTTGACAGAGCAAGGTTTAGTTGGTAAGTTTTTAGGCCTTTGGCCCAGTCCTAAGATTGTTCTGGAATGGGTTTCCAAAAATTGGAGTGAGCAAGTCCCTTCTACTTTTTATTGTGGTAAAGGTATTTTTGTTTTCATTTTTGAAACTATTGAAGATAGAGACTTGATCTTCAGATTTGGACCATACTTCATGGGTTCCAGGGGATTGTTTCTTTCCCACTAGACCCTTGCCTTTAACCTGGATATGGAGATCTCTACAGCACCCGTATGGATTAGACTTCCACACCTTCCCCTTATTTTTTGGGGCGGATATTATTTCAAAGCCATTGGAAATAAATTAAGTCGTTATATAACTCATCCTGTGCCTAAGGGCAATATTCCTTTATGGTTTACCTCAAACTCCTTCCTCCTGTTAATTGGTATTCTCAACATATTTCACAAATTTATTTACTTTCTTTCACTTTGAACACCACTTTAAATAGTACCTTATCAAGTTTCTCCCACCAAATATTTAAAAACTTCTTAAGGGTCTCCTTTTGATACTAAAATACTCCATCATTATTGCCATCATTAAAGAAGTCTATAACCTTTTTCATACTTGAATTCAACTCACTCTGAATAAATGAGTGCAATTAAAAAGGTGAGCTTTATGCTTGATTCAGAGCTGGAAAAGTGAGGGAAACTTTTAATAGTAGCATTAATATTCCTTTCATGATGGCATTTTTTCATGGCTATTTGAAAAGTTTAAACATTGCTGTCTTTTTTCAAGGCTAAAGGGGAAAACATACAAGGAGGTCCAGGACCTACCAAAGAAAAGGAAGGATGTATTTCCAGAAGGAACCTCTTCCCAAGCTGTGGCAGTAAGACTATTGCAGGGATTAGAAAGAGGATGGGAGAACAGGAGCTTACTTCAAAATACTTAAGGTTTCAATTTAGATCAAGAAATATAGATAATTTTTGGCCATGAGGAGGAGCCTCATTCAAGTGATAGTATAAGAATCTTTTGTTGATAAAATCCAAACTAAGATGAAGGAAATAAAGAAAAGAAGCAAAGGGAGGCTCCGGTTGATAAAAAGCTAAGTTACCAGGAAACGGATATGGATCCGCCAGATTTTTGAAAAGCCAGGATCCAGATACGGCGGGGAAACGCCATGTACAAAAAATATAATAATATTTTTAAATTTTTAAAATATATATTCGAAGTTAAGAATCAAAACCATTCATGAATCACAACATTAGAACTGAAATCGTTAAATCATTTGTAAATCTGTCGACTAAAATCATATGCATATCTCATAATATCATATAAAAAGGATAATAGTAAATACTAAATTGAGTGCCTATAGCCAAGCAAACTTGCTACATTAGAAAGACCAACTGACAGACTTAAAGACTTAAAGTTATGGCCTCACAACAGATTTTAGAGGCAAAGTCTAAGATTTTAAAGCTCTGGCCTCACAACCTTGAAGTGTTAAAACTTGAAACTAAGATTGAGTTGGAGAGGTATTTCACTGTTTGCTTAAATATTAAATGTATAAATAATATAAGCATTAATAATTTAATTGTATAAAAGAAAACACAATGTGTTAATAATTTAATTGTATCGTGAAGCTGCTCTGAAATACCAAGCTTATACAACAGATTTTAGAGGCAAACTCAAAGATTTTAAAGCTCTGGCCTCACAACCTTAAAGTGTTAAAACTTGAAACTAAGATTGAGTTGGAGAGGTATTTCACTGTTTGCTTAAATGTTAAATGTATAAATAATATAAGCATTGATAATTTAATTGTATAAAAGCAAACACAATGCGTTAATAATTTAATTGTATCATGAAGCTGCTCTAAAATACCAAGCTTATACAACATATTTTAGAGGCAAACTCAAAGATTTCAAAGCTCTGGCCTCACGTGTTAAAACTTGAAACTAAGATTGAGTTGGAGAGGTATTTCATTGTTTGCTTAAATGTTAAATGTATAAATAATATAAGCATTAATAATTTAATTGTATAAAARCAAACACAATGCATTAATAATTTAATTGTATAAATTACGCTGGAAACCCTTTGGGATCCGCATGTGTGGGGTCAACAGAAATYGGGATGCGTTTCCAAAAGTCGGGATCTGTTTCTGATGCAAATGGAAACATCTTGCTGGCRGATCCTAGCCGTTTCTGGGYGTATCCGGATGCGGATCCGGTTCCGAAACGCGGATCCGCAGATCCAGCATCTAGAGGGGCCGGAACCGGTAACATAGATAAAAAGAGAAAGGAGGAGGTTTTGTTGCTGAGAGATTCTCCTAGCATTGAAATTTCAGTCTTGGAGAAGAGGCTCTAGGAATGAAAATCTAAAGGAAGAAGAAGCTATCTTGCAGAAAAAGACCAAGTTCTTCAAAACAGAAGGGGAGAGTGTGGTCTCAGATTCTAGCAGTTTGAACTCTTCACAAAACTCAGAGGTTGACTATGTACCTGTTAAGAAGAAATGTCACTTGAGGTCGATGGCTAAACAGACGAGGATGGAGTAGGTGTTAGTATGAGGGTTGGATGAAGAACCCATCCAACCCTCTACTCATCAAGGTCAACAAAAGGTCTCATCTCTCTTTAGCATAGCAGATAGCAGGAAAGGAAATACAAGAAGGAAAACAAACCACCATTGTCCCTTATAGAGCAAGGAAGGCCTACCTGAAGGTTAAAAATGATCTTTCTTTCTTTAAATATAAAAGGGGGTTTGGATCTCCCCAAAAGAAAGGATCCCTTAAGAGAGCTGTAAATAAGAATAGGCCTGATGTATTTTAGTTTCAAGAATCTATGATAGGAATAGGAGTCTAAGAGAGTGCCAAATTCCATTTTTTCACACTAGAGTTTCGGTCTGGTGATAGAATGGAAGGACTCTGGAAAAGGAAGTCAGATATTGCAATTAAGTTTTATCCAAAAGAATCGAAGATGGAATTTCACCAGGTGAACATCTATGGACCCTATTACAAAAGGATGGAGTTCTGGGATGACATCCTGGATCAGCCTATTTTTCAGGACAGGAATATTATATGGGCAGAGACATGAATTTTGTCCTTAAGGAAAGCAAAATTTGGGGAGAGGGAAGTAGCTCAAATCCTTTAGTTGACTTCTTATCAAAATTGGATGAAAAAAGATTGTGCGATAGTGAACCAATGGAACTTATTCCAACATGGACAAACACGAGGAAAGGTACAGAAGGAATAGGGAAGAGGCTAGATAGACTCTTGATGTCAGAAGGGATGATGGAAGGGGATTGGAGTAATGGCTTGGACAGGTATAGGAGGATTATCAGATCATAAACCTATTATTTTGCAATTGGATTAGGAGGGGAGGAAATCCCCTTCGCCAACCAAATTTAATCCCTCTCGGGCAGCTGATAAGGAATACAAAAAGTTGATCAATCAAGTCTGGGAACCCTACAGTGAGAACAAGAATGGTTCAACAATGAAGTAAACGCAAGATAATTTGGTAAAGGTAAAGAAAGCTTCTACACAGTGGACAAAAGAAAAGTTTATAGCTTCCATGAAAGGGATGGAGAGGATAGAAGGTAAGTTAGAGGAGACTTATGAGAATTACTCAGTAAGTCTCTTTGCTGAGGAATATCAGGAGGAGGTTAAACTTCTAGAAGAGAAGAGGCTTTCGTCAAAATTAGAGGATAGATGGAGAATCAAAAGCAGAGCAATCTGGTTGAAATAGGGAGATGGTAACACCAGGTATTTTCACGATTATGCCAATATGAGGAAATGTCAAAATACTTTCTGGGAGTTCAAGAAATCAAGAGGTGGAATAGCTACTTCTTTTGAAATCCTGTCAAAAGAAGGCATTAAATACTTGTCTAGACTCTACACAAAGAGATTCAAGGGGAAAATATAGCAGGGGAAGAAGCTATATCCCAGTAGTTTCCAAGGTTTGTTACTCGGAATTAAAGAGAGCAGTTAATAGAGGTGTCAAATGAGGAACTAAAGAATGTAGTGTTCTGCTGTCAAAAAGACAATCCCAGGTCCAGATGGACTACCAATGGACTTCTTTGAGTTTTTATGATTTGTTGGAACTTGGAAGTAGACCTGTTGAAGGTAGTAGAGGAATAAAGACACGGGAGTATTTTGGGAGGGAGCCTTCAAGGCCACATTCTTAGAAGTAATCCCTAAAATGGATCATCTAGAGACATTTGAAGACTTTAGACCCATCTCTTTGCATACTGCAATATATAAGGTCATTGCCAAAGTAATAGCATTGAGAATAAAAACTACTCTGTCGGAGGCAATAGCAAGAGAGCAATTTGGTTTCCTGGGTGGAAAGCAGATTCACGACATGGTCAGAATCCCACAGGAGGTTCTCCATACTGACAAACTGAAGAGAAGACCTCTGTGTTCATAGTCAAATTGGATCTCTCCAAGGCTGACGACAGGGTAAGCACCCTCCACCCCATATTAATTTTGTTTCATGTAGAGTTTCATCTTGCTATATCACGTATGAGAGGTGTCTCATTTGCTCCTTTAATTAATGGTGCCTCTACTTTTTTTAAGCTTTCAAAGAGAGCTTAGGCAAGGTTGCCCAGTATCCCCTTAACTATTCCTACTGGTAGCCAAAGGTATGGGCAGATATATAAGTCATTTAAAGTATACAGGGACCTTAAAAGAGGTTTGGATCTCAGAAAACCTTTAG
>ML781150.1:820929-838918 GCA_009831015.1 Picea engelmannii | reverse complement strand
TTTACTGCCCTAATTCTAACACAAGCTTTGAACCCGGATAAACCGCATAGTCTGGACCTATAACTGCTACTTCTGGATTCCTAGTTTTTGTCTTTGCTGGTGAAAAGACCCAACCTCCCTGCCCCGGAGGGTCTACCTGGAATAACACTTATTAAGCATTCTCCGACATTTACCCGGATCTCGCCAATTAAGCCCGAAATTTACTAAGAATCGTCGGGGAATTGGTTGTTTACTAAGCTGACAGTTCCTTACAACCCCAGTAGACTTGGGTTGCTCAAAGGACGAACAGATCTATCATAGAAACAGCCAAATCTATGATTCATGATCTAGAACTGCCCATGTGTCTCTCAACAAAAGCATGTCTTACAGCTGTCTATATTCTGAACAAGTGTCCTCACAGAGTTTTGAAGGACAAGACACCAGAGGAGGCATTCACAAGTGAAAAGCCTCAAGTATCACATCTTCACATTTTGGATTGTCTTGTCTACATTCATATTCCTGATGAGAAAAGGACCAAGTTGGAACCTTCTAGTTTGAAGGGTATCTTTGTAGATTACAGTGAGACCTCAAAAGCTTACAAAGTTTACATTCCATCTCAACAAAAGGTAGTTGCAAGCAGAGATGTCAAGTTTGATGAAGATGCATGATCCTCTAAGTCTCATGAACCTCTAGCAGTGACTATGGAGGTAGAAGAGCTTGTTGTCCCAAAAACAGATCTGCATAAATCAGAAAAATCAGTAAAAACAGATTCAGATCAGCAAGCTTACAGAGGTACAAGGGATGCCTCTTTACCTTTCAATTCAGCCAAAAAGCCTAGATGGCTCACCTAGAGACTGCAGGAGACAGCAGAGCAAGTTGATGTTCCATCTACTTTCTTTCGGGTAAGCCATCCTCCTAAAAAGTTCCCTAGTTATGTTGCACTAATGTCTTCCATTATTGATACAAATTTCAAAACCTTCCAGTTATGAGGAGGCAGCAGAATGCCATGATGGAGGAGTACAACTCCATCATGAAGAATGATGTGTGGGAAAGGGTGCCGAGACCAGAGGGGAAGTCAGTGGTCGACTCTAGGTGGTTATACAATGTTAAGCATGCAACAGATAGCAACATAGAGAAATACAAAGCTTGGTTTGTGGGTAGAGGGTTCTCCCAAATAGAGGAGTTGACTTTGAGGAGAATTTTGCTCTTGTTGCCAGGTATAACTCTATCAAATTTATTATGTCTTTAGCTGCAATCTTTGATTGGAGTTTATATCAAATGGATGTAAAGACAGCATTTCTTAATGGGTTGATTGAGGGGGAGGTATACATAAACCAGCCAAGAGGCTTTAAGGTGCATGGGCATAAGACCCATGTTTGCAAGTTGAAGAAGGCCCTTTATCAGTTGAAACAAGCACCACATGCATAGTACTCTGGGATCGATCAATAATATATCTTTCAGGTTTGGGTTTCACTAAAATAGATGCAGATTCTAATCTTTACTATTTGGCTGATCATTCTAATTTGCTTGTTTTAGTATTGTATGTAGATGATCTTATACTTACAGGAAGTTCAAAGAAACTCATAGAATGGTGCAAGGCAAAGTTGGCAAGAGAATTTGACATGAAGGACATTGGTTTGGCTTGATGCGCTACTTTCTAGGTCTAGAGGTGTGGCAAAGTCTAGGTGAAGTTTTCCTTAGACAGGGTAAGTACACAGTCGAGATTCTGAAGAGATTTCAGATGATGTACTGCAAGCCCATGGCTACTCCTATGGTAGCAAATCTGAAGTCCATTGTTGATTCTAATTCAAATTTGATTGATCTATCTGTGTACAGGCAGTTGATAGTTCCCCTCATGTACTTAGTAAACACGAAATCTGACATTTGTTTTGCAGTCAACACTTTGAGTTCATGGCGCAGCCCAGGCAGGTTCATTGGATTGCTGCAAAACACATGCTCTGGTATTTGAAGGGCACGGTGCATTTTGCACTAAGCTATGTTGGTGATGGAGAGGTGGTGCCACAAAAATTTTCAAATTCTGATTGGGCAGGTAGGGCTAGTGACAAGAAGAGCACTTCAGGGTATTTTTTCAGTTTAGGATTGGGTACGGTTTCCTGATTCGGCAGGAAACAAATTTCTGTAGCACCCAGTTCAGCTGACACAGTATATATGACAGCCAGTTCTGCTAGTTGTGAAGCCATCTGGCTTCACAAGTTACTAGCAGAGATGACAAATCAGACTTTGGATGTTACTGTGGTTTATTGTGACAATCAGAGTTGTATCAAACTCTCTGAAAATCCAGTATTTTGTAATCGATCCAAGCATATTGAGATTAGGTACCACTTCATTAGAGACAGTGTTCAGAAGAGCACTGTGGTTCTACAATACAATCCAACAAATCAGGAAGTCACTGATATCTTGACTAAGCCACTTGCAAAAGAGAAATTCGAGATGTTCAAAGAGCAACTTGGTGTCATGGAGAACACTTTCCTCGGTAAGAGGGAGTGTTAGTGAAAGTACCTCAAACAGAGAGAGAGAGTGATGCATGCCCCTGCCAACTACAGACAGTCTTCTACAGCAGCAGATCTGGGCGCATCATTCTTGGGTTATAGAGGGAAAGGGCACATGCATGCATGCATGCATGTACCTGCCAGCTAGCCTTAGAAAAGGCATGCACCACCACCAGCTAATCGAGTTTGGTTCTATTTTTTAGTAAATTCTATTTCTGAGTTTGAGTCCCATGCAAACCTATTTTTGTAAGCCCTGGTACGCCCTTCTCAGATATATACGAGAAAGGGCAAAGGTACTGATTCATTCATTGAGTCTTGAGTCTAGAAGCTTTAGGGGTTTTTTCCTGTAACATTTTTTTATGTTCAGAATTAATAAAAGCAGTGACAGCTTTTGACAGTCATATACTGAATTCTGTTCGTTGTTTTCTACAGCAAGTGTTTATAGATACTAGCATTTACTAACACAGCTGTTCTGATAGGTTCTTAGTTCTGCTGTTTTTTTAATTTCAGGTATGAATTGTAGTAAAGTGCTGAACCTGTTTACCGTGAGTTAGAAAATTTCTACACAAACCAGCTAAGGAAAGAGAAATTCCCAGACCTGGGATGAGAGATGAATGGCCGTAAATGAGCATGGAGACTGGGCTGGTTTTGGAGACCTTCCCTTTCCATGTTAATTGTTGCTCGTTGGATGCCTTAGAGCCGAGGCATTGATCTACCAGGTTATCCCAAGAAGCAATCAGCAGAGTAGATTCTTCATGCCTAGAAGAATACTTCTGAGGGACTTCTAATGGCCCGAAATTGTGAAGGGCTTGTGTTTCCGTTCTGTTGTTGGGTAATCCATATATGAGTGCGTGACATGTATTCTATTCTACAGATACAAAGCCCTCTGCAATTATGTCCAAAAATGGCATGTCTCTTGAAATTGCAGCTAAGAGAACACACTTCTTCAGAATCACCGACTTTGAAGCCTTGATAGAATCATGATCCAAGATAAATTTTATTTTTCTCACGGACAAAACACAAAATGGCAAAGGCAAGAAAGTAGACTACGATCTAGGTCAAATTTAAATTTCTTTGGACAAATGTCTTAACCAAGGTAACACACTTGAGATTCAAGATAACTTTTCAAGATTTAAAAAACATGACACGCATAAGAACAACAGTATACATAAGGGACTTTGCATGTACCTGCTTCACGACCTTTTGTCTCAATTCCTCGGTGAGAACGGCCTTTGAGGAAGGAGTGGGAGTGGGAGTGGCCGCGCTCTCAGGCTCGGACCCCACGACTTCCTGTTCAATAAACTGCTCTGGCAGCGAATGTTCAGTAAAGCTCGAGGGAATCAATCCTCCGACGTGAACGGCGACTTGCGCTCTGGGAACAAACACGGGAGCTTGGGCGTTAAGCTTACTCGACGACGAGTTTTTCTCAAGAAGAGCCGACGAAGACGAATACGACAACGAGCTTTTTTCAAGAGCAGCCGACGAAGACACCGACGCCTCTGCGCTCGCGTTCAAGTTCTCAGAAAATTTAAGACCGTCGTCCACTGGGGTTTCAACCGAAGAAATTTCTCCATGGATTTCCATGGGTTCAGTATCGACGGAGGGTTGATTTTCTGAGGTCTTGGAGTCGTCTCTCACTGGCTCCGCCATGGATCCTGTGCAAACAAACCTCGGCTGACTCAGACGTGCCCGTGAGAAGTCTACTGCATTTATTCGGCAGTCCGCAGGAATCGAACCCACGAGCCAGGGAAGCAACGGAGGCTTTTTCCTCTGCTGTTGCTGTTGGCCCCGGCTTCGAGAAATGCCTAAGCTGTTCCAACGAATAAAGGCAAGGCGCTGCCTAGCGCCTGGTCATATGGAAGCCGAGGGGTGGCCTTGTTTCCCTTTGTGGAATGACGGCAAAAGATTTTTACATTAAATTATTTTTATATGGTAGCAATGGAATTTTTAATATTATGTAAGGACAATGGATTTTTTTAAGTCAAATTTAAAATTAATAAATTTACTTTTTTCCATTCTGTTTGGCACCGTCACAATATGGTTCGTGCCTATCGTATTGCAAGCTTTAGTGGGACATTGTCATCATCTTACGTGTCATAATGAAATTTGGATTGCTGGTCTTACGTGTCACGAAGAAATTTGGAATAAGGATCTTACGTGTCAGGAAAAAGGACCTCGCTCCAAATTTGGATCAGTGACAAATTGGTATCACTATTCTATTGAATCATTTGACATCTACCCCGCATTCTTTAAAATATCGCTTTCCTGGCTTAGAGTCAAGTCTTGCTAACTTGAATGTGGCTTAGAATCAAGTCTTGCACACTTTTTCTAGGTTTGTACCTTGGCCAACTAGGTTCTGTTGGAATCTATGTGTTGCCAGTATCTCTTCATTTCCATTACATTGAAATCACTTTTATCAGGATATTGTCTTTTTTGAGTTATAGAGTTTCTTTCTGTATAGATGCGTAATTGTGTTGAAGTGCTTTGTGTAAGATCTCCCATGACACCCACCGAGCACACGCATTCTTTTGGAAAACTTGGGGACGAGGCGGGCAAGAGAACACAAGGGGCATGCGATCGGTGGGACGAACGAAGAGATGTGGGTGTGGGCAGGAGCACCTTGGACGCACGATGGTGATGTGCGACGCCAAGGGGGCACACACCTTACTTGCCTTGTGAAGGTTGATGGAGACTTGAGCTGCATTTGGACAAGGACGGGGCGACTTGGGCACACGCCCAAGGAGTGGACCTACTTTCCCTTGGCAACATGAGCGCGTTGAAGAGGTTGGATGACCCCATCGGCACACCCACAAAGAGTCATGTTGATCGGCACAAGGCAAGGGGCACGCACCCAAGGAGGGGGCACGACGGTTGATGGGCGCACAAGTTCGTTTGGGCGCATTGAGTCCACAAAAGGGCACGACAGTTGATGGGTGTACTAAGTCCACGAAGGGGTGCGACGATTCAGTTGGGCATGATGGTTCGTGAAGGGGCGCAACACACCAAAGGATGCAACGATTCATGATGGTGACCTTTGGAATCCATATAGGGTGCATAACCAAGGAAGATAGATTTGAGCAAGAAGGCATAGAAAGCAAGTTTGAAGCAAAGTTCTAAGGCGAGGCAAAATTTAGCCAGAGTTGCGAAGATGGAAGAAGTAGCCAAGGGTGGGACGCACAAGGAGAGTTTGGGGAAGTCTGAACATAGGTATGTGGGAGGCATGTTGTGAGGCAGAACCTGGAAAAGGGACAACAAGTATGTGGTGGGGCGCACCGTAGGAGGTTGTGGAAGTGGTTACGACAGAGAGCCTTGGTGTGACGAATCTGTGTATGAGTGTCTTGGTGAGGTCAAGTGAGTCATGTGTCCCTGCCCAAGTTGTAAATCAAGCCGGTAGTGCTCATATTGTAATTGTTTCACAATAATAAGACTTAGGCAGGTGTTAGGCACGTTTTGTGTTGCTCGCACTATTTTTGTGTGTGACTCTTGTTTGTTTCACAAGTGTTCTCTTGGTTTCGCATGTTCTTAGATGTATGCTTAAAAGACTAAGTGTTGAGCTATTAACAAGATTGTCTAAGTATACAAGTGAGTTGCACAAAGTTGGAGTGTGACTCTCCCGTAGCCTAGAATGAAGTATGGGTATGATCTAGGTGAAGAGGCATACTCCAGACGAAGTATTCTTGGTGTTGCCAAGCAACCATGTAAGAATTGTTGCAGTGTCACACGTCTTCACGAGGTGAACGATCACAAGATTTGAACAAGCGCCTGTGGGGTTGTGACACTTTGCTTTTTTGGAAGATATGCAATAAATTTGTATTTAGTGATAAGGTGCATTCGTGAGCATTCTCGTAAAACGTCAATTGGGTTGATCTCCAGTGGTTGGGAGGAATGAGTGTTATCCTCTCCACCTAGGTTCAATTCCTGCAAGTGACATGTTGAGCTCATGAAGAGTATATTGTTGTAATGGCTTTGAGCTATGTTGTTGGCTGGCCTTGTGACCTAAAGATTCCATCCTTGAAATGAGGGGAAGTACTTGGGGGTTTTCCCCGAACTTTATAACTTTGGAAAAAAAAACAATTCATTCATGAATATTTCCGTAGTATAACAACGTAGTTGTCCCACAGAATCAGGGCATATGTTCATAAGAGGCAAAAATGCAGGCACAACCCTCTTTCTCCAACACATAGCAACAAATTTATGACTTTAGTGTGGACCATTTTTTTAGGTTGTGAAGCTCCTCACGCCTACTAAAGCCTATTAATGATGATTGAGAAAGCTCCTCAAGCCTACTAAAGCCTATTAATGATGATTGAGAACATCTTATATAAAGAATTATAAGCTACGGTGCGGCCTTGTATGATTGTGATAAGCCCTAGTTGGTTGTTGGTGTGTTTGTTTAGTGTTTTGATTGTGATAAGCCCTATGTTTGTTTATTTAGTGTTTTGTTTGGAGATAATGCTTTGTGGGTTTTGTTTATTTAAGTTCATGTTTATTTTGTACTTACGCATTATATGGTTTTTGTTTATTTAGGTTTATGTTTATTTTTTACTCATGCATGTATATAATTGTATTTAACGATGTTTTTGGTTTACACCATTAAATTTTTTTAGTTATTCTTAGACTTTGTTAGCACTTGTGGGAGTTGTATGTGTAGCCCACTATTTTTTTTAAATAGAAAACACTCTACATATGTTTTATCATTAGTTAAAGAACGTTGGTGTAAAAAAATACAATATTAGAAAGCACATTAGAAGTTGGAGTATTAAGGTCATGATCTTAAGGTTGCATCCTAAGTAAAGTCATGATATAAAAAAGTGATGTACTCATGAAAACCTCGCAAAAAAAAAGTTGTGAAGTTGCAAAGATGGCATGGATCATGCAAGCAAAAGGTTAAGTTGAGATAAGCAAAATGTTGCAATATTGAAAACGTTTATGATTTGCAAAGGGTGGATTGTGAACTTGTGAAAAAGCCCCAACTACAAGGGTTAGTTATGAACCTATGAGAAACCTCACAATGAAAGTTACAATTGGGAAATAGTTGCAATGTTGGAATGTTAAAAGTTACAAAAATTGCAAGAACGAGTTGTATGCCTGTGGAAGCCTTGCAAGACTAGTTGAGTTTCAGATGACAAGGTTTTGTCAAACATGACAAGTTGCACAAGTTATGATAAATTATAACCCCGAGGTCACCAAGTAATTGAATAATCATAACCACAAGGTTGTGCAAGCAAGAATATTGCAAGTTTGACCATGGAAGTGGAACATTGACCATGTCATTATACGCAAGAGTTAAACAATCAAGGCCTTTGCATATAATTACTTGTATGGGGAAAGGAATGAACTATCTTTTTCACTAAACAACATAGGTGGAAGATGTGGAATGGCTTTTGTGCGAGCTCAATCGGGGTTCAAATCAGGATAGTGGTGAATCCTTACACTTTCAATGGGCATTGCCCTAGTTTGGGTGACTACCATAGAATTCCTCTATGTCCCATGTCTCTATAACCCTTAGTCGCTCCTTTGATATACCCTCTTATAGCAAGTGCATCCCCCACAAAAGTTTCCTTGCTCATGGGATTAGGAAAGACTTTTGACGTTTTTACCATCAGATATGTTGAAACTTCACATTCTCATCCCATTAGATGCTTCATTGTTGAGAAGACAGTGTTTGTACCTCGCATTTCCCTTGCTTGGGAAGTTCTAGAATAAAAGGTATTTTACATGGCTCGTGAATTGATATGTCATTTTAACAGGGTTTGGTCTTGGCTCACGAACTTGCAACAATGGATTATCAATGTTGGAAACCACTTCTTAAGAAAGAAAGCTTACATCTACCCATGTGTGTGTGGGTTCTTTATTGTGGACTTTGACTATGTTTAGGGAGTGTGTCCTTCATCATGGGCCTTCATTTTTGGGACACGTTGGCTTATGCATGAAACCTAGGGACCCCAACATCAATCCTTGTACAGGCACTTTAACTTTAGTTCCAAAATGGGTAAGGCTTAAGAGTGTGCCTTTCTAATTAAACACAATCGAAACTACGAATTTAGATTCAAGAACACAAGAGAATAATTAGATGTTTTGAATGTGGAATGTGGGGACACACTATCATTGGTTATTTGTTAAAGTGTCTATATGAAACCATGTGTCTCTTTTGTCAACCAGGTTTTTCATTGTTGAAAGTAAATAAGTGTAAATCACATATTGTAACACACTCAACCCCCTTCATAGATTTCAAGGGAGTGGGGTATTAGAATTTCACTTCCCTTGACCATCTCATAATCCCTCTTTGACAAAATTATCATCTTCTACTCGTCAATAGCTTTCCAACGACTATAATTTTTCTCAAAACTGAACTCAGGATCGAAAGTTATGACTTCCCAAAGTTTTGGGGCCTCTATTGGCCCAATACCACCTTACTGCCATGTGGCGGGCATGTGATTGTTGCCACATGTGTCATCAGACTTGGCATTTTCGTGGCATCCACCACCCAGCTCACCGGATCCTCGATCTATCTATTTCCCCAAATCAACGGCTAGGATTCACTCGGAGTTCTCCACTTGCACGACAATTAACATTTGGCATGCTCCATTTCTTCCCTGGATTCTGGTGGGACCCGCCAAGATCAACGATTAATATCACGTCTGCCCATCACGTCGACTTACGGCCCAGGTTGGCTTTCGAGGCCTTGCTCCGAGCTCTTCAGAGTGGTACTTCGAACCCACCAAAGTCAACTGCAAGAAGGGTTCAACTCCATATCATGTGGCACCATTACCACCGTGTACCAACCACCAATGCATCTATTGCCACATGTACTTTCCACCTAGCACGACACGTGGCACACGCATTCCCAAGAAACTCTGCCTCAAAAGGGCAAAAACTTTGTGACACGTGGCACGATCTTGACTTGACACGTGGGTTGTCCATGTGATCTGGCGTGGCATACACGTCGTCACTGGCCACTTGGTTCGTCCATCCAGGTACTGACACTATCCACTATATATTGGTTGGGTGACGTCACTCCCCTTTGCCATTCCTCACCATGAAAATTGGTAGGACCCACATCGAATCAACGACTGAGATTTGATCTTGCTCATACACCGATCAACAGTCTAGATCTCCTTTCAAAGTTAAACTTTGGCCACGACAGATCAACGACCTGGATCTCCTTTCAACGGATCAATGGCTTGGATTCCTTTCAGAGTTCCTCCTTCAGAGTCATTCCACGATCGCTAGAGAATTTCCTTCGAAAGTCAACTCTAAATGACTCTTTCAACGGGTTTCACCCCGATGTAATCGCAGTTGGATATAACGGTTGGTA
Organism: Picea engelmannii; assembly: GCA_009831015.1. Lineage (NCBI taxonomy): Eukaryota > Viridiplantae > Streptophyta > Pinopsida > Pinales > Pinaceae > Picea > Picea engelmannii. The sequence continues at coordinate 829,111 of ML781150.1, read as the reverse complement.
GATCTACTACCTTCGTACTCCGATGGATCAACGACTCTGGTTTTATTTGGATTCCTATCTCGACCCAATCCATGGACTACTCCAATGAATGCACCAACCCATCAACGACCAGATCTACTTTTCGTGCAAATTCGACGGTCGACGATTAAAGTGACCTTCCAAAGGGTTGAGCCCAATGGGGCCCATCCTCGACCCTTTGACAAATTGGGGACCGACATTTATTCTTAAGGATGTGTTGGTCGCCACATCAACATCCTCGTCACTCTAACTTCCAAGTCTAACTAATGGTCGGGATTACCTCACCACTCAATCCTCTGATAGATCAATGACTAGGATCAGGTCTTGCTCGGGTACCGATCAACGATTCAGATTTGCCCTCTTTCGGAGTGTATCTCCTTTGGGTATGCAACTTACTATGAGGAGCATCCTCCAATGCACAAATATTATCTAGTATCTCACTAGATCGATGACCGAGATTTAATCCTACCCCTACACCGACCGAAGGTCCAGATCTAATTCGTCGTGCGAAATCAACGACCACGATCTTCTGAGGTAAAACAAGAGTTATCTTCGGCATATCCATCTGGTTCAAGACTTAGTCAATTTCACAAAGGTCTCTCTGAGTCTTTCCCAAGGCTTATGAGTTTTCAAGAGCTCTTGCCTTGGCTCAGGCACCTCATTGCCCACGCAGGGTACCTCTATTACATCTTATCCTGAAAGGTTCATGTGTTGCAAGGATCCCAACGCTGCAACATGCAGGTGTACACACACATATTTATATATATACATATCATCACAACAGTACATACAATAAGCAGTGATGTCGGTTAGTCTTTCAACTTAAGATATAACAAATATTTGAGATTATTTGCATACTCAAACAATGATGTAAATTCATACCCTTCCATATTTACTCAATACATAAGGTTATCATAGACCAATACTCGCAACTATTTTACTAAAGACATAGACTATCTAAAAACAAGAGCACCAAATTGTCCACGCAGATATATTTCATCCAAATATGAGGCCATCCCCAAAATACACAATAACTTCACAAGTCAAGCGTCAATGTCCATAATTACCATACTGACCAATCAATTATATACATACAGTTCAATTCACTACACATAAGGATAAGAGTTACTTATCTACAAAGTGGGAGATGTTGGCAACTGTTGAAAGGTGTGCCGCTCTCCACCCAACCATAGGCAAAGTTGCACAAATCTCTGTTATAGCCAGCCACCCTCGAGCCAGGGTACGATGCCACGAGAGGATGTTTGGTTTTACAACAAGTTTTTAGGGAGCATCTATTACCTCTGCATTTATGTTTATATTCTAATGAACCAGGAAATTCTCCTTCCCTTCTCCAGTGCTCAATATTTCCGCCAACCGCGTATCTTTGTCTGTGTCTGCTCTCCCTCTTTACTGTCCTCCTCCCTTCTTTTTGTGTATTCTTCCTCAAGACCTCATGGGTCGTGTCAGAATTTTCTCAATGGGTACTTTTCCCATTCCTTCATTGATTCTTGAAGGGGACTACCCAACTACCTGCCTGACTGGTAATTAAATTTATGGGTTGAGGATAATTCAAGGTCTGCATTTGTTTTTAATTTGATAGGGTACTGCTTGGCAGGGTCATTTCAACCAATAATAGCTTCCCTCTTGCACCATTCCTCTCATGACATCGTAACCTGTGAAGGCCATCCCTTCAATAGTAGTTTAACATTTTCATGTTGCATTAATAACCAAATTTTTACAATACATAATTTACCAAAGGTCCATTGTCTTTCAATAATCACATAACATGCATGTTTATAGTTTTGGTCGTGATATTAATTATATTTACAAATTGGGGAAAACAAGGGTGTTACACATATGCCCTATGCATTTTGCATCAATCACTAATCAATACGACGAGTTATTGGAAACACGTGCTTCTACGGTTACATGTGCCAACCCCAAGAGATACAAGGATATATAGATAGTCCCTCCCATCATTATTGGTAGTTTTGCCACCATATCGTCATAAAAAAGGTAAGAAAGTAGTTATTCCATATATTCATCAGTTAGGTTAGATATTTGATGTGGTCAATGAGGCTACTAGTTTATCACTGCACTTTATGGATGATGCATCCACTTTGTGCACATCCTTTGTTGAGCATTATAAGAGAAAACTTAGATGACAGGAGACGAAGAAGAAACTGAATCTTGTGCATTTGAAATTGTGCAATATCTCCAAGCTCACGTTGATCTGAATATGAGGGTGCTTTCAACAATTGAGAATCGTTTTTTATGGAGGGTGCAATATGGATAGGAGTGAGAGGGGCACGCTCAACAACTAAGAATCATTTTTTATGGAGGGCACATTACTGGAAGAGATAGAAAGGCAAATTAATCTGAGGGAGAGGGTGTAACACCATTCCTTGAGAGAGACGCCTTCACTGCTCATCACTTTGAGTAAGGGAGAGATGCATATATCCTTCTATAACTCGTCATCCTTTTAAAAATGATGCCCTACTTGCACATTCACGCTACCAACAAAACTGAGGGTGCATTAATTATCACGCATAGCATAATAGAGATGTGAACTAGTTTCTTTGGTGGGCACTTTCTCTTAATAACCACAGAAAAATGAATTTGCACACACAAGAAATAAAGAGAGGAGATTCAACAAAACTTCATCAATCCAATTAGAGGATGATGTCTCCTTTTATTCAATCAAGAAGACTTCATACAACGGTAATTGCTGCTTTTATTTTTCTGCGTTTCTCTGCACATTCAAACTGGCAAGAGAAATTTCTCGCAACAATTACTGAAACAAACTGACTACTCATTATTTTAGACATCACCATTGTTTACTTAGATTGGCGAATTCTTTATTACAAATAAGGGACTAACTAATGCTGACAAAGATCATAAATTAATATAGTACATTATTTTAGAACATCTTGCTTCCCGGACTGGCAAGATTAGATGACAATAGAAGTTTCTACTAGTTGCCCAAGGAAGGGGGACGCCCTTCCTAATGGCCCAATTCCTCCCTGTTTAGATCTGGAAGTGTCACTGCTTCCGCCACCAACTGAGGGAACTTTCACTGCAATGTCTCGACTGTCATCCACTTGTCCTGTCTCTGGAGTTTGGCATTGTTTACCGACCAGGTATGAAACATGATGTTGCTTGGCACGATCTGGTGTGACTTGCAAGGAAGTTGCGACATGAGTGTGTTCCTGTGATAGATTATGAATGCCACTATGGTCAAAATTTATGTGTTGATCCCGACGTATCCAAAATGAGAGGCATCTATGTGGGCGTTGTTATCGCACAGTTTGTAGCTAGGTCAAGTGGCTATGAGATAGAAGGCCAAACTGGCGTAACATGAACCTATCCCACCCAATGTCACCACGATGGGGAGGTTCTTTTTCTTTAGGGAGGTTAGGCCCAGGGTAGACGTCCCCGGTAACCTGGAGTTTTGAAGAGGCAAAGGTTTAAAAGTCAAAGTAAAGTTCCCCCTTCATAGGTCACCACCAAAGCAGATAGTCCGGCTAAACAACCAATAATGAAGTGTAGGCCCAAAGAAGAACACCTGCCTGGAACAAAGCAAACCAATATATATACGTAAGATATGATTCAATGGGTTAGTACTTCATAAGACTATTTGATATCAATATAAGCAATTATAACAATAAATATTGACGAAGTCAATGTTTGTTAATATAGCAATAAAATAATGCTACTTCACCAATAAATATCAAGATGATGTAGCAATCAATGTATCCAATCAATCCTCATTCAATAAATGCATCAAACCACCATCCAATTGCCTAATATAAAAAATTGTTGCATCAAGATGAAATAACCAAGGGTGATGTCAGCTTTTGGGGTTAGCTAGTTAGTTAGGGTTTCAAATTTAAAAGTTTTAAGAGGTTGTTTGAGCACTATCACTTCAACGTTGTGGATTTAAGATCAATGCCTAGGCTTAGATGGAGTCAATTAAGGAGAGGACACAGAGTTGAAGGAATAAAGGCTAAGGACAAGAGGGAAGGGTTCTAAAGTGCTGCAATGGCATGGCGCTAGAATCAAAATCCTAGGGGAAAGAGGCTCACTTTGGTGTTGGTTAAGCAAGGCATCGTGCTCTTTCCTCCTTCTTTAGGTCAAACTTGGCAAAACGGCTAGCATAAAAGATAAGTTAGAACAAGAGAGTGAGGTGAGGGAGAGTGTTGCAATGGCAAGGCTCTATCACCAAACCCTAGAAGATGGACGACCCTAGGTGTAGATAACCTAGGCCTAGGACGTCACCTCCTTTTCAACCTTTAAAAAACACAGCTAGCACAAGGGAAAAAATGAAAAGAGTGTAGCAAAGGCTAGGCTCTTTCTTCCTTCTTCAATGGTTGAATATTTCTCTTTTAGGGGACATGAAACAAGGACCTACTTGTGTGTTTGTCACCTAGGGTTTTAAATAAGCAAATTTATAAGTAAATGCAAGAATATAAACCTACAACCATTCAATTAAGAATTTTTGCAAGAAAACACTTACATATCATGATGAAAAAGCATATGCAAACCCTAGTTGTAAACCTTCCTTCAAGAGAAATGCCAAAAATGCCAAGATAATCCTTCCTCCAACAAGTGTGCCTCACATAAAAGACCAAATACCCAAACTAGGGCGCAAAAATCAGACCTCACAAGATAGTGAGTTGTGTGTTCTTGTCAAAATGAGGGAAAATTTCCTCAATATATAGTGTATCATGACCTCTAATTAAAATTAGGTCATTCAAAATAGCAGACAAGGCTACAAACCAAAATCATACTATTTTTACATTAAATTGTTAAATCAAAGCCCTAAATGAGCATAAGTAAGACGTCAAGCCCTACTGAGGGAGACGTTGGCCCTTTTTAGGGCAAAATCTAGCATAAATGACAAAACATTGGCCCTCTTTGGGCCTCCAAACCCTGCCACACGTGCCAGCTACCCTGTCAAACTGTCATACGCTGAAGGTGACATCAGTGGCTCCTAGGTGACATCTTGGGCCATCAAAGGGAGACGTTCCACCTGAAGTGGGTCAACCCCCCCTGGGTTGGGCTTAGCCAAAGAGTCCTGGATAGAACATCCTTCTTCTTCTTAGGTGCAAAAGCTCAATCAAGCACTGTCCTGTCTATGCCCCTGATGGGGTCCCAACAACCATCTGATGGGCTCTTCAGCCCCATGGAGGTCCGAACTAATCATATCCCCATGTGTACCGGTCCAACTGGTACCTGTCCGTCGGGCATGGTCCTGCACATCAAAACTTCGCCCTCCATGGGCTCATTAGTCACAGGGATCATAGCAATGTTAATCATGTTTCATCATTAAGGTTATCAAACATATGCATAAAAACCCCGATATATCATTCAATAACTCAAAGATATTACAAAAACCTATAATACAAAGCCAAAGAAAAAGAAAAAATACCCTATTGGGCTAGTATCCATAAGGAAAGGAAAGTCTCCAAGGGGTATGATCCAAGCCATGTAAAATGAGGTGATGTGGTCAAGGGATGTCCAGACATACGGGTAGAGTGAAAGACAGGGATGCATGATATTACTTGTGGGTGCCTTTGTAGAAGGCGAGTTGTATCCATCTTGGATGCAATTCTTTCCAAGCCCTTTATTGCCTTTATTCTTTTCTTTTATTTATTTGCTTTCTTCCTTTTTTATTTCAAGGACTAACTAGAGGACATTGCCTTGGCGTGGTGACCAGAGCTGACAGTGTTACCCACAAGCACTTTCACAGAGATGATAAGGTTGGCTCGTGATGAGACCCCCTTTCCCTTGGCCATGCAACCAAAGGTCATTGCCCTGGCGTGGTGACCAGATAATGGCAATGTCATACTGCTAGGTACCCATGAACATAATAGGTTGGCTCGTGATGAGACCCCCTATCCTCTTGGCTAGGTCTTGTTTTTTGTTATTTTTCTTCGGGTCCCTCTTGTTTCTTGCTGAGAGGCCTTTTATTGCCTTCTCAGGGATCCCTAGGCGAGGCATCTCTAGGTTTCATTTTATGACTTTTATCTCTTATCAGTTGCTTTTACCTTCTGGGCCTTTAGCCCCTTCTTCCCATGAGATAAGGTGCAACCCCACAAACAGATCATCCTAATGCCTGGACTAGGGGAATGGGACAGATGAATGGGATATAAGATGTAAAAGTGATGATATGATGGGAGCGGACGATGTCTCTTCAGATATCCCCCCGGTGGAAAACCAAAACTTATGGGTACAGGCTTGCTAGGACACCTTGTCAGTCCCCCCAACCATGATCAAGTGGGTTAATGTAAGATCCAAGTAGTTGTCAGAAATAAAAGGAGTAAGATGCATATATCTAAAGGTTATAATGATAAAAAATGACACATACCATGATACCTGGACCAATTACCTCATGGAGCAAGAGTCTTCTCTGATACAAGACCAGGCCGATGGTGATGGATGTTGTTGCTGCTGACAAGACAAGTCTCATGAAGGAGAAGAAAGATGGTCCTTCCAGGGCCATGCTCAGGTCAACCCTGCACTCGGTACTCCATGTCTAGGACCTGTGGGCCTCGAGACATGATCTCCTAGTTATCCCTGGAAATCGGGGATAACATCTGGCCCCAACTCGGGGACATGTGCTCACCGTAGAGCGCATGAGAACTTCAACATCTCTGGCATAACCTAAAGACCTGCTCAACTCGAAAAGGGCATCAATAACAAAGGTGGGGTGGTATTGCCACCCCGCAATATATATATGTATATATAACTGAAATAAAACAATCAATATGCAAGTGAGGAAGCAAACTATCATGAAATGCAAATGGTATAATACATGAAAAATGCCTACTTACCTGTACTTACCTATGAATCCAGGTCACCCCATCCTTGTGGGGTTTGAGGAGGCATCCGCTAAAAGGCACTGTGCGCCTTTGTCCCTCCAGTGTAGACAGGTAATAAGACTCATTAACTGACTTTCTTCCTACCTTAAAAGGGCCAAGCCAAAAATGATTGTTTCCTTCGATATTAGTAGGCTTCCCCTCATTGGCATCCCACATCCAAACCACATCTCCCTCCTTGTACTCTTTGACTCTGAAATTGGTCGTTCCTTGAATAACCCTGGTGTATTGTGTAGAGGGAGGTGGGTGGGATTCTGCTATAAAGATTTCCTGCTGTGAAGAACGGATCCGTACATCATCTTCCACCTTCTTTAGTATTTTCGCAGTCTCTGATTTTTGAGCTTTGAGCTCGTCCATGAGTTGTTGGTATTCCTCTCTCTTGATCCATTTAATCTGATTCAAATTTTCCTCCTTTGCAAAAGGTGTACCTTCCGGAGAATATTTATGAGGAGTCGGTTGTGCTTTGTCATCTTTGATGGAATCACTGGGCTTTTGCACATAAGTTGTAGTTACAGGTACATTTTGGATACGACCAATAGTTCCATCTTTCAATGGTCCATCTGATCCTTGGAAAAAGTTGTCAAATCACTCTTTGATAGATGATACCTTGATGACTTCTGTCAAAGGGATGGTTACAAATATCTTGGATAATGCCCCTTCAAGGTCAAAGTTCAGGTTAACCCTTTCAGTATTGGAACTTTTAGGAAAGATTACATCCACAAGTGGGTTTTTTGCTTGGTCAGTGGAAGGTTGGTCCAACTTCTTTCTTCTATACACCTGGAACTCTTGTTTCTTTAGCTTTTCTTTTTATTCCTGGTCTAGTTTGTTTAATACCGCCATCCTGGCTGACTTGGCTGCTTCTTTCATGGCCTCTTGATGCTCTTCAGCGGTGATATTTATTTGAGGGCCTTCTATGAAGTAGTCTATATTGTTTACTTGTTGATGGCCACCACTACTGTAAGGACACTCATGTTCCCAATGTGCTTCATTGCATTGAAAACACCAAGGGTTTTCATCCACAATGATGGTGCTTGGAACTTCTATGTCTTTGAAAACATCTTCACTCCACTCAACGAAATTACTTACTGTCTGTACTAGACAACCATCTTCATTCGAATCTTCAGAGATATTAGAGGCATTGTCGGGATAATCACCCCAATCTGTGTCTTCTTCTGTCAAGGGAAAATTGGGGCCATCTTGAAACAAGTATGGATCCATTGATTTGTAATCACTAGGCCCAAGATCATCTATTAATGATAAAGAGGGTGTTTGCTCATCTTGCT
>ML781150.1:792591-818526 GCA_009831015.1 Picea engelmannii | reverse complement strand
GGGACATGAAACAAGGACCTACTTGTGTGCTTGTCACCTAGGGTTTTAAATCAACAAATTTATAAGTAAATGCAAGAATATAAACCTACAACCATTCAATTAAGAAGTTTTGCAAGAAAACACTTACATATCATGATGAAAAAACATATGCAAACCCTAGTTGTAAACCTTCCTTCAAGAGAAATGCCAAAAATGCCAAGATAATCCTTCCTCCAATAAGTGCACCTCACATAAAAGACCAAATACCCAAACTAGGGCGCAAAAATCAGACCTCACAAGAGAGTGAGTTGTGTGTTCATGTCAAAATGAGGGAAAAACTCCTCAATATATAGTGTATCATGACCTCTAATTAAAATTAGGTCATTAAAAATAACCGACAAGGCTACAAACCAAAATCATACTGTTTTTACATTAAATTGTTAAATCAAAGCCCTAAATGAGCAGAAGCAAGACGTCAAGCCCTACTGAGGGAGACGTTGGCCCTTTTTAGAGAAAAATCTAACATAAATGACAAAACGTTGGCCCTCTTTGGGCCTCCAAACCCTGCCACACGTGCCAGCTGCCCTGTCAAATTGCCATACGTTGAAGGTGACGTCAGTGGCTCCTAGGTGACGTCCTGGGCCATCAAAGGGAGACGTTCCACCTGAAGTGGGTCAACTCCCCTGGGCTGGGCTCAACCAAAGAGTCCTGGATGGAACGTCCTTCTTCTTCTTAGGTGCAAAAGCTCAATCAAGCACTGTCCTGTCTCTGCCCCTGATGGGGTCCCAACAACCATCTGATGGGCTCTTCAGCCCCATGCAGGTCCAAACTAATCATCTCCCCATGTGTACCGGTCCAACTGGTACCTGTCCGTCGAGCATGGTCCTGTACATCAAAACTTTTCCCTCCATGGGCTCATTAGTCACAGGGATCATAACAATGTTAATTACGTTTCATCATTAAGGTTATCAAACATATGCATAAAAACCCTGATATATCATTCAATAGCTCAAAGATATTACAAAAACCTATAATACAAAGCCGAAGAAAAAGGCAAAATACCCTATTGGGCTAGTATCCATAAGGAAAGGAAAGTCTCCAAGGGGTATCATCCAAGCCATGTAAAACGAGGTGATGTGGTCAAGGGATTCCCAGACATATGGGTAGAGTGAAAGACAGGGATGCATGATATTACCTGTGGGTGCCTTTGTAGAAGGCGAATTGTATCTGTCATGGATGCAATTCTTTCCAATGCCTTTATTACCTTTATTCTTTTCTTTTCTTTATTTGCTTTCTTCCTTTTTTATTTCAAGGACTATCTAGAGGACACTGCCTTGGCTTGGTGACCAGAGCTAACAGTGTTACCCACAAGCACTTTCACATATATGATAAGGCTGGCTCGTGATGAGAACCCCTTTCCCTTGGCCATGCAACCAAAGGTCACTGCCCTGGCGTGGTGACCAGATAATGGCAATGTCATATTGCTAGGTACCCATGAACATAATCGACTGGCTCGTGATGAGACCCCCTATCCTCTTGGCTAGGTCTTGTTTTTTGTTATTTTTCTTTGGGTCCCTCTTGTTTCTTGCTGAGAGGCCTTTTATTGCCTTCTCGGGGATCCTTGGGCGAGGCATCTCTAGGTTTCATTTTATGGCTTTTATATCTTACCAACTGCTTTTACCTTCTGGGCCTTTAGCCCCTTCTTCCCATGAGATAAGGTGCAACCCCACAAACAGATCATCCTAATGCCTGGACTAGGGGAATGGGACAAATGAATGGGAGATAAGATGTAAAAGTGATGATATGATGGGAGTGGACGATGGCTCTTCAGATATCCCCCCGGTGGCAAACCAAAACTTATGGGTACAGGCTTGCTAGGACACCCTATCAATCCCCCCAACCATGATCAAGTGGGTTAATGTAAGATCCAAGCAGTTGTCAGAAATAAAAGGAGTAAGATGCATATATCTAAAGGTTATAATGATAAAAAATGACACATACCATGATACCTGGACCAATTACCTCATGGAGTAAGAGTCTTCTCTGATACAAGACCAGGCTGATGGTGATGGATGTTGCTGCTACTGACAAGACAAGTCTGATGAAGGAGAAGAAATATGGGCCCTCCAGGGCCATGCTCAGGTCAATCCTGCTCTCGGTACTCCATGTCTAGGACTTGTGGGCCTCGAGACATGATCTCCTAGTTATCCCTGGAAATCGGGGATAACAGGTGCCAGAGACAAAAATCTAAGACAAACCTCGAAAGGTAAGAAGTCAGTGGAAGAGTGCATGGCCCTGTTATAAGGGCGCCACTTCTACAAATCCAACATCAGGAGGTGGAATTCTTTGGCGTAGTGGTGGTAATTAAATTTGGTTGTGGATAGGGTCTCGGAGTGGTAAGTCACCGGGTGACCTCCCTGTTTACGCATCGCTCCAATAGAAAACTGAGAGGCAATCTGGGGTAAGGGATAACAATATTTAATTGTGGCTTGGGTGAGAGAATGGTAAGCGGTAACTAGAGGATGTTCGATAATGTCTTGGGTAACCGGTCGAGATGATGGATCATTTGGTAATGATGCGTCATGAATGAGATCGATGGATGGAGTAAGGGCTCAAGAGGGTGGGAGCCTTGAGGGAGACTGAGAGACATTGACAAATTTTGGGAGGAGAGGGAGTATTGTGGGAGGTGTCGGATTAGTGAGGTTCTCGGGTTGAACATGGTGAGTCAAACACAAAGAGACATTGTTGGTATTGATAACCTAGTGAATGGTTGTGGTATCGGTTCGCGGTGGTGGTGAAGTGATAGATGATGAAGTAAGTACATAGGTGTGCCCAACCTATTTAAGGTGGTATTGATGAGTCTTGGCATGATACACCACTTGTCGATCTTGTTGGTAAGGAAGATCGAGAAGGAGATCAACACAATCTAATGGTGACACGTCGCAGATCACAGTGTCACGAAAAGGACCAATGGTGAAAGTAACGACACAACACTAAGCAATAGTAATGCGAGGACCGCCCTTCTGTACCCAGCCAAGCTGATATGGATCAGGGTGTGGGGTGGTGGGGAGTTGCAAATGTTGGACTAAGTCTTGTGATATCATATTCTTTTGAATGTCATTGTCCAAAATGAGAGTGGTGAGTTCATTTTTAATTTGGCAGTTGTGAGTGAGTAGGGGAACGTTAGGGCGACATGGTTCTGGTGTAGTCATGAGAATGAGGGATGGGTCGGCTTCGGTGGGGTTCATGAGAGAGATGACTTCTGGTTGCTCGGGAAACTCAGTGGGTGTGCCCTTTGCAAACAAGGTCTGATGGGGGTGGATATTTTTAATGGCTCGACAATCGGCAGAGTTATGGGAGTTGGTCTTGTGAAAATTACACCAAACTACATTTTTGGTCGCCGACAAGAAAGCGGGATAAGGTTGAGAATGAGAAGGAGGTGGGTTTTTATCCTGGGTTCGATTTGGCGGATATTGGATGTGAGGGACTACATTACGTTCTACGACCAAGGCCAGTAAGAAAGCCTTGTCTAGAGAAGCGTTGTCAAAAATATATACCTCCCTCCGGAGAGGTAACAATAAACCAGAATTGAAATTTATTATTAATACCTCATCTGTGTAACACCTTATTTCCCCTAGTTTGTAAATATAACTATATTGGCTAAGAGACTATGGCGAACTGAATATGTGTGAATGTTTGATTATATGGATCTTTGTATAAAAGGTCAATGAATGTAAATTATGTTATTTACTAAGAAAACAGATAAGTGTTGCATGACTATTGGAAGGGGGGTGTGCTAAGAGAGACCATGAAAGCTATGAAAGAGAGGGTGAAGGGCACTGAGAATGGTTGCGTTAACCTCCACCAAACCAGTACCTTACTGGATTTAATTGCTCAGGACTATAACAGACCTCTGACCCATAAATGAATTACAGTCAGGCTGGTAGGTGGGAAGACCTCCTCAAGAGTTAATGAGGGGATGGGTTAGAGCACCCATTTGTAAGGCTTTCATACATAACCATGGAATGAGAATTTGAGCCACACACAATCTTTCTAAGAAAGGAAAGCGTGGTGGGCAAGGGAAGACCTGTGAAGAGTGTAGAGACGAGAGACTAAGCTCTTGGGTTCAAGAAAGAACTAAGGGATGAGCATGTTCTGGTCGCAGAAAATGGCTAGCAGGCTCATGATACCAGCTGATAAATGAGGCTGGTCCTCTTTGTTTGGTATTGTGTAAGCCGTTGCCAAGAGCCTATGGGAGGGGGAGAGTAACCTCTTTCCCTACTGTCGTTGAGCCGGAAGAAAGTATTATATCGTAGAGCATCATGGTCTAGATTGGGGGTGGCTAGTGGTAAATCTGTTAGGAGTGACTAAGCCTATGGTTGGGTGGAAACAGGCACCCCTTTCAGTAGTCGCTCCATGTTATCTGGTTCTGATAAGTGTTTTCCTACCTTATGTATGGAATTGAAATAATGGATGATTGCATGGGTTTATGTATTAACATATCTATAAATGGTTAATTTATGCGCATGCGTTTGTCTTCCTGTGAACTTATTCCTCTGATTAAATGTTTATGTGCCCCAACTTAGCCTTCAAGGTGCCTTGGGACATAAACCTGTAGGATGATCGAGATAAAAAGTATGGCGTCAATCTGGCCATGCCCGTCTAATTGAGACTATCCCCTTTAGACTCCTTGTTTTGCGACTGAGATATCCTGCCCAAACCCTTAATAGTTTCATGATGAAGCTCAAGAAGGATAGCGAGATTTAGCTCTCTAAAGGGAAGGCCCTTTTTTTTAGAAGACAAAACGAGATCTGTTTGGTAGAACCCATATGACCAATACCTAGGAACCTTAGGCTAAGCCTACGGGAGCTAAGTTCCTCTGGCTTCGGAGCTCCAGAAGTCCGGGACTTCAGAGTACTATCGTCCCTCATAGTCATAAACCGACCAAAGGCGATCAAGAGTTACGATTACCTGTAAGGTATCCTACGGGAGCTAAGTTCCTCTGGCTTCGGAGCTCCAGAAGTCCGGGACTTCGGAGTACTATCGTCCCTCATAGTCATAAACCGACCAAAGGCGATCAAGAGTTACGATTACCTGTAAGGTTGACCAGCGTTAGGCGGTTCCCCAGGAGGTTAGGTGGACCTATCTTACAAAGTAAATCGGGATCCAAACACCGAAGGTCGGAGCCACGTAGGATCCAGAACCATAGATCGAGGGATCCTTCGAGTCCTTTCCCAGCCGTAGATATACCGAGGACGTGTGGAGCTAGCCCCTTTTAGTTCAGAGATTGGGCACTTCGGGAGATGAGAGGAGTTTGCATCGCAACACTCCCGAACGTCAAATCCCTGAGGTAACCAAAGTCATAGATCTAAAAGTCTATGTGTTCAAATCTCGACCATGGGATTCGAGCAATGTAGAATCCTATCAGTTCGAGGTGATGAGGTGCAGGGATGCCACCCAGGGTGACGTGGACCCCATATTGACGTGCCATGTGTCACTCAGATTCGTGTGTATCACGTACCCTATAGGTCCACTAGAACGTCACACGTGTCACCCTGAACCCTCCTACGTGTCAGTCTCTGATACATGTTCGCCTAGCCAACGTGGTTGGTGAAGTTTTTAGCACTAGCAGTAGAGGTAAGCCCAGTACCCATCAGTTTGTTATGTCACAATGAATAATTTACGGGTGGTCAAATGGGCACAGACTCGAGATGATATTGTTTTAATGCAGAAAATTGGACTAGCATGCATAAGCAATTGAGGTTTGGAATCAGCTTCAGTCAGTAAGTTGGAGTTAGGGTGAGTAGAGGGAAGACTTTGATGAGGAGAGTGTAGATATCTAATGTGGACATCAGGTCTTCCAACAGCCCGAAGAGGAAAAACTTAAACATGAGATCTTCTTGAATTCAAATCTCAAATAAACTAAAAGGAATTATAACAACACCATGATCAAACATTCATCATAATACAATCACAATAATTCATGTGAATCAATCACTCATGAACTCTTTCAGTATCAGAGGGAAATGAGAGAGAGAAAGAAAGTTGACATTCATCAAACAAGAAATCTCAGACTACAACGCATAACTAGAGAACCAAAAGCTTCATTTAAAACTTTAAAATACAGGAGCTTTGCTCTACCATTGACCATAACAAATATCAAAACCCAGTATTTATACTCAGAACAATTTGCCACCATGAGAGATGTGACTTGGCTATTACATTCAAAACTTTGCATCTGCATCTTCTTCTGTCAGTCTGCACTTGCATTCTTCTGTTAGACGCGATCTTAGATCAGTATGAGCTTTGCAGGAGAATTCGTTGACAGGGGAACTCTTGGCTAACAATCCGCCTACATGACCATCTTTCGATGCTTTCCATTTATGGGGTGAGACAAGGTTTCAACAACCTCCCCCATTTCCATTAACTACTTTCATTGGGATCGGGATGGAGCCTGACACCCATGAATTCTCCAAGAGACGTTCATGACTCCTTCAAGTCAATCCTAACGCCTTGAGACAACGTAGATCTTCCCCCGTGAAAATACAGGCCCCCTCAGCTTCTGGAGTTACTCCTCTCCATCGCTTCATGTGACCTCGGGTCATGACTTGAGGCTTCTTTTTTGTGAAATTTCGGGACTTCACATTTCAGGAATATTCACTCCACTCGATTCCAAATATCCTGATACTTGAACTTGCGAAATGGCCCATCCAGATCGACAGTCGAACCTACTTCGAATTTTATGGCCACGATCGTCTCCCCAAATAACCTTAGTCGTCAGCCGCCCAATAGGCGCATGCCCTTCTTTATAGCCGACTTTCCATATGACTGTGGGTAGTGACCATGGGCCCAATTCCCAGGCGCTTCGCAATTTTGTGTTTCACGACTTCATGTCGTGCTCCATGCTCAAACCTCTAAGTCGCGAAATCGCGATCTCATGGATCAGGGGCCACACATTCCTGCTGGATCGGACGACCTAGATGAATATCGACATTTCGGGACCTCGACATTTTGGGACTCGGGAAATTTGTGCACTCCTTACTTCAGCTTTCTCGAAATGATTTTCTCCGTGGTTCGAATTTGGTGCCACACGTCCTGCTGGATTGGACGGCTCCTGCTAATTTCGGGTTTCGGGGATTCAGATATTTTACAAATAACTTCAACAACATTCTGAACTCCGGATTCCCGTGCTTATAATTTGTCATTAATCTCTAAACTTCGAAATGAAATTTCCTCCGCCAAACTAAACTTGCTCGCTCGCTTGATTCAACTCCATATCAGACCGCTCTAAGTGATGCGGTTGTGCTTATGGCTAAGGCCTCTGTAAACAAATGTTAGGGAGAGAAAAAGGATCGATGACAGAGGTGGAGGGGGAGGTGATCAACCTTAGAATAAAACAAAAAAGCTTATGGCCAAGACTTCTTAGGTAAGACAATAAAGGAAAACAGGTCGCCCAAATGAATGAAGGTGAACATAAGAGAAACTTCAAGCTGAAAGGAAAAACTTAAGCTAGGGCCTGTGCAAAGGAGAGAGACAGGGAAAAATTACAGACCTGGGTAGAAACCAATAACCCATAAGACCCTGACAAGTTTATGTGATAACATTTGGCTCCACAGGGGATGGCATGCTCCCTGCGAGCTGCCAAGAAAAGTAGTTACAGTGCCTTAGTATTGGGTTATGGAGTCTAGCTACTTAAAACAAAATAAACATAAAAACATGAACGATATTTACAATGGTGGGACACCGACTGCGGGTTTAAACAAAAAACATTTTTAGAAAGTGCCCATTAACAGGGCCACCAAAAACTTTATCACCCTTCAAATTCTACAACTTGTAAGTATTATTAGGGAATATCTCAGAGATTCTGAAGGGGTTGTTCCACAAGGCATCAAACTTACCATGCTTGCCTTTGTCCTGCTTGGGTGCATCCCATTTTAGCACTAGATCTGCCGGCTGTAAGTCCTCCTTTCTTACTTTCATGTCAAAAGTTTGCTTGATCTTCTGTTGATGTTCATGTGCTTTGTCCAGTAGCTTCTCTCTGGTTTCCTGCACTTCTGCCAGTTGTAATATTCTCCTGACCATGTCATCAGGTTCTCCATGGTAGTCTTAGAATAATTTTGCCACTAGCAAGGTGAGATGAGAAGGAAATATGGCCTCAAATCCATACACAAGCTAAAAGGAGAGGCGCCAAGAGACCTCTTTGTCGTCACTCTATTAGCCCACAGAGCAAACTTGAGCTTTGAATCCCATGCCTTCTTGTTGTCCTCTAGCAATCTTTTCATAATCTTATAAGGCTCTTTTTAGAGGACTCTGCCAATCCATTTCCTTGGGGGTAATAGGGGGTAGAGTGGATCAATGCAATTCCAAACTGCTCACAAAACTTGATCAATGGTTCAACTTTGAAATATGCATCGTTATCAGTGATGATTATGTTCGGACAACCAAACCTTGCCATAATATCTTCAAGAAAACTAATGATTACTCTGCGAGAAGCACTCCTTGTGGGGATAGCTTCTATCCACTTGGTGAAATAATTTGTTGCAGTTAAGATACACCTGTGTTGACCGCTTGAAGGAGGATGAATCTCCTCAATAAAGTCTAGGCCCCACTGTTGAAAGGGTCCTGAAGCTACTACGGGCTTCAATGGCAGAGACTTGAGATGATGCTTCCCAACGAATTTTTGACATTTGATACAAGCCCTAATTTTTGCACAGACATCAGTGAATAGAGTAAGCCAGAAGTACCCAGCCATGAGAATCTTGTAGGTTGTGGTTCTCCAGAAATGATGTTCCCCACAAAGGCTGTCATGAAAATCAAACATAATCTTTTGGGCCTCCTGTGGGTCTAAACATCTCAGAAGAACACCTGGATGGTCTTTCCAATACAAGACCTGGTCAATAAGGCAATATCTAATTGCTTTGAGCTTTAAATCTCTTGCTTTGATTTTTCCCATACCATCAGGGGGCTTTAACTCTTGCAGGAAATATATAATGTCTTTGTACCAGGCACATTCTGCCAACGAAGGGCTGTCCTGAAAACTTTTATCAGACAACTCAGCTTGTTGATTTTCTGAGCAAGTGTTGATGAAGTTAACCCCCAAAGCTTACAATTATATTCAACCAACAACTTGTCTAAACCTTGGACTTTAACTAGTTTGGTGGGCTTTTTTTCTAGATCGAATTCAAGGATTTTGACAATCCACTTGCTCTTTCTTCCATCTAAGTCAAGTTGAATGAGAATATCCCTCACAAAAACTGAAGGAACATATGCAGTGATTTTTGAATGCAGAACATAGACTCTGAAAGCTTTGAGGGCTTTCACCAAAGTGTAGGCCTGCTTCTCCATGATGTCATATCTGACTTCTGTGTCTCTTAGTGCTCTATTGAAAAATAAATAGACTGCTCCAACCCTGCATCATTCTTTTGTAGTAAAACAACTGCCACTATATCAAATGAAGCAAAGGAAAAAATCAGAAAATCCTTGGAATAATCAGGACTAATCAACACAGGTGCCTCAGTCAGTGCCTTCTTGATTTGGTTGAAGGATTCTCTAGACTCGACGGTCCATTTTACTTCATTCCCCTTCCTGAGCATGGTTGTGATATGCTTCACCAATTCAACATAATTTGAAACAAACCTTCTCAGAAAATTGATTTTTCCTAGGAAGGACTAAACTTCTTTCTTGGATCTGGGAAGTGATAAGGCTTGAATAACTTTTACCCTGCTGGAATCAATCCTGACCCCCTCAGCTGATACAATGTGTCCCAACAATTTTCCTTCCTGCATGGCAAATAAAGACTGCTTGGGATTTAGGGAGAGACCAAACCTTCTACATTTCAAGAAAACCTTTCTCAGATGTTGACAATGTTCTTTATCAGATTTGGAGAATATTGTTATGTCATCCAGATAGATGACCACAAATTTGTCTCTTTCTCCAATGAAGGAGATGTCCATGGCTCGTTGGAAGGTTGCTCCTGCGTTCATTAATCCAAAGGGCATTTTGGCATACATGAATGTGCCCCAAGGAGTGGTGAAGGTTTTCTTTTCTCTGTCTTCAGGCAGGACAGAGATCTGATTGTAGCCAAAAAATCCATCAATCATGGAGATCCTGGATGCGCCTATCACCCTCTGCAATATGTGTTCCATCTTTGGCAAAGGGTAATTGTCCTTCTTAGAGCTTCTGTTCAGATTCCTAAAATCAACACAGAGTCTGATTTCTCCTCTCTTTTTCCTTACTGGAACCAAGTTGGCCACCCATTCAAAATATCTCAAAGGGATAATGATTTGGGCATCCAACAACTTCTTTACCTCCATTTCCATAATAGGCAGCAGTATAGGATTTATTTGTCTTAATTTCTGCCTAAATGGTTTGGCCTCCTCTTTCAATGGGGTCTTATGCTCAATGACGGTTGTGTCGTATGTTCCGAGGTCTTCATAGGTCCAGGCAAACACATCAACAAATTCTTTTAATAACTCAGTATACTCGGCTCTATGCTCCCTTGACAGGCTACTTGACAACTTGACAAACTTTGGATCCTCCTCTGTACCAATATTGCATTCAGCTACATCAACATCCTCAGTTCAACCTTTAAACTTTATTGCCACATCGTTCCCATCGAACAATCTTTCTAAATGAACTAGTCCTTTTGGAATGTGGTTGCTAGGCAACTGAACAATATGGTGATTAGCAATTTTATTTAAAAATACATCAGCGTGAGGGTCACCTTCGAAATCATGATCCTGATCAATGTGTAATGCAGATAACTCATCAACAGACTCAAGAAATTTTTTGATCTCAAGATTGTCCTCGAACACCTTCCAATGCTTGGTACTGTCATGTACAAAGGGCCTATATCTTACCTCAACATCATACATGAGCTTAGGTGGTAGGTGGTAGTGGTATTCTTCTCTCTTGGAATAAATGAAATGTTGAAAGCTAAGAAGAAATTGTCAATTAGGTCCCACACCTCATTTCTGTAAGTCTTAAGCCTAGGGTGCTTGGCTTGATAAATATTTTTAACCTGGTGAACAATTAGTTCAGCATCTCCAAATACCACTAGCTCTTCAATCCCCATGTCTTTCGCAGCCCTTAAACCCAAAAGAAGAGCCTCATACTCTGCCACATTGTTGGTAGCTTCAAATTCTAGTTTATAGGACAAAGGTATAGCCTCTTGACAAGGTGACACAAAAACCACTCCAACACCAACCCCTTCCTTAGAAGAAGCTCCGTCAAAGAACATCTTCCACACAGAAGTAGTTGGGGGAGGTATTTCATGAAAGGAAATGGGTTGCTTTCTGATTTCAAGAGAGCTTCAAAAGCATCTGCGAGCTGCAATATGTTGGATCCTAAGTCAGTGTCCAAAGAAAAAATAGGATGGTTGATGAGGTTTTCTTCATCAATGATGATGTACGCGAGCTGCGCTTCCCTGTAAAGTCCCCTTTGTTCACCCCCGAACACAGGAATGATGGCATATGAAAGGTCCATCTGCAAGGTTCCCCCCAGTCCCTTTATCCAAGATCTAGATAGGAGCATTATGAACTTAGGTGGAACATCAACCACTATGATATCAATGACTACGCTCTTCATTGATAGGTGGAACAAGGCCACACCCATGTCTTTGATAACCCTAAGGCACTTCACCTTCCTGGAATCAAAAGAATACAAGTCATGGTAGGTTTTTGTGACTTCCAACCTGAGTTCTTCCATGACAATATTAGGCATTAGATTATGGGATGCTCCTGAATCCATTAAGAAATTATGCAACACCTTATCATGGATGTTCAATGAAGTGTAGAAAGGAGGGGAGGAATCATATCTATCTTCTACCAAAGGTCCTAATATGACAACTGGATTTTCATCTTGCAAATTGACTGAGTATGTGGGATGAGACATAGGTTCAGACTGCAATAGTTTAGAGAGGCTCTTTTTGAAATCTTCAAGATTGACCAGTTCATAAAGAGGTATAGGGATTCTAAGCTTTTGGATTTCATGGTCAAAATTGAAAAAGGGAGAGGGCTTCAGAATTTCCTTCACTTTCGGGACGAGACCTTTGACCACTGGTGTGGGTTTTTGTACCTCCTTTTCTTTACTGCTATCTATTGCATCTTTAGCAGGCTTCTCCACTTTGGTGGGCCGATCATGAACATCAGGCTTTCCTTTTTTCTTCTTAGACCTGAGGTTATACCTGTTTGGGTTGTTGCTGGTCTTTTCCCCCTTGCTCAACTCATTTAATTTACTATCCATGATAGATTCTTCATATGCAGTTTGGGTTAAATGAGGAAATGAGGAGGTGTCCCCAAGACAATCAATTTTAGGGTGAAGCTCTTCCTCCTCTCCTTCTTCGTCAATAACAAGGTTATTTTGGAGAGGATCCTGAACTTTCTTGTTATCTCTATATTTGTTTCTTTGATCTCTTTGGATGATTTGGGGGGCGTTAGTTGGTCTTTTGAAACTACCCCTATTCTCAGAATTTTGGGAATTTCTATAGCCCTGCCTTCCTTCTAATTTGATCTTTTCCATTTTAGGAGAGAGTGACTTTAGTAGCTTGGTCATTTCTTCCGCTTGAGGGGGGGCGGTAGAGGAACTTGAAGTTGGAGTTTCAGACCTACCCTTTCCTCTTTCTCTATCAACTTTACCCCTAAATTTGTCAGCTGCTAGTATATTGGATTCTACTTCAAGGGTTGCATCTTGCATATGAGCCAAGGAGGTAGCTCTTGTTTCTCTTAGCAGGAGGAAAAAATCAGGGTTGAAAGCACTAGCATAAGTTATATTGGCAAAAGTTTCGGTAGGCTTAATTTCAACGGGAATCCTTTTATACATCTTATTAAATCTCTTCGAGAAGTCTGAAACAGATTCCCCCTCTTCTCTTTTAAGAGCCCCAAATTTTGTAATATAATAAAGGAGATATTTTTTATTCCCCCAATGTCTTAAGGAGGAATCATCCAGAGCACCAATCCCGTCAATAGATCTAGCTGGCAAGTCTTTAAACCAATCCCTGACATCACCATCAAGACTCTACACAAAAACTCTCATCCACACATCTTCATTTTCGATGGTCTGAATCTCTGCAAATCTATAAAAGGATGAAAGGTACTCTTCTGCAGTCACGTCTCCCTCCCCTATGAATTGGGGCATGTACTTAAGGTAATTTGTGGCTGGGAGAGCATTCATAGGCTGAGGTAAAACTAGGGGGGTGTATCTAACAACTAATATCTCATCCATCATGTTCCTAGGAGGATTAACACCTACCATTTGGATGTGAACTGGAGGACAACTAGGAGGAGATGGAGTTTGGGCAGGGGAGATTGGAGGTGTGCTTTTGGGAACAAAGGGAAACAACTGAGGATCTGGAGAAAAGGCCTAAGGGCTCGAGGGAACAAAGGTTTCCCTCTCTATAAAAGAAACAACTGTAATAGGAGGAGGAGTAGTGAAACTGGGAGAGGGGAAATCAACAGGAAAACTCCCAAAATTTAAACTTCTAGAAGCTCCAACAAATGGTGTAATAGGAAAATGAGAGACAACTACTGGAGTTGCTATAGGAGGATAGTGAAAATCATCAGAAATACCTGGTTCAACAACAGAAGTGCCTTCTTGATCGGTCGACTGTTTTTTGATAATTTTCTCTGGGTCAACTTCAGGTGTTGCTAAAGGCAGTTGTTGAGGAGACGTCATGTGTCTGCCTCTAGCAGCCATAGCTAAAACCGCAGAGTCGTAACAGTGGAGTTGCAAGGTGCACAATTGCAATCTTCAATGTTATGAGTTCTGATGCACCTTCAGAACCAATAAGCTTTGTCGTTCAATCCTAGGGAAAATATTCAATTCGTCCTCGGCAATGACGCCAGAAATGTTAACACTAGAATTCACCTCTGGATTGCAACAGAGGTAAGCCCAATACCCATCATTTTTTTATGTCACAATGAATAATTTAAAGGTGGTCAAATGGGCACAAACTCGAGATGATATTGTTTTAACGTAGAAAACTAGACTAGCATGCATAAGCAATTGAGGTCTGGAATCAACTTCAGTCAGTAAGTTGGAGTAAGGGTGAGTAGAGGGAAGATTTTGGTGAGGAGAGTGTAGAGATCTGCCATGGACATCAGGTCTTCCAGCAACCCGAAGAGGAAAAACTTAAACACAAGATCTTCTTGAATTCAAATCTGAAAGAAACTGAAAGGAATTATAACAACACTATGATCAAACATTCATCATAATACAATCACAATAATTCATGTGAATTAGTCACTCATGAACTCTTTCAGTATCAGAGGGAAACAAGAGAGAGCAAGAAATTTGACTATCATTAAACAAGAAATCTCATACTACAACACATAACTAGAGAATCAAAGCTTCATTTAAAACTTTACAATATGGGAGCTTTGCTCTACCATCGACCATAACAAAATATCAAAACTGAGTATTTATACTTAGAACAATTTGCCACCATGAGAGATGTGACTTGGTTGTTACATTCAAAACTTTGCGTCTGCATCTTCTTATGTCAGTCTGCACTTGCATTGTTTTGTTAGACGCGATCTTAAATCAATATGAGCTTTGCAGGAGAATTCATTGACAGGGGAACTCTCGATTGACAATATGCCTACATAGTTGTCTTTCCATGCTTTCCATTTATGGGATGAGACGAGGTTTCAAAAACCTCCCCCATTTCCATTAACTACTTTCATTGGGATCAAGATGGAGCTTGACACTCATGAATGCTCCAAGAGACGTTCATGACTCCTTCAAGTCAATTCCGACGCCTTGAGACCATGTAGATCTTCCCCTATGAAAATATGGGCGCCCTTGGCTTCTGGAGCGACTCCTCTCCATCGCTTCATGTGACCTCGGGTCATGACCTAAGGCTTATTTTTTGTGAAATTTCGGGACTTCACATTTCGGGAATCTTCATTCCACTCGATTCCAAATATCCCGATACTTGAACTTGCGAAATGGCCCATCCAGATCGACAGTCGGACCTACTTCAAATTTGACGGCCATGATCATCTCCCCAAATAACCTTAGTCACCAGCCGCCCAATAGGCGCATGCCCTTCTTTATAGCCTGCTTTCCATATGACTGTGGGCAGTGACCATAGGCCCAATTCCCAGGCGCTTCGTGATTTCATGTTTCGCATTTTGTGACTTCGTGACGTGCTCCATGTTCAAATCTCTGAGTCGTGAAATCGCGATCTCTCGGATCAGGTGCCACGTGTCCCTGCTGGATCAAATGACCCAGATGAATATCAACATTTTAGGACCTCGACATTTTGGGACTCGGGAAATCTGTGCACTCCTTACTTCGGCTTTCCCGAAATGACTTTCTCTGTGGTTTAGATCTAGTGCCACGCATCCTACTGGATCGGACGGCTCCTGCTGATTTCAGGTTTTGGGGATTCAGATCTTTTACAAATCACTTCAACAACGTTATGAACTCCCGATTCTCACGCTTATAATTTTCCGTTAATCTCCAAACTTGGAAATGAAATTTCCTCCGCCAAACTGAACTTGCTCGCTCACTTGATTCAAGTCTATATCATACCGCTCTAAGTGTTGCGCTTGTGCTTATGGATGTGGCCTCTGTAAACAAATGCTAGAGAGATCAAAAGGATCAATGACAGAGGTGGAGGGGGAGGTGATCAACCTTAGAATAAAACATAAAATCTTAGGGCCGATACTTCTTAGGTAAGACAATCAAGGAAAACAGGTCACCCAAACGGATGACGACGAACATAAGAGAAACTTCAAGCCGAAAGGAAAAACTTAAGCTATGGCCTATGTAAAGGAGAGAGACAGGGAAAAATTACAGACCTGGATAGAAACCACAAACCCACAAGACCCTGACAAGTTTATGTGATCACAGAAGTGACAGGGATTCTGGGACTCCGGAGGATCTGGGATGTAGTATGGTAGAGAGATCGAACGACTCGAAGGCCGGAGCCATGTGGTGAGCTTCCAAGACTTTGGGACTTCGAAGAATCTAGGATGTAGTATGGTAGAGAGACCAAATGACCTGAAGGCCAGAGCCACGTGGTGAGATTCTGGGACTTCAGAAGTTCGAAACCCTAGGTGGTCTTGCGCGTAGATAGTAAAGAGGCATGAAGTGTTGGAGCGTTGAAGCGCCGAATTCCTCCACAATGGATATGGGAGAAGGATATTAATTCCAGTCATGGGATTGGACAGTGGATGGTCTTCCACTGTGGAAGGAGGATCTTGGAAACAACACATGTGAGGTCGATCCATGTGGGCGCCATGCGACCCTCAATGAACACCCAAAGAACTTCGGAGAGATATATCCACCGGTTCTGGGCTTGGTTTTGAGCATGGATTTCATGGTTGGAAAACGTTGGATGAGAAGAGTGTGGTAGAGACCCTAGATGCAGCATTGGATCACTTAAGGAGTACAAAATTTTTAGGCCCCATCCCTAGGAAAGCCACTCAGGGGTCACGTGTGTTACAAATTGGTATCAGAGCATGGTTACATCACTTGGCCTGCTTGGTCTCATGGACGAGTTGTGTAAAACCATATTTAAATAAATTTAAGGGTGATTCCCTACCTTACCTATTTCCCCAAGAGTTTGGTCAAACCCTTACTGAAGAAAAGAGTGAAGGCTTTCTACTATGTGTGTGTATTTAAGAAATGTGAACTATGTGTTGTTCATGAACTAATAAACGGTTAGCTAACAACAAGTGTTTTTTCAGCACTCAAGCAGTCAGTAAACCATGGGGGAAACTGCAAGCATAAAGGATGGTGACACGCCATGAGGTGGGGGATGGCTTGCACAATAAAGACGAAGAATCTGACGATAGGAGGGTAGTGGAGACCCCTCTGGATCTGGTTGAAACTGTAAGGAGCCTCATGGCTAAATTATAGAGTTGCAAGGTCGACATACGAAGAGAAGTCAAAGTCCACCCGAGATATGAAAACGTGGTCCCATAAGTGGCCACACTAGGAGAAGTACCTAGAGGAAGGCCCAACCTGGAGGCAAGGGACACTCATCGGGAGAGTCCTCTGGAGAGGAAACTAGCAACTCTGAGGGATCTTCTAGTAGCAAAACTAACTCCTAGTCTCAAAAGAAAGGAAAGAGCGAAAGCATTTTAAAAGTCATGATCCTGAAGAGTTCAAGAGAGCCAGACCACCCTCTTTCGATGGTGAGATTAAGAAAGGAGAAGAGGCAAAAGCTTGACTACTTGGTTTAAAGAAGTACTTCAGAGTCGATGACTACTCTGAAAACTTGAAGGCTCGGATATCCATCTTCAACCTGAATGGAAAAGCTTCCATTTGGCGGGAAGACCTTAAGAATGTGAAAGGAATCCATGAAGAGGACTTATCATGGAAACAATTTGAGAAACACTTCAAGAAGAAGTATCTGTCAGAGAAATACCTTGATGGGAAGACTAATGAGTTATATGAACTCAAGCTGGGACAACTAATCATAGAGGAATATGTCAATAAATTCCTTGAGTTGCTGAGGTATGTACCCTACATAAAGGATGAAAAGGAGAAAGTGCAACGATTTATTAGTGGCTTACCTCAGACCTACCGGAACATGATTGAGTTTGACGAGCCAAAGACCTTAGAAGAAACTATCTGGAAGGCAAGGTACTGTTATGAATAGTTTGGGAGTCAGACAGAACCTCGCGAGGAGTAGAAGAAAAAGAGTAGTTTGGTATTCAATAAGAAGGGGTTCAAATCCTCAATATTTAAGAACTATAGGAAGGACTCTAGGATGAGCCTTCCTACTAGAAGTGTATATCAACAAAATTTCCCCTCCCATAGTGGAATTAAACCTTTTGGAGCAACCCCAGGGAAGACTGATAACCCAAAGAAGGAACCCTTGAAATGTTGGGGTTGTGGAGAAGAACATCTACTGAGGGATTGCCCACATAGACAACAGAACAATAGGAAAGTCTACAATGTCCAAGAAGCCACCACAATCAATGATGTGGCTAGGGGCATGCCACAAATTTATGCAACTTTGGATAATAAACAAGTCAACCACCAAGCTTCAGTGGTGGAGATGGAAGGTATGATCGCCAACCGTCTAGTTTCTATTTTAATTGACCCTAGTTCTAATTTGAGTTATGCGTCCCCTCAGACTGTTGATAAGTGTAAATTGCAACCAGTTAGACATGTTAAGCCATGGTTGGTACAACTAGCCACTGGAACCAAAAGAAAAGTAGTAGAGGTCATACCAGCTTGCCAATTCATCATAGATGGATTCTAATCATGTATTTGATTGGTCTATGATCCAGGTGGAGCTGGAGGGAGAATTCCTTCCAGAACCTCAATGCATACTAGACAGGAAGGAAACCCCACTCAGGAACCGAACCATTGCATAGGTCAAGGTGCAGTGGAAACACTTTGGCCTAGATGGGGCTACGTGGGAAATGGACGATGCCATGAGACATGTATATCCATTTTTGTTTACTTATGTATATACAGAGCATGTTGACAGGTAGAACATCGAGGACGATGTTCCTTTAAGGGGGAGGGAATTGTAATAGCCTATTTCCCCCAATTTGTAAATATAACTATATTGGCCAAGAGACTATGGAAAAATCAATATCTGTGAATGTTTGATTTGATGGATCTTTGTATAAAAGGTCAATGAATGTAAATTTTGTTATTTACTAATAAAATGGATAAGTGTTGCATGACTACTGGAAGGGGGGTGTGCTAAGAGAGACCACGAAAGCTATGAAAGAGAGGGTGAAGGGAACCAGGAATGGTTGCGTTAACCTCCACCAAACCAGTACCTTACTGGATTTAATTGCCCAGGACCATTATAGACCTCTAACCCATAAATGAATTATAGTCAGGCTAGTAGGTGGGAAGACCTCCTCAAGAGTTAATGAGGGGATGGGTCAGAGCACCCATCTGTAAGGCTTTCAGACCTGACCACAGACTGGGAATTTGAGCCACATGCAATCTTGATGAGAAAGGAAAGTGTGGTGGGTAGAGGAAGACCTGAGAAGAGTGCAGAGACGAGAGACTAAGCTCTCGAGTTCAAGAAAGAACTAAGGGGTGAGCATGTTCTGGTCGCAGAAAATGGCTAGCAGGGTCATGATACCAGCTGATAAACAAGGCTTGTCCTCTTTGTTTGGTATTGTGTAAACTGTTTCCAAGAGCCTGTGGGAGAGGGGGAATAACCTCCATCCCTACTGTCGCTGAGTCGGAAGAAAGGATTATATCCCAGAGCATTGTGGTCTAGCTCAGGGGTGGCTAGTGGTAAATCTGTTAGGAGTGACTGAGCCTATGGTTGGGTGGAAACGGGCACCCCTTTCAGCAGTCACTCCACGTTATTTGGTTCTGATAAGTATTTTCCTACCTTATGTATGGAATTGAAATAATGGATGGTTGCATGGGTTTATGTATTAACATATCTATAAATGGTTTATGTATTGAAATGGTTAAGTTATGCGCATGTGTTTGTCTTCCTATGAACTTATGCCTCATATTAATTGTTTATGTGCCCCAACTTAGCCTTCAAGGTGCCTTGGGACATAAACCTGTAGGACGACCAAGATAGAAAGTATGGCTTCAATCTGGCCCTGTCCATCTAATTGAAGCTATCCCCTTTAGACTCCTTGTTGTGCGACTGGGATATCCTGCCCATAACCTTAATAGTTTCATGACGAAGCTCAGGAAGGATAGAGAGATTTAACTCTCGAAAGGGAAGGCCCTTTTGTTTGGAAGACAAACATACGAGATATGTTTGGGAGAAACCATATGACCAATACCTAGGAACCTTAGGCGAAGCCTACGAGAGTTAAGTCCCTCTGGATTTGGAGCTCCAGAAATCCGAGACTTCGGAGTACTATTGGCTCTCATAGTCATAAACCGGTCGAAGGCGACCAAGAGTTATGGTTACCCGTAAGGTTGACCGGTGTTAAGTGTCTCCCCATGAGGTTAGGTGGACCTATCTTACCAAGTAAACTAAGATCGAAACCCCAAAGGCTGGAGCCGTGAAGGATCCAGAACTGTAGATGGAGGGATCCTTCGGGTCGCTTCCCAGTCGTAGATATACTGAGGACATGTGAAGCTAGCCCCTTTTAGTTCGTAGATTGGGCACTTTGGGAGATGAGAGGAGTTTGCATCGCAACACTCCCAAACGTCGAATCCCCGAGGTAACCAGAGTCATAGATCTATAAGTCTATGTGGTCAGATCTCGACCGTGGGATCCGAGGAATGTAGAATCTTGTCAGTCTGGGGTGACAAGGTGCAGGGATGCCACCCAGGGTGACGTGGACCCCAACTTGATGTACCATGTGTCACCTAGATTCGTGTGTATCATGTACCCTATAGGCCCATTGGGATGTCACACGTGTCACCCTAACCCCTACTACGTGTTAGTCTCTTATACATGTTCGCCTAGCCAACGTGGTTGGTGAAGTGACTGGGACTCCGGGATTCTGGGACTCCAGAGGATCTGGGATGTAGTATGGTAGAGAGATCGAACAACCCGAAGGCTGGAGCCACGTGGTGATCTTCCAAGACTTCGAAATTTTGGAACTCCAGGTGGTCTCGCGCTTAGATAGTAAAGAGGCGTGAAGTGTCTTTGCAATGAATTCCTCCACAACAGATATGGGAGAAGGAGAGTAAGTCCAGTCATGGGATCAGACGGTGGATGGTCTTCCACAATGGAAGGAGGAGGTTGGAAATAACACGTGTGAGGTGGATCCACATGGGCGCCATGTGACCCTCAATGAATGCCCAAAGAACTCGGGAGAGATATATCCGCTGGTTTTGAGTATGGAGACCGTGGTTGGAAAATGCTAGACGAGTGGAGTGTGGTAGAGACCCCGCATGAAGGATTGGATCACTTAAGGAGTACAAAATTTTGAGGCCCCATCCCTAGGAAAGCCACTTAGGGGTTGGGTGTGTTACAGTCTGGTTCACTGACATGTAGCTGGATGCGCATCTCATAGATTATGTCAATGTATCCTTGAACTGACTAAGTGGCAAGTTGGCGGAGTTGCAACCACTTGGAGAGAAGATTATGAAGATAACCTGGAGGGTAGAAGCGTTTCCGCAATGCGTGACAGAACGCATCCCAAGAATCAATACTGCCATTTATTGGAGAAGGTGGGGTATCGATCTCTACAATCAACTCTGAGCTTTCCAATTGTGTGTCGTACTAGGTTTGTGCGATTCCTTTGAGCTGAAGGCTGGCTATCTGCAATTTTGTGGCCTCTTCCATCTCGGGTGAAGTCTTGAAGTAAGTGGAGAGGCTATGGATCCAAGAATCGACCATCTCTCCATTCATTTGGCCGATGAACTTGGGTAACTGAAAACGAGTGTCTAGCTGCATGGTCATTGGAGGATGTCATTGTTGGAGTTGAATCAGTCCTTGGAGAGCCAGAGTCAAGTCTTCAACTGAAGTTGACGTGGCTACGTTGGATTCCTCACTGGAGGCCTCTTGTCGAGGTAGCATGGTCAACATGCACTGAATAGACCCCGAGGAGGGTGTGAGAGGAACCTTGATAAGGGTGTTTGTGATGCTCTGAGCAAGAGCATGAGGAGAGAGATGAAGACCCAAAAAAAAAAAAATTAAATCTGGTGGATGAAGGAATTAATCTGAGGGAGAGGGTGCAACACCATTCCTTAAGAGAGATGCCTTCACTGCTAATCACTCTGAGCAAGGGAGAGATACATATATACTTCTATAACTCGTCCTTCTTTTAAAACTGACACCCTACTTGCACATTCACACTACCCACAAAACTGAGGGTGCATTAATTATCACGCTTAGCATAATAGAGATGTGCACCAGTTCCTTTGGTGCACACTCTCTCTCAACAACCACAAAAAACAAAAAAAATGAATTTACACACAGAGGAAATAAAGAGAGGAGATTCAACAAAACTTCATCAATCCAATTAGAGGACATTGTCTCCTTTTAATCAATCAAGAAGACTTCATACAACGATAATTGCCGCTTTTATTTTTCTGTTTTTTTCTGCACATTCATACTAGCAAGAGAAATTTCCTGCAACAATTACTGACACAAACTGACTACTTGTTATTTTAGACATCGCCATTGTTTACTTAGACTAACGAATGCTTTATTACAAATAAGGGACTAACTAACGCTGACAAAGATCATAAATTAATATAGTACATCCTTTTAGAATGTCTTGCTTCCCGGATTGACGAGATCAAATG
This sequence comes from Picea engelmannii, assembly GCA_009831015.1. Lineage (NCBI taxonomy): Eukaryota > Viridiplantae > Streptophyta > Pinopsida > Pinales > Pinaceae > Picea > Picea engelmannii. The sequence continues at coordinate 796,386 of ML781150.1, read as the reverse complement.
ACAATAGAAGTTTCTACTAGTTGGCCAAGGAAGGGGGACGCCCTTCCTAGTGGCCCACACGTCCCTGCCACAATAGAGATAAAACATCCATTCCTAAATAAAATTATTATGTTTTTTTATCTCCTTGTATGACTTAAATGTGAGGAAAGTCCTCCTTGCACCTAGCCAACAAGTAATCAAATAAGACAATCACATTCATATTTACCTTGATGGGTTGTTATTTCCTTGCATGCAATGGTATATCAAGGCTCTGAAACCATTCATCACCATATTCGTCTAGAAACAAATCAAATTCCCTCCATTAGGCACTCATGAATGTTTTCTAATCATGGGTGATGATATATAAAAATATGGTTGAAGGATGTTATAGTTAAGGCAAGTTATTTTATATAGCAATGCGATTTTTAGGTAATGTATATCTAAAAAAACAATTATAAGGTACTACATAGACAAACTCAGAATGAATATATGCATGCAATCATTGCCATGGAGAAGAATGTGTTGAAGTTGAAACATGGCACTCACAAACTCAAGATTCCCATCACTAACTGTGGACATATATGGATAAAATATTTTGCATTGAATGATAGCAAGTTTGAGTACAATTACATCGAAATTTTCAAGTTGAACATGGAGGTTGTTAATGAACACCACAAATCCACCTTCTCCAACCAAGGGGATTTCTTCTTCCACTTGCATGGCATACTCAATATCAATGATTACCCGAGAGACTCGTGCTCATCCAATCTCTTAATAGATTTTTAAAAACAAGGATCACAAACTCCATATTGTCATTGCCTGACTAATTATTGAAATTAAACTTACTCCATATCCCCAACATCAGTAGATCCACATTAATAATAAATACCAGCTTTGATGGATATTTTCTCTCTTTTCGTTATCACCATCATCAAATGTTGATTAGCCATCAATTGAGTGAAATAGCGTGATACAAATCTCTCACGACTCTAGAAAGATACATGGTTTAACATATTAGATCCAAATATAGTTGTTTGAATATAGGACATGGGTCATTTTAGGGATAGATACCTCATGCATCACACCAACATTTATTTTTTCCTCGTTAGCCAACGTTCCCCTTACTACTAATGGCTTATGCGTTAAGCTTGCAAACTTCAAGTAAGATTGTCTAGTTAATGTAGTGGATTTTAGAAAGTGGATGAACATAATGGAAATATTACATGATTTACTCCACTAAAACCTCTCTTCGACCATGAAGCAAAGCCACACCTTCCCTCCTTCCTTATTTGCTTTATTTTCTTTCTTGGCTTATTGACATTCTAGCTTTCTTGCTTGTGAGTTCTTACTTTCAGTTAGGTTTGGAGTTTCAAGATTACTGCATGAAAACTCCCAATGTTTCTACTCTAACTCTTCATGTTATCCCCAAAGATGATTTCCATCCCACCAATGATGCCTTTTCCATCAAACCAACCCATTCGAATGATGCATTGTTTTTACAATATAAAGAGCTATTGGTGCATATAGGGACAAATTGACCATCTCTTGGCCCTTATATCACTTACTTTTGTACTGGCACTCTCTACATATTTGACTTGCCAAAGTTTGAAGTAGATGAAGCTTTCATATGTACTTTCATTCATGAATCCCAACACAATACATGGGATCTTGTTACTTGCAATTTCAACATTTCCCTAGATCAAATCTCTCATCTTCAACCTTATAGCTAGCTTATGCATCTCTTTCAACAACTTTGATAAACTTGGCATTGACAATGGATATCTCATCACATTCTATGGGATAAATGACTTACATTATAAAACCTTGATGTTAACAATTTGGTTTTACTCTTCATAATGTCAGACAATGTTCACAAATTTACGCTTGCTTTCATCCTTCACCTCAATGTGCACACTCCTACTCATAATATTCCAATCCAAGCCCTCCCAGTACAACTTTTGGTGACTAGATTGGAACTTGTTTAATGGTTTGTGGTTGGCCTCAATCAACTTTCCCGTGTAGCACATCAATTTATGCATTGAAGATGACCATTTAGGATGGGAATATCCATCTTGCACCCTCTATTCTTCGACGTCCCTTGTTATGAAATGGCTTGATAAGTTTTCCCTCAATATATTATATGATCACATTACGGCGACAACACTCATATCAGTGGTAGATTCCCTACATGGCCACTCAACATTCCAAGATAGTGCAATTGAATGAATCATTATCGGTGCCCTGATAGAAGCAACAATCATGCTTTTGTCTTCCATTGATAATAGAAACATTGTGCACACCACCAGAGATTGATGATATTATAACATAAAAATCCCATTGATTTCAAAGACACAGATATTGTATCATAATGATTAGTGGCGCCTTAGGACCACATTTTTTAAGTCGAGAAAGTATGTGACTTTTAAAAGTGCATTATGAGATTGCAGGATAGTATGTAGATATGAATTATCGTGCATATGTGTCTAGAAAAGGAGTACAATTCATCTTATTATTTAAACTTCCTTATGGTTTATGAATTACAATATATGTTAAATGGGAAAGTTTGTAGTGCATGCCACTAGAGCATGAAGATTTGTACAAAAATAGTTCAAAGGATCCCATTGTGGAATGAAAGATACACCATAGCTAAAGTTTTGGAAGGATGCATCCATCCTGACATAGATAATAATTCCCACCTAGGTATTCAAGCATGTCAACAATTTGCACATTTCCCTTTTAGGAATGGCATGACATTCATTATCTAGCCACCCTTAAGAAAGTAAGTTCATGAAGATTATAGGAAGAAGTGTAAGAAGTTTAAAAAACTCATTAAAGATAACATTTCCACATTGCTTAGGTGACATATGATCCAATGTTCAAACAAAACACCAAGATCCAAAACACTTACAGGGTGTTTAGCATCCCATCTTGCACCCCACTTTTTGCAAATTGGAAAACGGATGCATGCTAGTCTTTTGGAATTGCATTTATGGGCTGTATTTTGCATCCCCTTGCATCCATTGTTTCATCTTGTTTTTTAATCCTTTGTCCCATTTACATATATTTGTCTTATTTACTTCCATTTTTTTTTGTGTCCCCCTAGCATCCACTTTTGCATTTGGGTAATGTTTAACTTGTGTCTAATTTGTGTCCATTTGTGCATCCTTGTGTGCCCACCTTTTTCATTGGTTGATATTCCCTTTGTGTATAAATATAGTTATATTTGCATCTTTTATAAGTCACTTGTCCTAGTTTGCATCTTTTTTGTGTCAAGATTATGTCCTTTTAGAGTCTCCTCAGCATATTTTCTGGACTCTTTTTAATCTTTTTTGTCCTTTTTGTGTTGTTGTGTTGGTGTCAATTTAGCAATCATCTTGTGTCATGTTTACATCCGCTCCGTGTCTTTTTTGTTCCCTCTTGCCTCAAGTTTAGGGATTAGGGTTTAGGGGCCAAGGATTAGCATTTGCATTTGAGGGGTCATGGTTTAAGAGTTTAGGGATGTTCGAATAAAATGAATCACCTTAAGGTTAGGTGACTGGGATACTTATGTGGATGCATATATCATGTTAGGCTAGGATCATTGCTCATTTATGTATATTGCTTATGTGCATGGGTGTGTGGGTAGGTGCATAGTTTGGGTGTGTCATTTGAGTTGTGTACATCACTTATGTACACAAGTGTGTCACTTATTCACATGGGTTAGGTGTGTGTGTGTGTAGCTGCATAGGTTAGGTGTTTTTTATGTGCACAAGTGTATCACTTATTTGTACAAGGTGCATGGGTTAGGTGCATCGCTTATGTACACAATTGTGTCAC
>ML781150.1:747974-784094 GCA_009831015.1 Picea engelmannii | reverse complement strand
ACACACAAGAAATGCACTTAACCTATATTGCACTTACCAATACATCTAACCCATGCACCCAACATGTACATGTAGCCCTTGTAGTTAACCCATACATATATACATATATATGTATATATTTATATATATACATATATACACATATATGTATATATGTATATATATATACATGTACATGTACATTTTGGGTGCATGGGTTACATGTATAGGTTAGGTGCATGAGTTAGATGTATTGGTAAGTGCAATATAGGTTAAGTGCATTTCTTATGTTAGGTGTGTCGCTTATGTGCAGGTTAGGTGCATAGGTTACTTGAATCACTCATGTACATGAGTGCATTGCTTATTTTTGTTGCATGTGTACATGGGTTAGGTATGTATTTTATGCATGTGGGAGTCTCTCTTATATGTGTGTCTTATGTACATGGGTTAGGTGTGTTGATTATGTGCATGAGTGTGTTGCTTATATGTGTCACTTGTATAATGGGTTAGGTGTACGAGTTAGCTATGAGTGTTATGTGTGAGGGTACGATGCATGGGTTAGAAGTGTGATTAGGTGCATAACTTAGGTGCATTGATCATGTTCACCATGTTGTTTATGCGCATGGGTGTGTGGTTAGATGCATAGTTCGAGTGTCTTATTTATGTATGTGAATGTGTCACTTATATACATGGATCAACTATGTGGGTTAGATGCGTGCAAGGTAGGTTCATAGGTTAAGTGCACCTCTTATGTTAGTTATGTGATTTATGTGTTTAGTTGTGTGGGTAGGTGCATAGGTTAGGTATGTTTCTTATTTGTGTGAGTGCGTCACTTACATGCATTGATTAGGTGCATGTGTTAATTGTGTTGGTAAAATATGTGGGTAGGAGCATAGGTTAAGTGCATCATGTATGTTAGGAGTGTGGCTTATGTGCATGGGTGTGTGGCTAGGCACACAAGTTAGATGCACCACTTATGTGCATGAGTGCATCACTTATGTGTGTTGCTTATATACATGGGTTAACTATGTAGGTTAGATGTGGAGGTTAAGTGCATGGCTTAGATGTGTGGGTAGGTGCATAGGTTAAGTGCATTACTTGTCCTAGGTGTTAATGTTTAAGTGCATGGATTAAGTGTGTAGGTAGATGCACAGTTTAGGTGTCATTTATGTGCATGCCCATGTCACTTATGTGTGTGACTACATCATTTGTGCATGTCACTTATATACATGGGTTATGTGCACCACTCATGCTAGGTTTGTTACGTATGCATGTGGATGTTTTGGTTAAGTGTTTGTGCATATTCATAACTTATGTGTGTTTCTTATGTGCATGCATATGTCACTTATATACATGCATTAGGTGCATGTGTTAATTAGAAGGGTTACGTTCGGGGTTAGGTGAGTAGATATGTGGGTGGGTGCATATGATGCATCATTACTCATGTTAGGTGTGATGCTCATGTGCATGGGTGTGTGGTAAATTATGTGTACTATGCGTATAATATGCATTGGTTAGGTGTGTTGATTGTGTTAGGTGCATCCCTTACGTCCATGACTACATTGCTTATGTGTGAGAGTTTAGTGTGTGGGTTAGGTGTGTGGGTTATGTATGTTGGAGTTACTTCAGACACACCTAGGATTTATTTTTTGTAAGGTTTTTCCTTGTTTATTAGTCATAATTAGTCATTATCCAGTCTCCTATATGTTAGGGGAGAATATTCCACTTGGAGAATATTCTCTTTCAATTAACACTTCAGTTTGATTAGTTGAGTTGAATTTAGATGCTGCATTGGTTTTGTCACCATGCAACATTGGGATCATCACCAGCTAATGCGCACTTGCCTTGGGATCATCACTTAACTGGCACATTACCCTTGATTCCTTGAGTTAACTCCTCACTACTCTCTATTCGGTTACTTAACTGAAGACTAGTTGACTAGTTAAACTCAACTAGGTGGCAGTTCACTCCTGTAACTGCCTGAGAGACTAGACTAGGTGGCAGTTCACTCCCGTAACTGTTGGTGTGTGTCCAGATCACTCTAGACCACCACTATGGCACATTGGTTCTCCTCCAGTGCACACTCATTGAGTTATACAAAGTATATCATGTGTAAATTATTCATTATTCAGAACGGTTAATGAGAATTCTTTCATTCTTTCTCTCCTTCTTCTTTCTCCAATTCTCTCTGCAAATATGTGTATGATTGTTTAGCTAGATCTATTATATGCAGGTTCAACACATTTACAATGTACATGGGTTATGTTTGTGGGTTGGGTGTGTGGTTAATTAAATGCATTAAGTGTACATTTTGGGTGTGTGGGTTAGGTATGTGGTTAATTAGGTGCATTAAGTGTACATTTTGGGTGTGTTAGGTTAGTGTGTTGATTTACTCTTTCTCATCGATGTGTTGACAGCCTAACCCATATCCCAATACCCCCTAACTAATCCATATTGATTCTAACCCTTAGCTACTAACCCCTTCAATCCCTATCCAACCACTGATTTTTTGTTATTTTCAACCACCATCATGAAGCTCAAACATAATGGAATCCACCATAAGCACATTGCAACATAAGAGAAAGATAACAACAATATACTTTAATTTTAGATTGAATAGTAGTGTATCCATCAACATAAAAAAAACAACCACTACTCATATTTCCAATAAGAAACATCAATTTGAGTGGAAACCCAACTATTGGTATAAAACCCATTTTCCACAATAAAAGGTCTTTCATTAAGCAAAAATGCACGATCATAATCTCTGCCCCATTATAAAATCAAGATCATGTTGACTAACTCACATATGAAAAAGTCAAAATGAATCAATAATACAGTAATTCATTGTACTTTATCACCTGCATTTACTTGACTTGTTACATCTACATCATCCTTTTCTTGACCCAATGCAACAATTACAATAAGTATATTCTAAAAACCCTTTTTTCCTCGAGGTGGACAAGCAAGAACAAGCCATCAAATTTCATCCAAGACATCATTATGAAAGAAAACCTATTTTAAATTTTTTGAAAGCATATACAATTTGTACTTTGTCATCGACATTTCTCATCATATGTCAATAACATATAATTTAGTAACATGATCATGGCCAAGATGTCTTCTACCAAAGCACTCAAACCATTTACATTTGAAAGCCACACATTTGAAGGACCTAAAGTCCAATGTAATAATCTCATGAAGGATGCCAATATAATTAAGTTAGCCTTCATTTGGGTTTGTAACTCTTATACTTGCACGATGTATTTAATCAAAAGCAACTCACACTCCACAATCACATGTTTATTTGCCACAATCCACACTTTGCACTAAAAACTCATGATCATGCGCCCACATTTTAGTGTATGTTTGTACTTTCAATAATTGAGAAAGATATATTATAATCACCAATTATTCTTAAACTTGTAACAATACATAAATATTTACAATTTAAATGTAAGTAGTATATATCATTTATTGCATATTTTTATTTTTATTTTTTATTTTTATAAGTTAGTATCTATATATTACTTGACATAATCAAGGGAAACATACAATCAGATGGTTCTCAGTTCTAGACCCTGGACTGCCTCGAAGGGAAACTAGTCCATCCCTTTAAGCAAAAATAGGTGATAATCCCATAGACTGGTTCTTAGTTTTAGAGCCTAGACTGCCCCGTAAGGAAACTAGTCCAACCCTTTAAGTGAAGACAGACTGTAATCATAAAGACTAGTTTTAAAAGCAAAATTTAACTCTCTAGACACTATATTTCCACGTAGGGCATGATCCAAAAGAAAACTTACATACTTGGGATAAATAACTGACATAGTCCCAACAAAACTGAAACCTATTTTCATGGGTCATGGCATCTGGCCTGGAGGCGGTGTCGTGTTCTTAAACAAGATAATCCCTACGTTGCCCACCATAGGCAGAACAACTGTGGCTGAACTGGCCTCTGGAGTGAAGATTGAGTGAAGANATCTTAAATCTCATGTCTGCCATATCATGGAGCAATTCGAAGACCAGGTTGTGCAGAATGTGCACAGTGTCCAAAAGCTGTGCACATTTCTCACATGGCAGGCAAGTCGTAGTCGGTATGGGATTGTGTTGCGCTGATTCCTTGAATGGCCGAAGGTGTGAATCATGCTTTGTGAGTTGTGGCCTATTCACAACCAGACCGAAGTGGGGTAGAGTCGCGTCCTTACCAGGCTGAGAGGTGACCATATGGGGAGGTCGAAATTGTAGAGCTGGAGGAGCGTGAGGTTGTGCCTAAGTGCCAGAAGCAGAGGAGATATCTTGAATTGGCCCAGGAGCAAAACCCAGGGAGTTTCCAAAGCTTTCAAACCATTCAATCAAGGAAGACCATGGAGAGTGAGGAGGTTCCTATTTTCCCAGAGTAGTAGAAGACATCGATGAAGAAGAATCACTAGAGTCGTTGTTGTGTGAGGAACCCCTCACTGGTTTGTTCACCATGTGGCCAGAGGAGTGGTACCAATCCGAGCCGCACTTGGGGTGCCCGCACTGGCAGGGCATAACTAGAAGAGCAATAGACCAGAGGGGAGCAGAGGAAAGCAATTGGTGTAGGGTGAGTACGTGGAGTGAACTTAGTATGTGAGAAGGATGCAGGAGAAGAATGCACTTAATCCTGTTGTCATCGATCTAAACCATGAGTGAATGAGGTGACATACTCGTTAAGCCGACCATCGCCATTAAAACTGGAGTGAGGCGTGTTGATATTATGGTAGCTGCGGGAGGTATTTACCTCCACGTGTAAACTTGACAAGAATAGAATATTCCGGGAAGCAAGAAGAAACCCTAATTAATTGGTTAATAACCCTAGAGGAAAAGTCGGTTCAAGAGAATGACTTGTATTAGGTTATTAGCCTCAAAGAGAAGAAGTTGGCTAAAGGAAATGTTATATACTAAAGAATTAGTACCTAGAATGAGAAGTCAGCCTAGACAGTCTGCTAGAATTAGTATAAATGGAGGAGGCCAGTCTTCATTTTGGTCATCATTTTCAAAACTGTAGAAGCAACACTTGTACGCACTGCAGTTGGCCAGTTTGTGCACGAGTTTGGAGGAGAGCAGCTGCTATAGCTAGCAAATTTCAGTTTTGGCTTGGAGTCTCTCTTGGTTATGGTTTGGACTCTCTGATCATCTCTTGTTTCTCTTGCTTGGTGCGCTATCCTTGGAGAAAGGTGCACCACCTTTGTTTGGCTATCCAGACTAGGGTTTTCTTTCAGAATGATTCTCTGTCAAGGTTAAGGTGCTCGAGGGTGGCTTCGGCCTATGGTTGGATGACAATATTGCTATATTATCTATGGTCAAACAAGAACATCCATTATATTCTAGCAGGTTATGGGCCCACACTGTCTTTGGACAGTCTAACCATTGGAAGATAGATTGGGAGGATTTGCTCAATTGCAGTTGTAGTTGCAACCAATTTTTTCTACAACAACGAAACCCTAACCCTCTCGTTGAGGCACCTTATGTGAAGGGATTGACCTAATTTCCGGATAGACTAGTGCGCCCTAGCCTAGCGCATCTCCTGGTACTCTCAACAAACTAAGACGTCAAGTTTGAGTTTTTGGTCAAATCTAGGGTTGATAAAGTCAAAGCAGCCATGACTTACTCTATGAAGTCAGAAAACAAGTTAGAATGGGCTTCTAACTTCATAGCATGGAAGACAAGGATTGATCTCATTCTTGCCAAGAATAAAGTGTTGGATATCGTCAAAGGAAAGATTGTGGAACCAGAGTTTGAAGAAGGAAAAGAGAAGGAACCGCAGAACGTTGCAATTATGGAGAAGTTCAAAGACAATGACATCAATTCCAAGAGTATCATAGTGGAGTCTATAAAAGACCACTTGATACCCTACATCTCCCATCTTGACTCATCTAAGAAGATGTACGATGCCCTAACATACCTCTTCTTAGTCAGAAACATTGGACAAGTAATGACTCTGAAGAATGAACTCTGTAACATGAAGATGAATGATGATGACATCATAACATCATACCTTGTGAGAATCTCTCAGTTAAGAGATCAACTACAAGCTATTGAAGAAATCATTTCAGAGAAGGAACTGGTAAATATAGTACTCAACGGTCTTCCCAAGACATGGGATGCATTTGCTGCAAGAATGAACACAATGAAGGAGTATGCTACATTTGAAGAACTTTGGACTTGATGTGCACAAGAAGAATCAAGGATTAGTGAAAAAGAGAAACCTCAAAAGAAATACGATGATCAAGCCTTCAGAGCAAGATTCGAGAATTTCAGGAACAAAAGGAAGTTTGGTTCAAGGAAGAATCCAAATCAAGAGAAAGATATGTTAGAAATACAATGCTTCAACTGTGGAAAGTATGGTCACTACAAGAATCATTATCCTGAGTAAATAAAGGAAGGAGACACACGAAGCATCAGTTTCCGAAGAAAGGAAAACCTCAAGGAAGACCAAGCAGGATAAAACATACTTCTTCTTCTAAGACAAGGTAACAATATTCTTCATAGTTCTTGTACATACCATGTTTACATAGTTTCTGTACATACCTTGCATATCTATAAGATGTTCAAAGAGAAACTACACCTATGGAAGAACAACAAAATAAGGGCTGTTGTCACAATGACTACAGGTCAGTCAATACACATGAAAGGATGAAGTACCTCAACAACCCCCGGTAACAATTCATGTGGAAGTTATTACATAAGTAACAACTGCAAAATAAGCCGAAATCATAATCAAACTTAAGAAACCTAGAAGGAGTAAAAACAAAAAGAAGTCAACAATCAAGAGGAAATTGTTAAAGGGCTTATGACACTTTGCATAAGGCATTAAGGATGCAGACGGAAGCATGGGCTCTCTTAGTTGGAGGGAGCTGATTACAGAATTCCAAAAGATGAGCATGCACTCATGCATGAAGCAAGGATTAGGAGGTAGCTAATCCTAAATAATATGATCCATTTTAGACGATAAAGTATCTATCCATGGTAGCAACCATAAAAAGTAGCACATGTTCAAGTGTGATTTTAGAAGAAGTCTTCTTTGAAAAGAAGCCTTAAAATATCCCTGGTTGTCCATCCACATCCATGATCCTATGATGAAAGAAAGAAGTTGGAATCTTCAGGGCATGGAATCTAAAGAGAACTTCATGGACCCAAGAGCTAAAGAGAAACATGAGGAAGAACATGAAGATTCCAAGAAAGAAAGAAAATCCAGAACAACCAGTCATTGTATCGAGAATCACAATACTACCAGCCTAATATGAACTCACTAAAAGCAATCAAGCAGAGGAAATGAAAGTTGTGATGAAGAACAGTGTATGGAAGACGTATGAATGAAAGCATTGCAATATCCAGAACTAAAGGTTCTCCCAGATGGAGGGAGAGGACTATGATGATAGCATTTCCAGACATGCCTCTACCCGAGACCTTATATCTCTTGCTATATCCATGGGTTGGAGTTTACATCAGACAAATGTAAGGACTGTTCTCCTTAACAGAGTAATCAAACAAAGAAGTGTATAGCAACCTCAAGGTTTTGAGGTATACCAAAAAGAGACCATTGTATGCAGATGAAAGTAGACAACTTGGTAACGAACCTCCAATGCACAACAAAAGTGTGGTGAAAAACTTTCTATAACAAAGATATTGTATCATAATGGTTACTCAGAAGCTCAGGATGATGGATTGCTAATCCATGACAAACCCCCATGATGGTAGAAGAAGTACCACTTGGATATGTTCCAGTTTGACCCTTGCCACGATGTTATGAGCTAGCAGGAAACAAAAGATGAATCCAACAATGATATACTATATTGATCAGAGCTATATGAAGTCTTCAGAGAAAACCAATACATTGAGATCAAGCATTACATTCTCCGTGATGAAGTCTAGAAAAGAGAAGTGGTTCTCCAATATATATCTCCACAGATGAGTAGATAAACAAATATTTTGGTAAAGCCTCTTTCCAAGATGAAAGAGTTTCCATACTCAAGAAGCAGCTGGAGCTCGTGGAGATGACTTCCTTATTGAAAAGGGAAGAGATGACTCCCAAGTTGGGAGGGAGCACTGATGTGTTATTGATTTATGGACAATAATTTTTTCAGTTAGAAAAATGGTCCAGGATGAGCAGTTCCTTTTTAGTTCGGAAAGTGGTTTGATATTTTTTACGGACAAGCATTTTCCAGTTCATAAAATTATCCAGATCGAATGGTCATTTTCGTAATGAAAATGGTTTGATGGATTGCTGATGTACCATAGACAGTGATTCCCCTTGAGGCCAGTGTGGGGGAATGGTCTAGGACAATCTCTCTTCTTTACAATCACTCTTATTAGTGGTTAAGAAGACTGGCCTGCCTCTCCAAACATTCATTATTTCGAAGCTCACAGTGGTGAGCAGTTTCGAAGAATGGTCCATTTTGGAGGTTGGTGCAGGACAGTCATTTCCTTAGGAAATGGTCCAGACATTCATTCCCTAGGGAAAATTCATTCTCTCCAGGTTGCACTTTGTTTAGTGCTAGAGGAATGGCCCAAATAGGTGAATGGTCCAGATTCAGCAATCAGGGACATGCATTCTCTAGGGCAGGCTCATTCTCTCCACGTTGCACTTTGTTTAGTGCTGGAGGAATGGCCCATATAGGTGAATGGTATAGGCTAATAAATTGGGACAATTATTCTTCCTTGCTTGAGAAGAATAGTCCAAATAACTCATCATTGATGTTTTACCTTATGAGGGCAGATGCTCTTCCATATCTCACAGATGTGAGTGGAAGAATGGTCCAGATGATTCAGTTTATATCATAACAATGTTTTCCGTGCAGGTTGATATCAAATGATATGATTGTTATGGAGATTGTATGTCTCCGAACAATAGATGTATACTACTGTGGTGGATGTGTTCCACTGATTGTGATTATATGTCACTGATCAAGTAACTGTGTGCTACTTGGTTTGGTAGTGTACCACTGGATTGTAGTTGTGTACTACTATGGATAGACACAATTGTGTTCTATTGAATGACATTGTTCCGATTGCCTTGAAGACTATCAGTAGTGTTGGAAATGATTATCAGCTAGATGGATGATCAATGGACAGAGATTCCCCAAACGAAAAATGGTACAAGACATTTATTCTTCTAGGACATATGTTTGGATTAGAAGAATGGTTCTCGTGTCATTCTGTGGAGTGAGTGACCTATCCAACATCATGTCTGATTACTCAGATGGAGTATGGTTTCGAGAGATGATGCAGTTGATGACACTGATAATGATGATGGTTCTGATGATCTAATCATATGATAATATATACGACTATGTTGATGCTACCAGGTGAATGGTATGTTTGTTCTCAAGACCATTACCTTCAATACCTCCCTAGCTAGGAGGGAGTGTTGATATTATGGTAGCTGCGGGAGGTATTTACCTCCACGTGTAAACCTGATGAGAATAGAATATTCTGGGAAGCAAGAAGAAATCCTAATTAATTGGTTAATAACCCTAGAAGACAAGTCAGCTCAAGAGAATGACTTGTATTAGGTTATTAGCCTCCAAGAGAAGAAGTCGACTAAAGGAAATGTTATATACTAAAGAATTAGTACCCAGAATGAGAAGTCGGCCTAGGCAGTCTGCTAGAATTAGTATAAATACAGGAGGCCAATCTTCATTCTGGTCAGCATTCTCAGAACTACAGAAGCAACACTTGTGCGCACTTCAGTTGGCCAGTTTGTGCGCAAGTTTGTAGGAGAGCTGCTGTTGTAGCTAGCAGATTTCGGTTTTGGCTTGGACTCTCTCTTGGTTATGGTCTGGACTCTTTGATCAACTCTTGTTTCTATTGCTTGGTGCGCTACCCTTGGATAAAGGTGTGCCACCTTTGTTTGGCTATCTAGTCTAGGGTTTGCTTCCAGAATGATTCTCTATCAAGGTTAAGGTGCTTGGGGGTGGCTTCGACCTATGGTTGGGTGACAATATTTCTATATTGTCTATGATTAAACGAGCACATCCATTATATTCTAACAAGGCAAGAGTCCAGAGTCATCGCCAGTTGTACGCAATTGGAAGATTTCCCATGGGGGGATAAGTTAATATGGGCATTGGCTACCAAGGTGTGTGCTACATGGTAGCCTCAAGTCCCATCCCCCCAACCACCACATTTATCACTCTTTACTGCGTGACACCCCATCTGGGGAATTACATATCTTTATTTCACATCCAATTCATGTTTTCAATGCATCTCTATTTTCCTTGTTGCTTTGACCCAATTAAAAATTTTGTCCTTCACCAATGCATTTGTACAATTCGCAGGTCATTGGTCATGTAATTCTTCAGGGAGTGGAATACAAGGAAATGACCTTTTGAACACATGTATGTCCTATTGTCCTTTTTTGTGCATCTCATCAAACATACCCACCCATTTTTTTGTTGCCTCCATATTAAAGAACATGGATATATTGTTTTTGTAATTAATCAACATCTACAATGTTAGTAAAAATATTAAAATTAGTCATTTTTGTTCACAAAAAATAAATAATTAATAAAAACCACAATTACAACTATATATATCAAATAAGTACACCTCTCCAAATTTGTGCTCCTCCTTTTGTCTCTCCTTCTAATCGTGCTTCACCATTCTTACCATTCCACATGATTGGATCATTTAATGGATTTGTTTTAGAAACTTAAACATATAAAAAGAGAAAAGAAGAAATATATTCTATTACATGCCTTTAGGGTGTGCTCATTACCTTATAAATTTATTAATTGTTTCCATGTGATTATGTAGGAGAAACATCCGTCTACAAGTCACCACACCAACTATTCAATGTTCTCCACCCATTGTACCAAAAGATGGACCTGAACATCAATACAACTAGTTGGAAATCTTGTTAAAAATATACAACCAATTTCTACCATTTCATCGTATTTCACCTCAGATTCACTTAAGTGCACCCTGTTATAGCAAAAGTTGTAGGTTGGGAAAATCCTGACCCAACCACAAAGCAAGTGCTGCAACTTGGGAATTCTACACCCAATGTCACCTCGATGTAGGTCCCACACTTCAAGGGTGACTAGGTCTAGGGAGGTGACCGTGGTCACCCTAGGGGGAATGAGATGTATATGGATAGAGATGGAAGTGGATCCCCTAGATGTCAATTCCAAGTTTAGTGAAATGTGTGGAATGAAGTCTTGGGAAGGTCCAAGGGTTGCCAAGTATGTTGAGTAACCTATAAACGGTGGAACACCTGCCAGTGACACAAGAAAAACCACTTTGCAATGATATATGTTAGTTGGATAAGAAAGTTAAGCTTTCCATCCCTAATTTGCAGCAATAGATTACAATATATATCAGAAATAAATGTTACTATAAGCTGCTCAATAAATGCTAGAGATCAAGAAGAAAATACAAGAGAAAGACTAGTTAATGACTAGTCAAACTCAAGATGAAAAGCCAATATTCTAGCATAAAATGATAAGGCTGTTGTAAACACTTGTCTACAACAAATTATATCATCCTTATAGCTGTAACATTCAATGTATTACAGAAAGAAAATCAGCCACTGAAATCCCCTATAACTTCGCCAAAAAATGCATTAGACCAAGAAGAATAAGTGTGCAAACTTTGAGCAAGATCCAATGGTTGATTGATCCAGGTGGATATCAGTGGCCACCCACCTTTTCCAAATGGCTCAAAACAGTTTTTTGGCAATTTTGGCAATTTACTATTTTTAGCAGGTTTTAACTTCCGGGGCCATTTTGAGGGCCCAAATGAAAGTTTTTCAAGATCGAGGTTCTCAATGATATCCGAATGCATGATTGAGCCCCCAAAATGAATCTCCTCGATGATGCCTTTACAACGAGCTATCACACGCCTAAAACAGAGATCGTATGCAAAAGTTATGACCCCGAGAAGTTGATGTACTCACTTACCCAAACGGGGCCCACATGACTTTTGGGGCTTCATCTCCTAGGGTTAGGTTTTTGGATGTCTAGGGTTTTTGGCATTCCTGCTTATTGTAAAAAGGCCTTTGGAGCCTCATTGTAATCATCTTCTTGTGAATGCGAGTTGCCGTCACATCTCTTCTCAGAGATAAGCTGCCACCATTCTAGCGAGTGTTTCACTCTGTATTTTTACAGTCTCTGTACATTTCTTTCATTAATAAAAATCGTGTATTACTGTATATCTGTGTTTATGGTTGCATCTCTGATACATTTCTGTTATATTATTGAATATCTACGATATCTCTGTGCATTTCTTTATTATATCTCCGATCTCATTTCGTGCCGAAAATAATCCGGATCAGTGGTATCAGAGCAGGCTGCTCTTGATCATTTTTTTAGTGCATGTCCCTGATGAGGTCTGAGTATAGAAAGTTGGGTCTCAAGCTTGTCTCTCTTGAAGAAAATCGCTCTCGCACACCCAAGAAACCCTCAATGGCGGAAGAAAAGAAAAACGACGGAGTTGACGATCCTATCAATTTGTTGCTTGAGCAAGCTCTCACGCGACAGAGGGACGAAATGATAGAGAATTTTGCCCACATCCTTCAACACCTGCCGATAGCATCAAACACATCTTCATCAAGCGATCACTGTGGAGGCACCTCACCTTTCAAGGTGCAAGTTAATTTTGATATTTCTGTATTTGAAGGACAAATAGATGCAGAAGCCCTAGAAAAATGGTTAACTCTGCTAGAAGGCTATTTCTCTGTTCACAATTTTTTGGACAAAGAAAATATCACCTTTGCACTCTTTAAAGCTCTCCCTCACGTCAAACATTGGTGGGAAACTTACTGGGAGCAAAGTTCGAGGAGTTTGGAATATATGGGGTCGATCCCACTTGGGATTTTTTTGTGGATGCGGTAAAATAACAGTATTATCCTGTTGGCAACTATGAGGACCAGTACATGAGATGGACCACACTGTGGAAAGAGAGGGGCCAAGCAGTTCCGGAGTTCACCAATACCTTCCATACCTTGCGCACCAAGCTGAGTCAACCAACAGTGCCGATTGTCATACGATATCCAACCCTTCAAGGATGAGGTATTATGTGATGTTGCCCCACTAGATGTCTTTGATGTTCTCTTGGGCCAACCATATATGTGGATATGCCATGCTGTTTATGAGTCTTGACCCCGTAGTGTCATTGTTACTTTGGGGGGTCATCTTTACAGAATACCAGAGGTAGTTCCGACTACTGTTCCACCTAAAAAGTGTCGCAAGGTAGTATCTCATACTGCAAAATTCAGCTTCTTCACAATCTATTCAAAAGGAGAACAAAAGGACACTGCAACCACTACAGCCTTGCCCCAAGCACCTTCTATCCAATAGAAGCAGGTCGACAAGGCTGCAACAAATTGCAAAGATTCCTTCTGCACATCGTCCTCTCATGTATCTCAACTTGTTGAACAACCTCAACCTCAACAGGTTCATGACAAATTTCCACAAACTGAGCAACGCGACGTCTCCAGCAAGACAAGCAGCTCACCAAGATGCAGATTCAACAAATGCTTTTCCCTCTCCACTGGGAACTCAACGCAATGGAGACCATTGCTTCCTAAGGAGGGAGGATTGATCCAGGTGGATATCGGTGGCCACCCACCTTTTCCAAATGGCACAAAACAGTTTTCTGGCAATTTTGGCAATTTACTATTTTTAGCAGGTTTTAACTTCCGGGGCCATTTTGAGGGCCCAAATGAAGGTTTTTTGAGATCGATGTTCTCAATGATAGCTGAAGGAATGATTGAGCCCCCAAAATGAATCTCCTCGACGATTCCTTTTCAACGAGCTATCACACGCCTAAAACAAAGATCGTATGCAAAAGTTATGACCCCGGGAAGTTGATGTACTCACTTACCCAAACGGGGCCCACATGACTTTTGGCGCTTCATCTCCTAGGGTTTGGTTTTTGGATGTCTAGGGTTTTTGGAATTCTTGCTTATTTTAAAGAGGCCTTCGGAGCCTTATTGTAATCATCTTCTCAGAGATAAGCCGTCACATCTCTTCTCAGAGATAAGCTGCCACCATTCTAACGAGTCTTTCACTCTGTATTTTTACAGTTTCTGTACATTTCTTTCATTAGTAGAAATCGTGTATTACTGTATATATGTGTTTATGGTTGCATCTCTGATACATTTCTGTTATATTATTGAATATCTGCGATATCTCTGTGCATTTCTTTATTATATCTCCGATCTCATTTCGTGCCGAAAATAATCCGGGTCATTGATAAGGGAGTTATTCAAGCAAATGAGTTAGGGTTTCTGCAACCCTAATGGATGAAGATGAAATTTTATAACAACAACAAGAAGTATCCCGTTGATGGGGACACCTTAATGGTTTTGAGGTGCCTAAGGTAGAAGGGACACAATCCGCTTTGCAAGAAGTAAAAATGACCAATAATCACGTTTTCCAATGCCATATTTTATTTCTCTAATGGAATAATAAATGACTAGCACTCTTAATTATTGGGTTAATGGGGTCATGCAAATAAAGAGCTAGAGAATCTACCTCCTTGGGGGTGTAAGCCCTTTTACTTCCCAAGACAAGTTTCTCTAGCTAGGGTTTAAGCTAAGAGGGTGTATGCCCTTATACTTCTCTTAGAAAACCCTTGTTTAACCAATAACATGAAGCATAAAATGATGAAGACTATGGTGGGGGTGTATGCCCTTATACTTCCCACCTAGATCCTAACACAATAACCTTGAATTGAAACAAATGATAGCATGAGAGTAAAGACCATACCAATTCAAGGAAAAATGCCAAGATAATCCACCACAATAGCAAGAGATAAGCCTTTCAAGGCTAGCACATTACTCCAATCAACCATAACATTAAGGGATAACCATAAAAAAGAGCCAAAAGAGACAATATTGCCAAAGATAGCAAAATTTCAGAACAATACTTCTCACAATGAGGGAGAGTTATGTTAAAATGAGATTTTATGATCTCTTATTTATACAAAATGTCACCAAGGTGACTTGTCCACATATTAAGGGGTAAACCACAAGACTAGGGGTCAACAACCCTAATATTTCCCCCTTTAACAAAGTAATATTAAACAATTCATTTAAATTTTCACTTTTGCACAAATAAATCCTAATTTTACATGGACGTCTCCCATTTAGGGGACGTTTTGCCACTTAGAAGAAGTCGTTGGTGTTAGAGAAGCATGGGTAGGCCTCTAAAGGCCACATGTCAAGCATCTAGACAATATCATCATGGTGAAGACCCTATTCTCCTCAAAAAGTCCATGTGTCAATGAGTGGCACTTCACCACCAAGCCCTAACCCCCTAGGTGATGTCATGCCTCTAGGAGTGACGTTTTGCCTCTCTTAGGAAAAACATCTGACATGTGGGGCTAGGCTATGTCGTCCAAGTCAATCTCAAGGGCTTCCAAGTCTGATATTTCTCATCCAGTATGCGGGCCCTTGGTATCCAACCTGTGGGCTTGTAGCCCCATGGTAGCCCAAGCTAGGCTTGTTCTCCCAAAACTGTCTAGCAACTAGGTCCTACAAAGACAAATGAGCACACCCTCCAAGGATATCAAGTCATAACATCATGATAAGTGAATCCAATCAATAAATGATCCACCTAAGCATGTGCATCAAAGATCACTATATCAAACAATTAATGGCTCAAGGACACTATGCGACTTGTCAAGCTTGAATATGGGAGGGTTGACGAGGTGTCCTATTAGGTAGATATTTCCCTAGGTCAATGAGAGTTTCCAAGAGATCCCTCTCTAATCCATGTAAAGTGGATGAAGTGGTTGGGGTCAAGACTCAATGGGCATAGGGCTCATGACATATAAGGGGTCGTAGTGTCTCATTCATGGGTGCCTTAATAGAGGGTGTGTGGTAACTTTGTCTTCAATGCATTTTTTCCAAGCCCATCAATTGCCTTTTATCTTTCTTTCTTTGTATTTTATTTCAATATAGCATAAGGAGAGGTTGAAGATCACCACCCTAGTGTGGTAACCAGATGATGGCAATGTCACTCCCAAACACCTAGTGGAAATGAGAAGGCTGGCTCATGATGAGATCCCCTTTCTCTCATCCATGCAACTGAGAGCCATTACCCTGGTTTTGTGACCATATGATGGCAATGTCATACCACTAAATATTCGTGGACGTGATAGGTCAACTCGTGATGAGACCTCCTATCCTTCATATAAGATTTTAAGCATTCTTTATTATATTGTGGGTCCCCTTTACTCAAAGATAAGCGTTTCACTACTTTCTTGGGTGATCCTTGGGCAAAGCATCTAGAAGGTTTATACAAGGATTTTATCTTTTACCTAACATCAATCCTTCTAGGAATTCAACCCCTTCTTCCCATAGAATGAGGGACAATCCCTTCTTGGGTCAATACGCCCTAAAATCCCAAGAGATAAGGAAATGGAGGCGAATAATGATGGAAAGTGGTAAGAATGGTTGAGAATGGTACTATGGCTCATTAAGGGAGTTCTTAGTAGCAAACCTGTCCCCAAGGAAAACCACTTACTAGGGCACAATGTCAACCACCAAGGTGAAGTAGGGAAAAAGGCATAATGTCCAAGCATATATCATGAAATCTAGAGAAATCTAAAATATACTCAACTCACTTAAATATTGAAATGATGCTCACCATAATACTGACTTGTACCTCATGGATCAAGGACCATTGCATTCCGGAAGCCAGATGATGTGGTGGATGCCATCTGGAAATCTGTGACCATCTATGGTGGTGAGTGGGTTTTCCATCTGTGCAAAAGGGTACTGTTGGTCATGTAGTCTCTCGACACTCCATATTTGCAACATGAGGGCCTTGAGACATAATCTCCTTAGTTATCCACAAAATGGGGGTAACATCTGGCTCCTGGACATGTGCTCAATGTAGAGTGCATGAGAACCACAACATCTCTTGGTAGACTTATGCCTGCAAGGAAACATCAAACTGT
Organism: Picea engelmannii; assembly: GCA_009831015.1. Taxonomy (NCBI): domain Eukaryota; kingdom Viridiplantae; phylum Streptophyta; class Pinopsida; order Pinales; family Pinaceae; genus Picea; species Picea engelmannii. The sequence continues at coordinate 767,183 of ML781150.1, read as the reverse complement.
CAAGTGCAGGATGGCCTACTCATCCTTGTTCTCATATGATCATAATCAAAACCAACTAAGCTAGAAAAATAAAATTTTGACATATTTTAAAAAATTTCTAAACTAAGCATGAAATCAATATGCAAGTAGAGCAAAATGAAAATGAAATGCATCTAAACTAGTATGAGTAATCAAGATGCAAATTTAGGGAATCATAATGACTTACCTACTTACTTGGGGCATGGGCCATTCGTGCCTAATGAAATATAGAAAGGAGGGGTCTTGTCCTTTAGCCGATCGAGGTACATAGTGTTAAAGATGATGGGAGGATCCTCCTTCTTGGCTGGCACCTGTAAGATTTTCAAAATTTCCTTTTTCACAGAAGGGATCTTACACATCTCTGTCATTGGGACCGTCATATTCAATTTTCCAAACATGATTACAACATCTATATTAAACTAAATGTCATCTGTAGGAGTTGGCTTAATAAGAAACTCACATACCAACAATGGAGGTGGTGGAGACACCTTTACTGCTGATGGAAGAGGAGTATCAGGCTATGATGGAGGGGCTGAAGCATTTTTTCTTCTGTAGATTAAAATTTCCCTCCTCCTTAATTCCTTCTTCTGATCACCTGTCAATTTATTTAAGGACCGAAGTCTCCACTCTCTTTCTCCTATCCTCCTAACTTCATTGATATGTTCTTGGGTAACATGTTCATTGTTGAAATTGAAAATCATGAAGTTTATATCTTCAGGATAATCTTCATCTTATCGGGGGCACTCATCTCCCATGTGGGTTTCTTGGTATGGGAGACACTAAGCTTCTATATCAACCGTCCCAACAAATTTCAAAGTATATGGGGCCTTCGCCTCTTGTTGAGGTCTTGGTTTCCAACCTGTGGCATCTCTCTATTGTCTCATAAACTGAGGTCTGGGAGCAGATTGATTTCTTTCCACTGTAGTCATACGGTTCATAAGCTGACTATGCTCCTGAACAAATTGAGTATTCATTTTTCTGAGTCAGGAGAGCAATCAGATCAAGAACATTGTTGTTGGACACCTTCATCCTTGATTTTGTCATGTTACAAGGGTACTAAAAAGGTTCTATTTTTGAATCAAGGAGATTCTCTTCAATGTCAATATTGAAATCTTTATCCTCTGCCAACAATGTGGGATTTTTATCTTTGAGAATGTATAGAACTTCCCTTCAAAAACATTCATGTAAAGGAGACATACTGATAATGTTGCAGGACGATAATCTGTTGGAATTTAATTGTACAATCTGTCAAATCTGGAAATGAATTCCTTTACTATTTCATTCTCCGTTTTCTTTATTTGATTAAACTGAGTCCCAAGTGTCCCATCATCTGCCTTTTTCAGAAATATGCTCTTAAATAAGTTGGAAAAGGCATCATAAGAAGTGATATGATTATCAGGGAGTCCTTTGAACCAATCAAGGGATTCTTCAGTCAATGATGAAGCAAATAACCTCATGGCCACATCTTCATGATCAATACATGCATTGTCCATGTCACGACCCATGACATAAATGTGGTCTTCAACAATTATCACATTATTTCCTGGGAACTTTGACAACCATTTGTTGAATTATGTTGGCATTTTGTTAGGTTAACCTTGGATATTGGCCATGTTAAGGGGTTTGTAGAGGCTCCTTTCCCAAGGGAGATCCATTGGAGCAAGAGGAATGGATTTATGGAAAAGGGTTTTAGCAACTGGAGACTTGAGAGGAGTCCTTCTTTGGTAAACCTTAGAAGGCTTGAACCTCCTTGGGGAAAAAGGTTTGGGTAAAGTCATATTCTCAGAAGGTGGATCCGTGAGATGAGTTTCAAGATGAATTCATCAAGAAATGTGGAAAGGGAACATCCCTCAGGTGGCATCGCCAGGCAAGCTAAGGGAAAGGCTTTGGGATAGCTTACCAAAATGTCATTAGGGTAGGCATAAGATTCAAAATCTTCCCTGGCAACAACGTCAAAATGTTATAGCACACATTGTAGGTTGGGAAAATCCCGACCCAACCACAAAATAAGGGGTACAACTTGGGAATCCTACACCCAATGTCACCTCGATGTAGGTCCCACACTTCAAGGGTGACTAGGTCACTCTAGGGAGGCAATCATGGTGACCCTAGAGGGAATGAGATAGTTACAGATAGAGATGGAAGTGGATCCCCTAGAGGTCAAGTCTAAGTGGAGTGAAATGTGTGGAATGAAGTGTTGGGAAGGTCCAAGGGTTGCCAAGTATGTTGAGTAACCTATAAACGGTGGAATACCTACCCGAGACACAAGAAAAACCACTTTGCAATGATATGTGTTAGTTGGATAAACAAGTTAAGTTTTCCGTCCCTAATTTGCAGCAATAGATAAAAGTATATATCACCAATAAATGGTACTGTAAGTTGCTCATTAAATGTTAGAGATCAAGTAGAAAATACAAGAGAAAGACTAGTTAATGACTAGCTAAACTCAAGATGAAAAGCCAACATTCTAGCATAAAAAGATAAGGCTGTTAAACACTTGTTTGCAGAAAATTATATCAGCCTTATGGGTGTAACATTCAATGTATTACAAAAAGAAAATCAGCCACTAAAATCCCCTCAATCTTTGCCAAAAAGTGCGTTAGACCAAGAAGAATAAGTGTGCAAACTTCGAGCAAAATCCAATGGTTGATAAGGGGGTTATTCAAGCAAATGAGTTGGGGTTTTTGCAGCCCTAATGGCTGAAGATACAATTTTATAACAACAACAAGAAGTATCCCCTTGATGGAGACGCCTTAATGGCTGTGAGGTGCCCAAGGCAGAAGGAACACAATCCACTTTGCAAGAAGTAAAGATGACCAATAATCACGTTTTCCAATGCCATATTTTATTTCTCCAATGCAATAATAAATGACAAGTGCTCTTAATTATTGGGTTAATGGGGTCATGAAACAAAAGAGCTAGAGAATCTACCTCCTTGGGGGTGTAATCCCTTTTACTTCCCAAGGCAAGTTTCTCTAGCTAGGTTTTAAGCTAAGAGGGTGTATGCTCTTATACTTCTCTTAGCAAACCATTATTTAATCAATAACATGAAGCATAAAATGATGAAGACTATGGTGGGGGTGTATGCCCTTATACTTCCCACCTAGCTCCTAGCACAATAACCTTGACTTGAAACAAATGATAGCATGAGAGTAAAAACCATACCAATTCAAGGAAAAATGCCAAGATAATCCACCACAATAGCAAGAGATAAACCTTCCAAGGCTAGCACATCACTCCCATCAACCATAACATCAAGAGATAACCATAAACAAGAGCCAAAAGAGACAATCTTGCCAAAGAGAATGGAAATTTCAGAACAATACTTCTCATAATGAGGGAGAGTTAGGTTAAAATGAGATCTGTAGGAGTAAACCACAAAATGTCACCAAGGTGACTTGTCCACATATTAAGGGGTAAACCACAAGACTAGGGGTCAACAACCCTAATCTTGCCCCTTTAAAAAATTAATATTAAACAATTCATTTAAAGTTTCACTTTTTCACAAGTAAACCCTAATTTTACATGGACGTCTCCCATTTAGGGGATGTTTTTCCACTTAGAAGAAGAAATTGGTGTTGGAGAAGCATGGGTAGGCCTCCAAAGGCCACATGTCAAGAATCTAGACAATCTCATTATGGTGAAGACCCTCTTCTCTTCAAAACGTCCATGTGTCAATGAGTGGCACCTCACCACAAAGCCCTAACCCCCCTAGGTGACATCATGCCTCTAGGAGTGATGTTTTACCTCTCCTAGGAAAAACATTTAGCATGTGGGGGCTAGGCTATCTCGTCCAAGTCAATATCAATACCTTCCAAGTCTGATCTTTCTCATCCGGTATGCGGGCCCTTGGTATCCAACTTGTGGGCTTGTAGCCCCATGGAAGCCCTAGCTAGGCTTGTTCTCACAAAACTATCCACCAACTAGGTCTTGCAAAGACAAATTTGCATGCCCTCCAAGGATATCAAGTCATAACATCATGATAAGTGAATCTAATCAATAAATGAGCCACCTAAGAACGTGCATCAAATATCACTATATCAAACAATTAATTTCTCAAGGACACTATGCGACTTGTCAAGCTTCAATATGGGAGGGTTGATGAGGTGTCCTATTAGGTAGATCTTGCCCTAGGTCAAGGAGAGTTTCCAAGAGATCCCTCTCTAAGCCATGTAAAGTGGATGAAGTGGTTGGGGTCAAGACTCAATGGGCATAGGGATCATGACATACAAGGGGTTGTAGTGTCTCATTCATGAGTGCCTTTGTAGAGGGTGTGTGATACCTTCGTCGTCAATGCACTTTTTGCAAGCCCTTCAATTAAATTTTATCTTTCTTTCTTTGTATTTTCTTTCAATATAACATAAGGAGAGGTTGAAGGTCACTACCCTGGCGTGGTGACTAGATGATGGTAATGTCACCCACAAACACCTAGTGGAAATGAGAAGGCTGGCTCGTGATGAGACACCTTTTCTCTCAGCCATGCAACTAAGAGCCATTACCCTGGTTTGGTGACCAGATGATGGAAATGTCATACCACTAAATATTCATGGAAGTAATAAGTCGTCTAGTGATGAGACCTCCTATCCTTCAATTATCCTTTTAAGCATTCTTTATTATATTGTGGGTCCCCTTTACTCAAAGACAAGCGTTTCATTGCTTTCTTGGGTGATCCCTGGGCGAAGCATCTTGAAGGATTATACAAGGCTTTTATCTTTTACCCAACATCAATCCCACTGGGCCTTGAGCCCCTTCTTCCCATAGAATGAGGGACAACCCCTTCTTGGGTCAATAAACCCTAAAATCCCATGAGATAAGGAAATGGAGGGGAATAATGATGGAAAGTGGTAAGTATGGTCAGGAACGATACAATGGCTCATTAAGGGAGTTCTTAGTATCAAACCCATCCCTAAGGAATTCATTTACTAGGGAACAATGTTAGCCACCAAGGTGAAGCAAGGGAAAAGGCATAATGACCAAGCATATATCATGAAATCTAGAGAAATCTAAAATACAACATACTCAACCGGATTAAATATTGAAATGATGCTCACCATAATATTGACTTGTAGCTCATGGAGCAAGGCCCACTGCCTTCTGGAAGCCAACTGATGTGGTGGATGCCATCTGGAAATATGTGACCATCTGTGGTGGTGAGTGGGTTTTCCATTTGTGCAAAAGGGTATTGCTGGGCATGTAGTCTCTCGACACTCCATATCTGCAACCTTAGGGCCTCGAGACATAATCTCCTTAGTTATCCACAAAATGGGGATAACACACCCTATGTTTTTTTACCAAATGTGATCCATCATATGAGCATATTACTTGTATCATTGTTTCATGATGAACCAAAAGTGTGGTTATCTTTGTACTCATGTATTGTATTGGGCCATGCTTAGATGATCTATGTAATAGAAAGGAAAATAGATGGTATGTCTAGACCCCTTTTGGTCGTGTTATCCCCATTTTGTGGATAACTAAGGAGGTTATGTCTCGAGGACTCAAGTTGCAGATATGGAGTGCTGAGAGACTACATGACCAACAATATCCTTTTGCATAGATGGAGACCTCCTCACTACCACAGATGGTCACAGATTTCCAGATGGCATGCATGACATCAATTGGCTTCCAGAAGGCAGTGGGCCTTGCTCCATGAGGTACAAGTCAATATTATAGTGAGAATCATTTCAATATTTAAGCCATTTGAGTATGTTGTATCTTATATTGCTCTAGATTTCATGATATATGCTTGGACATTATGCATTTTTCCCTGCTTCACCTTGGTGGTTGACATTGTGCCCTAGTAAGGGGTCTTCCTTGGGGATGGGTTTTCTGCTAGGAACTCCCTTGAAGAGCCATTGTATCGTTCCCGACCATACTTACCAATTTCCATCACCATTTCCCCCCATTTCCTTATCTATTGGTATTTTAGAGCGTATTGACCCAAGAAGGGGTTGTCCCTCATTCTATTGGAAGAAGGGGCTGAAGGCCCAGAGGGATTGATGTTGGGTAAAAGATAAAAGCCTATATATGAACCTTCTAGATACTTCTCCCATAGATCACCCAAGAAAGAAGTGAACCCCTTATCTTTGAGTAAAGGGGGACCCACAATGAAATATGATTTAAAATGCTTAAAAGGTTAGTTGGAGGATAGGAGGTCTCATCACGAGTCGATCTATCACGTCTATGAATATCTAGTGGTATGACATTACCATAATCTGGTCACAAAACCAGGGTAATGGCTCTCAGTTGCATGGCTGAGAGAAAGGGGGTCTTGTCACGAGCCAACCTTCTCATCTCCACTAGGTGTTTGTGGGTGGCATTACCATTATTTGGACACCATGCCAGGGCAGTGGCCTTCAACTTTCCCTTAAAATCATGAAAGAATAAAAGAATGGCAAATAATGGGCTTGGAAAAAATGCATTGCGACGAAGGTACCACACACCCTCTACAAAGGCACCCATGAATGGGACACTACAACCTCTTGTATGTCATGAACCCTATTCCCATTGAGTCTTGTCCCCAACCACCTCACCTACTTTACATGGCTTAGAGAAGGATATCTTGGAATCTTTTCTTGGCTTAGGGAAAGATCTACCCAATAGGACACCTCGTCAACCCTCCCATATTCAAGCTTGACAAGTCACATAATGCCTTTGAGCAATTAACTGTTTGATATAATGATATTTGATGCACATGCTTAGGTGGTTCATTTATTGATTGGATTCAATTATGATTATGTTATGACTTGAGATCCTTGGAGGGTGTGCTAATTTGTTTTTGCAGAACCTAGTTGGTGGACAGTTTTGGAAGAACAAGCGTAGCTTGGGCTTCCATGGGGCTTGAATCCCACAGGTGGATGTTAAGGGCCTGCATGCCGAATGAGAAGGATCAAAATTGAAAGGCCTTGGAGATGACTTGGATGATGTAGCTTAGCCCTCACATGCCAAACGTTTTGCCTAGGAGAGGAAAAATGTCTCCTTTTTGAGCATGACATCACCTAGGGGATTAGGGCATGGTGGTGAGGTGACATGCAATGGCACATGGATGTTTTGAGAGAGTCATGAAGGAAGTGGTCTTATTTCTTGATATATGGATTTGGGAAGCCCCTCCACTCTCCTCCATCACCAACGACCTCCTCTTTGTGCAAAAACGTCCCCTAAAGGGGTGACGTCCATATGAATTAGGGTTTTTCTTATGTGCAAAAGTGTTTTTTTAATGAATTGTTTAATATTACTTTGTTAAGGGGGCAAGATTGGGGTTGTTGATCCCTAGTCTTGTGGTTTACCCCTAAATATGTGGACAAGTCACCTTGGTGACATTTTGTAGAAATAAGAGATCATAAGATCTAATTTTAACATAACTCTCCCTCTTGTGAGAAGTATTGGTTTGAAATTTTTTCTACCTTTGGAAAATTTGTCTCTCTTGGGTATTGTTTATGGTTATCTCTTTATGTTATGGTTGATGGAAGTGATGTGCTAGCCTTGGAAGGCTATCACTTGCTATTGTGGTGGATTATATTGGCATTTTCCCTTGAATTGGTATGGTCTTTACTTTCATGCTATCATTTGTTTCAAGTCAGGGTTATTGTGCTAGGAGCTAGGTGGGAAGTATAAGGGAATACACCCCCACCATAATCTTTGTGATTTTATGCTTCATGTTATTGGTTAAACAAGGGTTTGCTAACAGAAGTATAAGGGCATACACCCTCTTAGCTTAAACCCTATCTAGAGAAGCTTGCCTTGGGGAGTAAGAGGGTTTACACCCCCAAGGAGCTAGATTCTATATCTCTTTCTTTGCATGACCCCATTAACCCAATTGTTAAGAGCACTAGTCAGTTATTATTGGATTGGAGATATAAAATCATTGCCTTGGGAAACATGATTTTTGCGAATTATAAGTCTATCTCTTTTGGAAAGTTTTCTTTGATCCCTTGGCTCTCTTGCCTCATTGAGACATCCTCTTTATCCCAATAGTTTTTTTTCTGTACTAATTTGTTTCCTACAACTATAAGGCTACAGAAAAACCTAACACTAGACCATTAATATCTCACAAACTAACCCTAAGAAACCCCCCAAACTTCAGTCACCTAATCTACTAATTAGGCTAATTTGGGGGACATTTTGATGGTTTATTTTTCTATTGTACACCTTTGAATGCTACAGCCATAATGCTGATAAATTAATGCAGAAAATCATTTCATAACAACCCTCTTACTTCCTCAGAAAGTACTTCACATAATTCATACTCAATTGCTAGTTTTTCTTTGACATTGGTTAACTAGTCTTAAGTTCACTTTATGCTGATTTAGATATATTTATTTGCTGATATACATTAGTTACTAACTTCTGTTATTAGGAACAACAAGCTTCAATTGCTTGTCCACTTGATTTTATTGCAACATATGCTTGTTTTTATTGTGTCTCGGGCAGGTACTCACACTTGGCGGGTCACTCAAACTACTTGGAAACCCTTGGACCTTCTGAAGACCTCATTCCAATAACTTCATACCATTTAGACTTGGCCTCTAGGAAATTCATCTCCATTTTCATTCGTCTTCATCCCTTTCCCCCTAGGGTCATCAAGATTCCCCTTTAAGGTGATTACCTCACCTCTAAAGTGACGGGGACACCTGCCTAATGTGATAGTGGGTAGGTGACCTCTTAGTTGTCACCATTTAGTGGTTGGGTCGGGCTTTTCCCAACCTACAACTTGTGTGATAACAGGTCGGTCATGGTCCATCCTTTTAGTCCCCATTTCAAGATATTCTTTGCTCTTATGGCTCTGACTAACTATCACTTGGAGGTAGTAACTCGCCGTCATGTCAATCATTTATGATCTAGGTAGGTATGCGAGTGTCTTTGGATGGATATACTAGAACAAATGATCTAGGGGAATCTCTAATCTCTCTCACTTCTTTATATGTAATGCAAAAGTGTTGTTCATGTTGTAAAGGTTGTCATACATATTTAAAGCACACTTACCTTACACCTAAGCATGGGCTCCCATATTATGTATTTGTCACACTTTGGCCATCTACTCTTTGGGATGATTATGTAGATTCTCACTCAGTTTCACATTTCTCTAGGAAATTTCATGGATATCGAGATAGTACACATATCCCAAGGCGCCAATCACATCATCTAGGGCACTTTGGGGCTATTTACACTTGCATGGGTCACTTCATTGCATGCCGTGTCACAGATGCTAGAGCACTCTCCTCATTCATCACTTTTTGAGTTATTTGTTACTTGATTTGAGGGCCAACCTCACTCATGTGGATGTCACACTAGCCGTCGAGGGTCTTATGACCTATTTTTGACTGGGAGCGTCACTTTCCATGCTTTGTGGAGGTATATTTGCTTGAGATATGGACATGGTCATATCTTGCAAACATGTTTTGAGAATTTGTGAACATGATTTTAGGTGTTGTCCACTTCTTGGGGCCTTATTCACTCTTTCCATGGGGTCGTTCCACCTTTGGAGGCTAGACGTTGGCTTATTATTTGCTTGGGATGATTCTACACCAATATTTGAGGCTTGGACTATGCATTTACAAGGGAGCATTGAGCTTCTACACCGATTCGACCTCTCTTTTGTGGGATGAACCCTTCTCTTGAGGGTGTTATGTACATGTGGCATGCTTTACTTGTAGCTTGACTTGGTCTCCTTCATTATGTGGATGACAAGTCACTTTTGTAGATCTCCTAGGCTAAATTTAGGGAGATTAGAAACTAATAAAGAAGGAGAAGGATGTAGAAGCCTCCTCTATAAATAGAGGCTCTCCTCTCATTCCATTTTGTTGTTGTTGTTGGATACCATTTGAGAATACAATTTGTTGAAGATCTACCTATTGGACATTTTGGTGTCACTTCTTGGAGCTTTCTCGTTCTTGGTTTACTCTTAGTTCATCAAAGATTTGTTATGATATTTCAAGACTTCTACAAGCTTTCAAGATCAATCCATTGAAGGGTTACTGTACCACTTGGAGAGAAGAAATTTTAGGGTTTGTTCCTTCCTTCTTCTTTTGTTAGCTTGGGTAAGTATTCACACCTTTTCTTTTCCCTCTTGATTCCTTGGCAAGGGTTTTAAGTATTTATTTCAAATTATAGTTGATCTAGTTGGCGAAGGTTTTTTCCCTTGTGGAATCCCTCCTTGTAGGGCCTTGGTCTTCATACCTTATCTTGAATAGATAATAAATTATTCTATCCTAGGGGTTCTAATATATCAACCTCAATCATTAAGATAAGAATAACCAATTCTTTGAGGGGCATCCATCTTGGCCCCATAATCCTTGGTGCAAAAGCCAGTTTTCTTCTCCCAACAACCAACCAAAAAATCCAAAAAATCCAAAATATTTTGTTTTTGTTTGTTTAGAAAGAAATCTAATGGTGAAAATCATAAAAAATCATAAATTTAGTTTTCTTTCCAAGTCTAGTGCAAATTTAACACTTCATTTCATTTCCTAGACTTATTTTATCAAGGGTTTATGCTTAATTGCTTATCTCTAACCCTAATAAGTCAAAGTGGCCCTATGCATTGTGTTTCAAGGTTTTATCTAACATTTTGTAGACCTGATCTAAGGCTTTGTTAAATTTGGAAAATACACAACAACAATAAAAAATCAGGTTTGAAGAAACCCAAAGGCTAGGGTTTGTTTCTTAAAGATTGATTTTTTCTCATACGTAGCCTATGTTTCATTTCTAGATTACTAATACAAGTTTATATTAAATAACTAGTGGTGAAATTGATCTCTAAAGTTCTTTCAATTGCTTATCTTTTACTTTGAGATCTTATTGGTGAATTCTAGTGCTAACGTTGGAAACCCTAAGGGGGATTCAAAACATATTTTTCAAGTTCTTGCTTTGTTCATTGTTATATAACTCTAGAACTTTATTCTAATATTTTTTGGGTTTTTATTTCACAAAATATATCTTGCCCGAGTAAAATCATCCAAGACGCGTTGCTTACAAGTGGATTTTCTCTCTCTTGGATGGTCTTCTCTTCACTCTAAATCTAAAATTACTACATTACTTTATCATAAAAATAGAATAGAAGTTGTGGATAGCCATAATCTTGTCCTAGATCTAGCATATAATCAATTGGTAGTCAAAGCACATATTGCACCATTCATTTATGTTAGCTGATTACACTCTTTGTGCCCTAAAGTAGCTTAAAAGTGGTTATTGCTTCTTTGAAGTTTCATATGTTGAGTGATAATCATTTAATTGCAAATATGAAGTGTTTACATTGTTTACCTTCCATATCAATTTTGGCACACACATCCACTCACTCCTAACCCTCTTTCTCAAGTGGATATATTTTTGATTTATGCTTTTGTTTCTAATTGGTTATCTTTGAAGTATTTAATAATTTATTGGAATCATTGTGCATCTAGTTGTTATACATTTGTGGATTCTTTGAAGTAAATCATAAGATTGCATGGTAATCAATTCACACTGAGGTTTTTAATCAAATAGGGATACCCCCACTAGTACATTTGGCACATTTTCCGACGATGTTCCGACGCCCTTTCGATGGATTCACGTCTATATTCATATGAACCCAATTCTATCTATTCGTCGCACTTTCGATGAACCTATTCATCTATTGAACATCTGACGTAAAAAAATTCCACGTGGAAACTTTGAAGAGATTTTACTAGGCATCTTTTCGTCACATCGGATCGTCGCGATTGCTCATGTTGTTAATTTGATGCATTGGGATGCCACGTGGATTTTACAAGAAACCGTGATCGTCCAAGTCATCATCATTTTACATATGACATCAGTCGTTAGTGGGACATAGGCGCGTGTAAATACCATTGGAAAGTTAACACAAACACCATTAAAATTGCGACCTTATGGTCAATGGCCTATGTCAGAGTGGTGACACTCTAGAGGGCGCAGTCCGTCGGTGTTCCAACGATATGGCGTGGTGGATCCGTCAGATCGGTGACACCATGGTGGGAAACTTCCTTTGGAGTGGCGACATGTGAGAGGTCCAAGTCTATCAGGGTTGGGGCGGACATGAGAAAACAATTGGTATTCCGACATGCATTTGACGATGAACTGACATGTCAGAGGTTCGACGCTTGTATAATAAAGTAAAAAAAATTCAAATTGTTGTTAAACACTGAAAGACATGCTTATGATGCATTGGACATAGGGAGAAGATAAATGTGTTAGATTAAAAAGTTGAAGAGGTTGATCTAGATGTAGATGACATTGTTATTGATAGATGATGATATAGATGATTAAGATTAGGGTTTCTATTGTTGCATAAAACCCTACTTCAAGCTTGTTAGAGCTTCCACATATGAAAATGCACAGTCACACTTAAGAAATAAATGTTTTTCTTTTAAACTGTAATTTATCCTCTTGTGCATAAATGCATGCCCGACTTCACAAAAATACATGCCCAGGTCTTAACACAATTATAATTTGAGTGATTCAAGTTTCTGAGGGTGTCTTAGATAATTTTACACATGTTTACATATTAAGATTTTCATTTGCAAACATAAAAAAGGCTGCTGTATAAAAAAGGAAAAGTCTACCTAATGGAGAGACCAAAATAGTAGAAAGTGACCTAATGGAAATGCATGCCCATGCTTCTATATAGATTCAAATTTAGTTATCTAAGTTTTGGGGTGAAGTTAATAACATTCTATATTAATTTGTGTCATGTTAACATCTAGTCCGTGTCCTTTTTTGTTCCCTCTTTCCTCAAGTTTAGGGATTAGGGTTTAGGGGGTAGGGGTCAAGATTTAGGGGCCACGGATTAACATTTACATTTGAGGGGTCATGGTTTAATATTTTAGGGATGTTCGAATAAAATGAATCACCTTAAGGTTAGGTTCCTGGGATACTTATATGGATGCATATATCATGTTAGGCTGGGAGCATCACTCATTTATGTATGTTGCTTATGTGCATGGGTGTGTAGTTAGGTGCATAGTTTAGGTGTGTCATTTGAGTTGTGTACATCACTTATGTATACGAGTGTGTCACTTATTCACATGGGTTAGGTGTGTTTCTTATGTATGTGGGTTAGGTGTGTGTGTGTAGGTGCATAGGTTAGGTGTTTTTTATGTGCACAAGTGTATTGCTTATTTGTTCAAGGTGCACGGGTTAGGTGCATCGCCTATGTACATGATTGTGTCACTTTATATATGGGTTAACTACAAGGGCTACATGTACATGTTGGGTGTGTGGGTTACATGTATAGGTTAGGTGCATGGGTTAGATGTATTGGTAAGTGCAATATAGGTTAAGTGCATTTCTTATGTTAGGTGTGTCGCTTATGTGCATGGTTAGGTGCATAGATTGCTTGCATCACTCATGTACGTGAGTTTATTGCTTATTTTTGTTGCATGTGTACATGGGTTAGGTATGTCTTCTATGCATGTGATGGTCTCTCTTAAATGTGTCTCTTATGTACATGGGTTAGGTGTGTCACTTATGTGCACGAGTGTGTTGCTTATATGTGTCACTTGTATAATGGGTTAGGTGTATGAGTTAGCTATGAGTGTTATGTGTGAGGTTAAGGTGCATAGGTTAGAAGTGTGATTAGGTGCATAACTTAGGTGCAACAATCATGTTCATAGTGTTGTTTATTTGCATGGATGTGTGGTTAGGTGCATAGCTCAAGTGTCTTATTTATGTATGTGAATGTGTCACTTATATACATGGATCAACTATGTGGGTTAGATGCGTGCAAGGTAGGTGCACAGGTTAAGTGCACCTCTTATGTTAGTTATGTGGTTTATGTGTTTAGTTGTGTGGGTAGGTGCATAGGTCAAGCATGTTTCTTATGTGTGTGAGTGTGTCACTTACATGCATTAATTAGGTGCATGTGTTAATTGTGCTGGTAAAATATGTGGGTAGGAGCATAGGTTACGTGCATCACGTATGTTAGGAGTATCAATTATGTGCATGGGTGTCTGGCTAGGTGCACATGTTAGATGCACCACCTATGTGCATGAGTGCATCACTTATGTGTGTTGCTTATATACATGGGTTAACTATGTAGTTTAGATGTGATGGTTAAGTGCATGGCTTAGATGTGTGGGTAGGTGCATATGTTAAGTGCATTACTTGTCCTAGGTGTCAAAGTTTAAGTGTGTAGGTAGATGCATATTTTAGGTGTCATTTATGTGCGTTCCCATGTCACTTATGTGTGTGACTACACCATTTGTGCATGCCACTTATATACATGGGTTAGGTGCACCACTCATGCTAGGTGTGTTTCATATCCATGTGGATGTTTTGGTCAGGTGTTTGTGCATATTCATAACTTATGTGTGTTTCTTATGTGCATGAGTATGTCACTTATATACATGCATTAGGTGCATGTGTTAATTAGAAGGGTTACGTTCGAGGTTAGGTGCGTAGATATGTGGGTAGGTGCATATGATGCATCATTACTCATGTTAGGTGCGATGCTTATGTGCATGGGTGTGTGGGACATTATGTGTACTATGAGTATAATATACATCGGTTAGGTGTGTTGATTGTGTTAGGTGAATCCCTTACGTCCATGATTACATTGTTTATGTGTGAAAGTTTGGTGTGTGGGTTATGTACGTGGGTTAGGTGTGTGGGTTATGTGTGTGGTTAATTAGGTGCATTAAGTGTACATTTTAGGTGTGTGGTTAGTTAGGCACATTGAGTGTACATTTTGGGCGTGTTAGGTTAGTGTGTTGATTTACTCTTTCTCATCGATGTGTTGACAGCCTAACCCATATCCCAATACCCCCTAACTAATCCATATCGATTCTAACCCTTAGCTACTAATCCCTTCAATCCCTATCCAACCACTGATTTTTGTTATTTTCAACCACCATCATGAAGCTCAAACACAATGGAATCCACCATAAGCACATTGCAACATAAGAGAAAGATAACAACAATATACTTTAATTTTAGATTGAATAGTAGTGTATCCATCAACATACAAAAAAACAACCACTACTCATATTCCCAATAAGAAACATCAATTTGAGTGGGAACCCAACTATTGGTATAAAACCCATTGTTGACAATAAAAGGCCTTTCATTAATCAAAATGCACGATCATAATCTCTATCCCATTATAAAATCAAGACCACGTTGAATAACTCACATATGAAAAAGTCAAAATGAATCAATAATACATTAATTTATTGTACTTTATCACATGCATTTACTTCACCTGTTACATCTACATCATCCTTTGCTTGACCTAATGCAACAATTACAATAAGTATTTTCTAAGACATTTTTACTCATACCTAGCCTATGTTTCATTTTTAGATTACTAATACAAGTTTATATTACATATCTAGTGGTGAAATTGATCTCTAAAGTTCTTTCAATTGCTTATATTTTACTTATAGATCTTATTGGTGAATTCTAGTGCTAATGTTGGAAACCCTAAGGGGTATTCACCACACATTTTTCAAGTTCTTGCTTGGTTCATTGTTATATAACTTTAGAACTTGATTCTAATATTTGTTGGGTTTTTATTTCATAGCATATATCTTGTCGGAGTAAAATCATCCAAGACGCTTTGCTTACAAGTGGATTTTCTCTCTCTTGGATGGTCTTCTCTTCACTCTAAATCTAAAATTACTGCATTACTTTATCATAAAAATAGAATAGAAGTTGTGGATAACCATAATCTTGTCCTAGATCTAGCATATAATCAATTCGTAGTCAAAGCACACATTGTACCATTGATTTATGTTAGTTGATTCACTCTTTGTTCCCTAAAGTAGCTTAAAAGTGGTTATTGCCTCTTTGAAGTTTCATATGTTGAGTGATAGTCATCTAATTGCAAATCTGAATTGTTTACATTGTTTATCTTCTATATCAATTTTGGCACACACATCCACTCACTCCTAACCCTCTTTATCAAGTGAATATATTTGTGATTTACGCTTTTGTTTCTAATTGGTTATCTTTGAAGCATTTAATCACTTATTGGAATCCTTGTGTATCTAGTTGTTATAAATTTGTTTATTCTTTGAAGTAAATCATAAGATTGCATGCTCATTAATTCACTAAGAGGTTTACTAGTACATTTGGCACATTTTTTGACGGTGTTCTGATGCCCTTTCGATGGACGCACGTCTGTATTCATATGAACCCAATTCCATCTATTCATCACACTCTCAATGACCCTATCCATCTGTCGAACATCTGACGTAAAAAACTACCACACGACAACTTTGGAAATATTTTACCAAGCAACTTTTCGTCACACTGGATCGTCGCAATTGCTCTCGTCGTTAATTTGATGCATTGGGATGCCACGTGGGATTTTCCAAGAAACCGTCATTATCGAAATTCTCATTTTTTTACCGACGACATTGGTCGTTAGTGCGACATAGACACGTGTAAGTACCGTCAGAAAGATAACGCAGACGCCGTCAAAATTGTGACCTTATGGTTGACGACCTATGTCAGAGTGGTGACACTCTAGAGGGTGCAGTCCATCAACAGTCCAATGATATGGTGTGGTGGATCCGTTATTTCGACAATGCCATGGTGGGAAAATTTCGTTGGAGTGACGACGCGTGAGAGGTCCAAGTCCGTCAGGGTTGGGACAAATAAGCGAAAACAGTCTTTCGGAATACCAATGTGCATTCGACGATGAACCAACATGTTGGGGGTCCAATGCTTGTTTAATAAAGTAAAAAAAAATCAAATTGTTGTTGAACACTGAAAGCCATTCTTATGATGCATTGGACATAGGGAGCAGACATATGTGTTAGATTAAGAGGTTGAAGAGGTTGAGCCAGATGTAGATGACAATGTTATTGATATATGATGATATAGATGATTAAGATTATGGTTTTTGTTGTTGCATAAAACCCTAATTAAATATTGTTCAAGCCTCAACATATAAAAATGCATAGTCACACTTAATAAATACATGTTTTTCTTTTAAACTATAATTTATGCTCTTGTGCAGAAATGCATGCTTGGCTTCACAAAAATGCATGCCCAACTCTTAACACACTTACAATTTGAGTGATTCAAGTTTCATAGGGTGTCTTAGATAATTTTACACCTATTTACATATTTAGATTTTCATTTGCAAACATAAAAGTGGTTGTTGTATAAAAGAGACAAAGTCTACCTAATTGAGAGACCAAAATAGTAGAAAGTGACCTGATGGAAATGCATGCCCATGCTTCTATATTTCTCCAAATTTAGTTATCTAAGTTTTGGGGTGAAGTTAATAACATTCTAAATCTATATATATATATCATCCATAGTGCATTTTTAAATGAGTAAGGGCTTCTACATTGAACCAAGATCCAAGACTTTTTGTAAATTGGAAGGTGAAATTGTCTCACTGTAAAATGCATGCCTAAGACTCATATCACCTCCAAATTGAGTGGTTAAAATTGTGGAGTTTGTATTTTATAATTTTACATATGTTCATACTTTAGTTGTTCATTTTGAAACCAAAAACCCTTTGTTGCATAAAAGCTAAAATTTTCCTTGTAAATGCAAAAATATGCATAAAGGGAAAAATGCTTAAAAATGCACGAAAACATGGCATGATGAGAAATGCATGCACTAGGAAGAAAAATCCATGTGGGGTGTTGGTAATTTACAAGTTACAAGTTACATGACTATGTATTTGTTGTAAACCCTAAAGACTTTATACTAGGGTGATTTGTGCCCATAATTTAGTAAGATGTTGAAATATACATGAATCTTTGACAATTGTGCACACACTAACTAAAATGGAAAAATGAGTAGTAACTACCCGTGTCCATGAGCTCGATGAGGCAAGAGCTTGTACAACCACACCGCACATTGGATAGTTGTTAGTTACATTTCCATTGCAAATACCTATATAAATCATTACAGAATAAAAGTTTATATGACTGAATAATAATTAAATAAATAAACCTTGTAAAACTAGAGACCAAATACAATAGAAAGTGCCATAATGGAAAAGCATGTTCATGCTTCTATATAGCTCCAAATTTAGTGATCTAAGTTTTGGGGTGAATTTCCTAACATTCTAAATCTATTTATATAATCCAGAGTGCATTTTTAAATGAAAAATGACTTCTACCGGGAACCCAAATTCAAGACTTTTTGTAAAATGGAGGGTAAAACTATGTTATTATAAAATGCATGCCTAGGACTCATATGACCTCCAAATTGAGTGATTAAATTTGTGGAGTTTGTATTTTATCATTTTACATCTATTCATACCTTTAATTGTGCATTTTTAAACAAAAAACTCTCTACTGTGCATAAATTTTAAAAATTGCCTTGTAAATGCAACAAAAATGCACAAAGGGAAGAATTCTTAAAAATGCATGAAACCAGGGCATGATGAAAAATGCAAGCCGAGGTCTTAACACACCTACAATTTGAGTGATTCAAGTTTTTGAGGGTGTTTTAGATAATTTTACACCTGTCTACATATTTAGTTTAGCGTTTGCAAACATAAAAGTGACTTCTTTGTAAAATAGGCAAACTCTACCTTGTAAATTGAGAGACCAAAACAATAGAAAGTGCCCTAATGGAAATGCATGCCCATGCTTCTATATAGATCCAAATTCAGTGATCTAATTTTTGGGGTGAAGTTAATAACATTCTGAATCTATCTATATGATCCAGAGTGCATTTTCAAATGAAAATTGACTTCTACCTAGAACCCAAATTCAAGACCTTTTGTAAAATGAAGGGTAAAACTAGATTACTATAAAATGCATGCCTAAGACTCATATGACCTCCAAATTTAGTGATAGAATTTGTGGACTTTGTATTTTATCATTTCACATCTATTCATACCTTTAGTTGTGCATTTTCAAACCAAAAACCCTCTACTGTGCATAAAGGTTAAAAACTGCTTTGTAAATGCAAAAAAATGCATAAAGGGAAAAATGCTTAAAAATGCATGAAACCAGGGCATGATGAAAATGCACGTCCAAGTATTAACACACCTGCAATTTGAATGATTCAAGTTTCTAAGGGTGTCTTAGATAATTTTACACCTGTCTACATATTTAGTTTTGTGTTTGCGAACATAAAAGTGGTTGCTATGTAAAAGAGACAAAATCTACCTTGTAAATTGGGACACCAAAACAATTGAAAGTGCCATAATGGAAATGCATGCCCATGCTTCTATTTAGCTCAAAATTTAGTGATCTAAGTTTTGTTGTGAATTTAATAACATTA
>ML781150.1:713418-747836 GCA_009831015.1 Picea engelmannii | reverse complement strand
CTTCTACCTTGAACAAAGATTCACGATTTTTTTTGTAAAATGGAGGGTAAAACCGTCTTTCCGTAAAATGCACGCTTAAGACTCATATGAACTCCAAATTGAGTGGTTCAAATTGTGGAGTTTGGATTTTATAATTTTATATATGTTCATACTTTATTTGTGCATTTTGAAACCAAAAACCCTCTGTTGTGCATAAAGGCTAAACACTGCCTTGTAAGTGAAAAAAAATGCATAAACGTAAAAATGTATAAAATTGCATGAAAATAGGGCATGGTGAAAAATGCATGCCCTAGGAATAAAAACCCATGTATAGTATTGGTAATTTACAAGTTACAAGTTACAAGACTATGGCTTTGTTGTAAACCCTAAATATTGTATACTAGGGTGATTTGTGCCCAAAATTTAGTCAAGGGCTGAAATGTACATGAATCTTTGGCAAATGCGCACACACACTAACTAAAATGGAAAAATGAGTACTAACTAATTGCATCCATGAGCTCGATGAGGCAGGAGATTGTACAAACACATCACACATAGGCTAGTTATTAGTTGCATTTCCATTGCGAAGACCTACAAAAATCATCAAAGAATAAAATGTTATATGATTGAATAATAATTAAATAAATAAACAGGCATTTCAACATGCACGAGACTCTCGAAAAACTAAATTGGAATACCTGAATGAACTTCTCTTGGTTTTGAGAATAATTTATTCTTTACTGAAAAAATCCAACCATGTGAAAATGGAAGCTCATTCCCCCCACATCATTCTCAATTCCCCATACCCAACCTATATACTAGAAAATAATTGAAAGTGGCATAATACGATTCATGAATAGAAAGTAGCAAAACAAAATTTAAAGGTAAATGAAAGAAAGAATTTGTGTGGAGATATGTGGTTTTGTACATACAAAACATATAACATACATCCATAAGAAGGTAGCAACAAATAATATATATTAATATATTTGATCATCAAAATATGTTTCCATTATACATGTTTCTCGTAATATATACAATCACTTCTTTTTTTGTTTTTTAGTTTGCAGAAATTTGTTGATTGACTCATTCATGTCTAGATCCGTTTCAATTGTTGGGTCCTCTCTTAGTTCCGATTCAATATGCATGCTCTTACGCGTTGTACGTCTAGTCAGGTACTCTCCACAACGTGTGGGCTACTGCTAAGGGACCTCGATTACAATAACAAAAAGGGTTAAATTGATATGGTTAGTTATTATTCACATAAGTAGTCCATCAATGCAAATATCATTACAATGTTCTTTATTAGGTTGGATAGTCGAGACCACTGGTTTGGATACCATGTTTTCCTACTCTCCCCAAGCATTCTCATCTACATGATCTGCCATTGAAATAAGAAAATTTATAAGTATACATCTGCAAGTAAATATTAATAATTGTATTAATCCATACTTCTGATTTTATAACCATAATACCGTCATGGCCGGGTTGCACACCACCATCATCAGGCTACACTCCACTGTCATGGTCGGGCTACACACCACCATCATTGGACTACACTCCACCGTCATGGGGTTGCCGACCTCATTATTATTGTTGATCTCTTGCTTAAAACAAGAAGACACATTCGTTTATGAGTGAAATCAATCGTGAATAGATTTTACAAGTAATCGACAATTAAAGTCTATTGATTTTACTTACAATGTCGTTCAAAGGGGCAGATTGTGTTTTCCCCACGCTTTGTCGATGTTCAACCATGGCTTGAAATCCAAACTTGAAACTGAGATGAAGGTCTTCTTCTGTGGTCACAATTTTGAATTGAGCCCCCTACATTGTATAAGATCTCAGATTTGGCTTATTGGATGCAATTAAATAAAAGTTGGATGATGATAGGAATGATATTGTTTAATTATTTTGTACTTACAATTTGTGCTTTTAGTTTCACGTAACTACCCTAGACAAATTTGTGCTTTTACTTTCGTGTAACCACCCTAGCCAAATTTGTGTTTCCCATGTTTTTCTAGTCTTTCCTTGATTGCTATTGACGTGTCTGGGAGCCTACAAAAAGTTTCCAATAGGTTGTATATGACAATTTTTATATAGAACTAACGAAAATTCAGCGTATTAAATTCAAAATATGATATACATTCTTGGTCCAGGTGGCGTCTTTCCTTTTATTCTCATTGTATTCTCCTTTGCATCTTCCAATATATTTTTCCACTCACTCTCGGGAATCATCGGAGGATGCTCATACTTAGGTTTTTTTTACAAATGAACCCTATATTGGTCCCTCTTATATTTCAAATATGTACCATCCAATGAGGGGACTCCAATTTTGTTGAAGAAATCACCAAAAAGGCCGACCAAGTGGTCAATAAGATCCTTTTTCAAACTGGGATTTTGAGCATTCCACCATGTGCGTATGGTGGGCCGAAAAATATCTAAGGTCTTGTCATTCATATGCTTAAAAAATATGTACTTTCCTATGGAACAATATGATCATTAGTTTAAAATAATCGTAGAGACGTATGTTTCAATTAGATAAGATAATAGGAAATAATTAAGACATTCATAAATACTTGAGATTTTTTGTCTCTTGATCGAAACATTTTTCTCGTCCACCAAAAAGGTAATTGGTAGTGTTCCCTTGCCGGTAACACGTGACGATCCAGGAAATCAATTTGTAGAATAACCAATTGTCTCATATCCACCATCACGTTCTTGGTCTGGCATGCATTGTGAGGGTATGTCATGGGCCCCATAAGGTTCAATCGTCTCATTCATGAGGACGTTAGCCACAGGCGGAGAGCCAAAGAGCCTCGTGGGTATGTGGCTCATGGTAGGACGTTGTGGTGTTTGAGCATTACTGATACCAACACCATCCTCAAGAGCACGATGCTAAAGTTTTTTGAATAAATCCTATAAAAATAAAAAATTTGTTATTCAAATCATATAAAAGTAGCAAAACAAAATTCATAAATGAACATATGTGATAAATAACCTTTTTAAAAGATGGTGCTTATCGCAGATCGTTTTATTTCGTCCATCAACACTCTGCATCTTTTTGTGTTCTCCTCCATTGGTTCACACATACACAATTCACTAAGTTCACTGTTTTTTTTCTCAAAACCTTTTTAATTTTGTTAATCGGGTTCAATTCAAACAATTCATCATCATTTCCCACATTGTCAAGTACATTGGGTGTTGATAACTACATATATGAACAAAAAACAAGTTAATTCAATTATAAAAACAATAATAAAATTCACTTTAAATGGATATGGATATTGTTATTGGTTTACCTGCTCCGAGGCTGGTGCCTTCCCATGATCACCCTGCCACAATATAAGAAGCATGACATATTAAAATGTTACCTTATGATATGAGAAGCATGAGATATTAAAATGAATGTTAACGATAAAAAATAAGAATAATTAAATAGAGATTGGTTGAAGTTATGGTGTCAACATCCATCTTATATAATGGATCAACATCCATTTTCATTCATCTTCTTACGAACACCATTGATATGTGCGTAATTAGTCTAAAGACATAATTATGTTGTAAATGCAAAAAAAATGCATAAATGGAAAAATGCTTAAAAATGCATGAAACTGGGGCATGATGAAAAATGCACACCCAGGTCTTAACACACATGCAATTTGAGTGATCAAGGTTTCCGAGGGTGTCTTAGATAGTTTTACACATGTATACATATTTAGTTTTGCGTGTGAATATAAAAGTGGCTACTGTGTAAAAGAGACAAAATCTACCTCATAAATTGAGAGACCAAATCAATACAAAGTGCCCTAATGGAAATGCACACCCATGCTTCTATATAGCTCCAAATTTAGTGATCTAAGTTTCGGGGTGAATTTAATAACATTCTAAATCTATTTATGTCATCCAGAATGCATTTTCAAATGAAAAAAGATTTCTATCTAGAACCCAAATTCAAGACCATTTCTAAAATGGAGGGTAAAACTAGATTACTATAAAATGCACACCTAGGACTCATATAGCCTCCAAATTGAGTGATAAAATCTGTGGAGTTTGTATTTTATCATTTTTCATCTATTCCTACCTTTAATTGTGCATTTTCAAACCAAAAACCCTCTACTATGCATAAAGGTTAAAAACTGCTTTGTAAATGCAAAAAAATGCATAAAGGGAAAAATGCTTAAAAATGCATGAAACCTGGGCATGATGAAAATGCACACCCAGGTCTTAATACACTTGCAATTCCCATATGTGTCAGACATCTAGAATTTAAAGAGGATGGATGGATGGATGGATGGATTCAGAAGAACAATACAATAAAACATACAAGGTATTTTTGTTACAACTTCATAAAACACTTAGGACAACTTCATATTTAATACATTCGATGATATCATAATATTTCTGCATTCATTCAGTCATATCAAACAAAAAAGGGAAAGAAATTGGTCATTTATTATGAATTCAATTCCAATCACATGAAAAACAACATACATTCACAATGAATATGATGTCAATTCCTGCATAAGGCTTATATTAATGAGCAGATCGGATCTACGATGTCTGAAGAATAGGTATGACTTTACACGAAGAATAGGTATGACTTTACATGAAGAATACAATGGAGTCCAATACAACAATACATACTGATATGACCACGGTGAATAGATATATATAGGCCCTTTGTCCTCTTCTCATAATGTGTCTCTTCCTTTATGAGCTCTGTCGATCTAGAAAACCCAAGAACAAGTTACACTCTGATTCCCAAAATAGTTGACCCATCAATAATACAACTTGTTTATCCTTTATAGATACAATTGTACGCAAAACAACTTCTTGAAACATATTACTACTTATTTATTCTTGAAAGGTTTTTACCTTGGTAAAAATTAATGCACATGAAAAATTTCTCAGTAAAATCTTCCCTTAGGGAGTTGGGTGGGTGCCACTCAATTCACCTTGTCTTCCCAATGGCAATTTAGCAAATTGACACATTCTTTTCCAATATTTTCCCATCATATACTTACGATCATTCAAGTTTCTTATTGCCTCATCCAAATTAGCATACTGTGTTACCCCCCAGGCTAGGGAAACGTTTACCACACCGGCGGAGCCCATCAAGGACAACATGTCTTGCTTCATGAGGTAAAAAGTTCGGTCTTGTGGTAAGTGTCATTTTAAATAATTGAAGCATTTGAGCATGTTGCAAAGAGTCATTTCTTGATTATGAAAACATTTGCTTGGAAATTATACATTTTGCCTCATTTCACCTTGGTGGTTGACATGGTTTCCTATTAAGTGGGTCACCCTAGGGAAATGGGCTGCTACTAGGGGGTCTCCTTCAAGTATCATCGTACCATTCCCGTGCATACTTATCGGTTTCCACACTTCTTCCCTTTCATTTCCTCATCTTTTGGGTCTTCGTGCTTATTGACCCCAAGATGGGCTTGTGCCTCATTTCATGGGAAGAAGGGGCTAAAGGCCCAGAGGTGTTGTAGGTAGCAAAAGATAAAATCCATAACTGATCCTTCTAGATGCTTTCCCTAAGGTCCTGAGATCAATGAAATGCTTCTCCATAAAAAATCAAGGACCTTTAAAAAAGAAAACACATAATTAATAAATGTCCCACTTGTTGGGGGAATGCATTTGCAATGTTTTTTTTCTTTCCTTGCACATGGCACTCAATGTGTTCCTAACTTCAAGTGGCATTGTGATGCTCCTTATTTTCCATTGCACATAACACTCAATGTTTTGGACCAGGGATGATTTTAAGGATGGAAATTTATTTTAAAATGTAGAAACCTTGGCGAATCTTACTAATCCTTCACATGCCAACTATACATGTTTCGCGATTTTTTTTTTTTAAATTTCAAATTTCTAAGGATTTTATATAGTTTGTATAAATTTTTGACGATTTTTAAGGTAAAATAATATTATCCCATAGAATTTGGGCGAATCATTTTTAGAATAGCGAATATTTTTTTGGGAAAAACCATGGAAAATTAGCCCATGAGCGAAATTTAGCCCCTAAAATCATCCATGTTTTGGACCATAATAAATTAATGGAAATAAAAGGGCTTGGAAAAAGGTTGCAGTGCAAACAATGGATGCAACACACCCTCCACAAAGGCACCCATAAATGAGACAATATGAGCCCTTGTATGTTAAGAAACCAGGGAAAATTTTAGGGGCTAAATTTTTCTCATGAGCCAATTTTCACAAAATCACAAAATCAAATTTATTAATGATTACAAATCGTAATGTTTTTCAAAGTACAACCAACTGATTACAAATCATAATGTTTTTCAAAGTACTACAACCTTAGTGAGTATCATAATTATTAACTAATTAAACCACCATCCGGGTTTAATGACGATATTCATAATTTGATTGATACAACCGTCGGTTCAAGTGAGTTGTGTGATAATTCACACAAGAAGAGTATCAACTTGTACTTTGGAAATCCAATGAAGGATTAAAACATATATAGATTTGCTCCTGGAAAATCCTATATTTAATGGTCATTTTGTTGATCTTTTGTATATGAAATATAATCAAATATTGACTATGAATTTTGACGATTACACCTATCTAATGACGATGGAAGGCTCAACTTATCAGAGAAAGGATAATAATTCAAAGATTTGAAATACTTCTGTAGCTCCTGCTAGTCTTATAAATTCTGCAGTTGTTGTTCCTGTAACATCGGTTAATTCAAAAAGGTCTATATATACATTTCCTGAAGTTCCCACTTTTTCAATTAAGAGTGCTCTTGAAGCAAGGGAGAAAAAGTTTAAAGCTCATGAAAGGAATGAACAACCCATGCTGGACTTTCAACTCATGGTTGAGAACAAACTGAACATAATTATGAATGATTTAATTAAGATTAAACATGATCTTCATGTTCTAAAATGTCCTAGATGCCATGTTGAGGAGAATAATGGAGTTGGCAACATTAGTTCATCTGCCTTTGGGCATAATTTCTACATTAGCGAAGATAAGGAAATGGGTGATGCCTAAATAGACTTAGATCATTATATGTTAGTCGTATTAAGTTTAAGTACCGTGTGTGAGGATGGGGTTAAGAGATATTTTGTAATTTTTATAATTCTAGGCTTTTAGCCTAATACTTTGTATATCTCGTTTTAAATATAAATGACTTATGTTGTTCTTTTAATGAATCATCTCTTATTTGACCAATCTGTGTTCCATTTATCTAAAGGATATTTACAAGAAATATTCATTTGAAAGACATGTTAGCAAGAGATTTTGTTTATAATTTATTGGTTTCAATGTACTTAAGCCAATGCAGAATTTCATATTTCCACTCATATAGATTTTATAAAATGCTTGGTTTTTGTAAGGGATTTTAAATTCTATTGAGAAAGAAGAATTTGTAATAAGAATAAACGCTTGTTATTTAAAGAAAAAGAGAAAACAATTGTTAGCCTTTATGCACATCAAGTAGGTTTCTATCCGAAAATGCCAATATAAGGTTATAGACATGTGTGGAATCACAAATGACACCTTTTGCAAGTTGAACCACTCAATTTGGCTCAAAATTGGCACTAGGGCATGCATCTTAATTTGAGGTTGTTTTGCATTCAAATTTACATGAAACCCCAAATGTAGCTGCATGAAAGCAACCTCTCATGTTCTTCAATTGTGCTTTAAATGACATATGTAAATTTACAATATATCTAACTCCATATTACAACCTTTAATACAATTTTTGAGCTATAAAGAAGCTTGGGCGTGCATTTTAATGTTGTCACTTAGTACATGTTTGACCTTGCAAATTACAGAGTCTTTTTGCACAACATAGCCTTTTATGAATGGAAATGAAAAACTGACCTTGGTTTATCTCATAACCCACCATCCTCTAATTCATCAAAATGTCGTGAATCTTTGTGCATATAAATCATCCTTTTTGGAGTGTAAATGCACTATTAATTGTACAAACATGTTATAAATATTGGAATGATGAGTTTTACTAAGGGTATTGGGGGAATCAGGATGTTTTGGGAGAATTCTTACAACTTTCAATTTTTGAGCTACATGGAAGCTTGGACATGCATTTTAATTTTGTCACTTAGTACAGTTTAGGCCTTGCAAATTACAAGGAAAACTTTGCCTCTTTTGCACAACCTTTTTTAAACTTGCAATTGCAAAATAAACAACATGAGCAGGTTGACTATGATAAACCACACCCCCATCAACTTGCACAACTCAAATCTAAGGTATAATACAACCTTGGGTTACTTTTAACAAACAGGTTGTGCATTTAGAGGGTTTTACTAGGCATCTTTTGCCTATTTTTGCACATAAGAGTCTTTTATGGCTGAAAATGCAAAATTGACCTTGGTTTATCTCATAACCCACCATCCTTTGATTCATCAAAATGTTGTGAATCTTTGTGCATAAAAATCGTCCTTTTTGAAGTGTAAATGCACTACTAATTGTACAAACAGATTATCAAATTTGTATTAATCAATTTACAACTTAAATCCTAAATTATGAAGCCTTAGCAAACTTTGGGCGTGCGGTTGGGCGTGCGGTTTTACTAGGCATCTCTTGCCTATTTTTGCACAAAACAATCTTTTATGACTGAAAATGCAAAATTGACCTTGGCTTCTTTTGTAACCCACCATCATTTGATTCAACAAAATGTCGTGAATATTTGTGCATATAAATCATTCTTTTTGGAGTGTAAATGCACTACTAATTGTACAAGTAGGTTATAAATATTATAGTGATCAATTTACAACTAAAATCCTAAATTATGGAGCCTTAACCAACTTTGGGTGTGCAGTTTCATATAACCAACTTTAACAATTTGGCCCTTTGGTTTTACAAGACAAATTTTAGCCTTTATGCATACCAGGTAGGTTTATGACGTAAAATGCCAATATAAATTTATGGACATGTGTAAAATTACAAACTACACCTTCTGCAAGTTGAACCACTCAACTTGGGTTAAAATTGAGACTAGTGCGTGAATTGTACAATAAGGTAGTTTTCCCTTCAAATTTACATGAAATGCCAAATCTAGGTGCATTAAAGCAACCTCTCCCGTTCTTCAATTGAACTCTATACGCATAGTAAATTTACCATTTACCTAACTACATATTACAACTTATAATTTTTTTTTTGGAGCTACAAGGAAGCTTGGGCGTGCATTTTAATTTTGTCACTTAGTACAGTTCAGGCCTTGCAAATTACAAGGAAAAATTTTCCTCTTTTGTACAACAACTCATTTTAAACTTGCAATTGAAACATAAACAACATGAACATGTATACTATGATAAACCATACCCCCCAAAACTTGCATAGCTCAAATCTAAGGTATAATACAACCTTGGGTTACTTTTAACAAACACATTGTGCATTTCGAGGGTTTTACTAGGCATCTCTTGCCGATTTTTGCATAGAAGAATCTTTCTGTATTGAAAATGCAAAATTGAGCTTGGTTTCTCTCATAATCCACCATCCTCTTATTCATCAAAATGCCGTGAATCTTTGTGCATATAAATCATCATTTTTGGAGTGTAAATGCACTACTAATTGTACAAACAAGTTATAAATATTGTAATGATCAATTTACAATTTAAATCCTAAATTATGGAGCCTTACCCAACTTTGGATGTGTAGTTTAATATAACCGACTTTAACAATTTGGCCCTTTGGTTTTACAAGGAAAATTTTAGCCTTTATGCACACCAAGTAGGTTTATATCTGAAAATGTCGATATAAGTTTATAGACATGTGTAAAATTACAAACTGCACCTTTTGCAAGTTGACCACTCCATTTGGGTCGAAATTGAGACTAGGACGTGCATTGTACAATAAGACAGTTTTCCCTTAAAATTTACATGAAATACCAAATCTAGTTACATTAAAGCAACCTCTCCTCTTTTTCAATTGAACTTTTTATGCATAGGTAAATTTACCACTTATCTAACTACAACTTACAACTTATAAAACAATTTTTGGAGCTATAGGGAAGCTTGGACGTGCATTTTAATTTTGTCACTTAGTACAGTTTAGGCCTTGCAAATTACAAGACAAACTTTGTCTCTTTTACACAACAACCCTTTTTAAACTTGTAATTGAAAAATAAATAACATGAACAAGTCTAATATGATAAACCACACCCACAACAACTTGCACAACTCAAATCTAAGGTATAATACAACCTTGGGTTACTTTTAACAAATGCGTTGTGCATTCCAAGGGTTTTACTAGGCATCTCTTGCCTATTTTTGCACATAATAGTATTTTATAATTGAAAATGCAAAACTCACCTTGGTTTCTCTTGTAACCCACCATCCTCTCATTCATCAAAATGTTGTGAATATTTATGCATATAAATGATTCTTTTTGGAGCGTAAATGCACTACTAATTGTACAAACATGTTATGCATATTATAATGATCAAGTTACAACTTAAATCCTAAATCATGGAGACTTAGCCAACTTTGGGCGTGCAATTTCATATAGCCAACTTTAACAATTTGGCCCTTTGGTTTTAGAAGGCAATTTTTAGCCTTTATGCAAACCAGGTAGGTTTCTATATGAAAATGCCAATACAAGTTTATATATAGGTGTACAATCACAAACTATACCTTCTGCAAGTTGAACCACAAAATTTGGCTCAAAATTGAGACTAAGGCATGCATTTTACTCTAAGACAGTTTTGCCTTCAAATTTACATGAAATACCAAATCAACATGCATGAAACCAACCTATCCCATTCTTCAATTGAAATTTATATTAGATAGATAAATTTACACTATATCTAACTCCATCTTACAACCTATAAAACAATTTTTGGAGCTATAGGGAAGCTTGGGCGTGCATTTTGTTTTTGTCACTTAGCACAATTTCAACCTTGCAAATTACAAGGAAAACTTTGCCTTTTTTGTACAACCACCCTTTTTAAAATTGCAATTGCAAAATAGACAACATGAATAGGTCTACTATGATAAACCACACCCCCAACAACTTGCACAAGTCAAATATAAGGTATAATACAACCTTGGGTTACTTTTTACAAACAAGTTGTGCATTCCAAGGGTTTTACTAGGCATCTCTTGCCTATTTTTTCACATAAGAGTATTTTATGACTGAAAATGCAAAACTGACCTTGGTTTCTCTTGTAACCCACCATCCTCTTATTCATCAAAATGTCATGAAAATATTTGTGCATAGAAATCATCCTTTTTGGAGTGCAAATGCACTACTAATTGTACAAACATGCTATAAACATTGTAATGATCAATTTACAACTTAAATCCTAAATTATGTAGCCTTAGCCAACTTTGGGCATGTAGTTTCATATAGCCAACTTTAAAAATTTGGCCCTTTGGTTTTACAAGGCAATTTTTAGCCTTTATGCAGACCATGTAGGTTTCTATCTAAAAATGCCAATATAAGTTTATAAATAGGTGTAAAATCACAAACTACACCTTCTGCAAATTGAACCACTCAATTAGGGTCAAAAGTGAGACTAGGGTGTGCATTTTACTCTAAGGCAGTTTTGCCTTCAAATTTACATGAAATACCAAATCTAAGTGCATGAAAACACCTATCCCGTTCTTCAATTGAACTTTAGATGAGATAGATAAATTTACACTATATCTATCTCCATGTTACAACCTATAAAACAATTTTTGGAGCTACAGGGAATCTTGGGCGTGCATTTTAATTTTGTCACTTAGTACAGTTTTGACCTTGCAAATTACAAAGCAAACTTTGCCTCTTTTGCACAACCACCCCTTTTAAACTTGCAATTGCAAAATAGAAAACATGAACATGTATACTATGATAAACCGCACCCACAACAACTTGCACAACTCAAATATAAGGTATAATACAACCTTGGGTTAGTTTTTACAAACAAGTTGTGCATTCCAAGGGTTTTACTAGACATATGTTGCCTATTTTTTCACAGAAGATTCTTTTATGACTGAAAATGAAAAAATGACCTTGGTTTCTCTCATAACCCACCATCATCCGATTCATCAAAATGTCGTGAATCTTTGTGCATATAAATCATCCTTTTTGGAGTGTATAGTTTAGACCTTGCAGTTTCATATAGCCAACTTTAACAATTTGGCCCTTTGGTTTGACAAGACAATTTTTATCCTTTATGCACATCAGGTAGGTTTCTATTTGAAATTTCTAATACAATGTTATAGACATGTGTAAAATCACAAACTACACCTTATGCAAGTTGAACCATTAAATTTGGCTCAAAATTGAGACTAGGGCGTGCATTCGACTTTGAGGCAGTTTTGCATTCAAATTTACATGAAATCCCAATTCTAGGTGCATGAAAGCAACCTCTCCTATTCTTCAATTGAACTTTAGATGCATAGGTAAATTTACCATTTATCTAACTCCATCTTAAAACTTATAAAACAATTTGTGGAGCTATAGGAAAGCTTGGGCGTGCATTTTAATTTTGTCACTTAGTACAATTTAGACCTTGCAAATTACAAGGAAAACTTTGCCTCTTTTGCACAATCACCCTTTTTAAACCTGCAATTGAAAAATAAACAACATGAACACGTCTACTATGATAAACCACATCCCCAACAACTTGCACAAATCAAATGCAAAGTATAATACAACATTGGGTTACTTTTTACAAATAGTTTGTGAATTTGAGGGTTTTTCTATGGATCTCTTGCCTAATCTCGCACAAATGATTCTTTTATGACTGAAAATGCAAAACTGACCTTGGTTTCTGTTGTAACCCACCATCCTTTGTTTCATCAAAATGTCGTGAATCTTTGTGCATATAAATCATCCTATTTGGAGTGTAAATGGAATACTAATTGTACAAACAAGTTATAAATAATGCAATCATCAATTTACAACTTAAATCCTAAATTATGGAGCCTTAGCCAACTTTGGGTGTGCAGTTTCATATAGCTAATTTTAACAATTTGGTCCTGTGGTTTTACAAGATTTTTTTTATCCTTTATCCACACTAGGTAGGTTTATGTCTGAAAATGACAATATAAGTTTATAAGCAAGTGTAAAATCACAAATTACACCTTCTTCAAGTTGAACCACTCCATTTGGGTCAAACTTGAGACTAGGGTGTGCATTGTATTTTAAGCTAGTTTTCCCTTCAAATTTACATGAAATACCAAATCTAGGTGCATTAAAGCAAGCTTGTATGTTCTTCAATTGAACTTTATATGCATAGGTAAATTTATCATTTATCTATCTACATCTTACAACTTATAAAACAATTTTTGGAGCTACAAGGAAGCTTGGGCGTGCATTTTAATTTTGTCACTTAGTATAGTTTAGGCCTTGCAAATTACAAGGCAAACTTTGCCTCTTTTGCAAAACAACCTATTTAAACTTGCAATTGCAAAATAAACAACATGAACATGTATACTATGATAAACCACACCTCCAACAACTTGCATTCCGAGGGTTTTACTAGGCATCTCTTGCCTATTTTTACACAGAAGAATCATTTATGACCGAAAATGCAAAATTGACCTTGGTTTCTCTCATAACCGACCATCTTTTGATTAATCAAAATGCCAAGAATATTTGTGCATAGAAATCATCCTTTTTGGAGTGTAAATGCACTACTCATTGTACAAACAGATTATAAATAATGCAATCATCACTTTACAACTTAAATATTGAATTATGGAGCCTTAGCCAACTTTGGGAGTGCAGTTTCATATAACCAACTTTAAGAATTTCGCCCTTTGGTTTTACAAGGAAATTTTTAGCCTTTTTGCAAATTAGGTAGGTTTTTGTATGCATAATGCCAATATAAGTTTATAGACAAGTGTAAAATCACAAACTACACCTTCTGCAAGTTGAGCAACTCAATTTGGGTAAGAATTGAGATTAGGGTGTGCATTTTACTCTAAGGCAGTTTTTCCTTCAAATTTACATGAAATACCAAATCTAGGTGCGTGAAAGAAACCTATCCCCTTCTTCCATTGAAATTTAGGTGACATAGTTAAATTTACAATATATTTAACTCCATCTTACAACCTATAAAACAATTTTTGGAGCTACAGGGTAGCTTGGGCTTGTATTTTAATGTTGTCACTTTTAATATACACAAATAGATCCAGGGTTAGGTTTAAATCAATCACCATTTGTCTTGAGGCTCAACCTACAACTATTGGGCTTAAGGGGGGATTTATCCACCCTTGTGACCAAAACCCAACAACTAAGTGCATTTTTTGAGTGTTCATTTTCTTCAGCTACCTAGTGATTTTGGTTTTACAAAAGTGAAATATATTCTACTACAAATAATATTTTATATTCAATGATAAGGTTCAAATTTCATGGGAAATAGATATCAAAAACCTCAATTAAATGAGGTTAAAATCTTGAATTTTCATTAAACATGGATCTTCAAAATTTCCATACTGAAGTGAGAATTCGCTTAAGTCTGTACCCATTATCTTAGTTTTTCCCTACCCAATATTAAGGTGGTTGGTCCTTAATGGAACAACAAAATTTCCAAGTAGTCTATTTACCTTTAGCAACTACAAATTATATGCAACCCTAGTCTTAAACTGTAATATACAAGCACAATATGCAACCCTATTGGGCATCTTCATATACAACAACAATCCACAACCACACTATTTCACTTCTGGAATCATTAATCTATCATCTATCATTATAAAGCATTACATAGTTGTATATGTAACAATACATATTAGTTTAAGCGTGTAACCCCAAACCAAAATGTATATTTCACCCTTCACCAAATTCCAATATAATGCTATAGACAAGTGTAATATCAGAAACTACACCTTCTACAAGTTGAACCACTCCATTTGGGTCAAAATTGAGACAAGGGTGTGCATTTTAGTCTAAGTCTGTTTTGCCTTCAAGTTTACATCAAATCCCAAATTTTGGTGCATGAAAGCAAACTCTCTTGTTCTTCAATTGTACTTTAATAGATAACATAGGTAAATTTACCATATATCTAAATCCATCTTAAAAGTTATAAAACAATTTATGGAGCTACATGGAAGCTTAGGTGTGCATTTTAATTTGGTCACTTAGTACACTTTCGACATTCCAAATTACAAGGAAATTGTAATATAATTTATTCATTTACTGCCAATTCACCAAAGTTGTATGCATGGAAATTTCCAATAGTTTCAAATTACAAATTCACTGGGACAAATTAAATCTATTGGAATGTATGGAATTCTGGATGACTAATAAATTTGTTTTCTCACATACAACATTACCTGGGTATGTGTTATGGGGAATCTAGTTAACTGGAAGCAAGTTTATTTTTGAAGATAAGGAGGCACAGTTAGGAAGAATTTCACACCACATTAGAGTCTCTTATGGGGAAGGAAGCAAGCAAGCAAATAATATTGTTCCAAGAAGCCTTCAAGAACCAATTATAGATCGCACTTAGTCTTGGGGATTTTTTGATGGACCATGCTAGGGTACTTTGGTAACTTGTGGATTTGGGGCCATTCTTTATCTAGATAATGCAAATTACATTTTACTAAAGTGTGGGGCAGGTTTGGGAATAAACATTAGATTAGAACTCTATGCTCTCTGGATCCTACTTAAGGTTGCAGTGGACAAGCAGGTTAAGAGGCTACAGGTATTTAGTAACTCCAAAATTTTGATGGACTGGGAAAATGGTAAAAGTAACATTTCTAACTTGGAGATGGGGCCTATTTTCAATAGGATTATGGAAAATAAATTAATTTTTGAAGAGGTGTCCTTTGCTCATGTCTACTGAGAATTCAACGACAAGGCTGATTAGTTATCAAAGGAAGAACTCATTTTGGAGGAAGGTTTTTTTTCTTGTTCATGAGATTAAGGACTATACTCCTACATATTTGATACTCTTACAGATTTCTTGATGAAAGGATTTTTGGTTGTGCTTTAATTTTTTTTATGTAAAGTTAGAGAGTGTTTGTCTCATGGTTTTATCTTAGCATCAATATGATGTTGTGTCGAACTATTTCGTTAAAGGGTGACATGTATAAGGATGATTGTAAGAGTTAAATTCATAAGTATAGACTATAGTATTATCTGATAGAGGCAATCTATAAAGGCAATGGCTACTAACATTGAAAGTAGAATGGATCTCATCAATGTGTATTTCATTTCCACTAGAAATATCAATATAATGATTTTTGTCTCGTAAAAAAAAACTTGAAATATAATTTCTTGTAGGTAGATTCAAACATTATTATAAAGATGCATTAAAGATCCCTCTAAGATTGCATATAAGCACTAAAAATCACAACAAGCATCACATATAAAACAAGTATGAGTCAAAAACATTTTTGATCTTCCATTAATTCCTCATAAATATAGAAGGATATTTACATGACAGACATCACAATTTCAATCTCCATTACAAAACTGGGAAAATTGTAATACATATTCTACAACTTTCTTCTCTCTGAAGATTCCTCCCGAGGAATCTCTAACAAGCCTCTCCTTTTCTATCTCTCTACTTACAACCTTATATATTATGTTCCCCATGGGGACCACCTTGACCCATAGGTCACTTACATAAGTGGATCATAACTAACTTTACATGTATTCACATGTCCTCGAGTCAGTTGTTACAACTATGAGGCGATGCTTAGTACTTGAGGCACACTTCACCTTATTGTAGCCAATCGTCCGCCACAATCGATAATTAGAAGGGTGTTTTATCCAATCATTAACTTCACACTATGGGGTGGTACTGAAGAAGCTTACATTGCAAATGGGTTCCAAACTTGGTAGTGCACCGAAGGGTATAATGGAAGATACAAAATGTGGTATGGATATCGAGGGTGCACCACTAGGCGGGAAGAGAGCAAGGGAAGTGATGGTTAATGGTTGATGATGTATTTGGGATGAGATTGAGGCAGAATATTATGGTGGGGATGGACATGATTGATACAACCAAGTATATGTTTACCATTAGTTATGGTCTTGTTGTTAAGCAAATGTTGCGATATGTTATACCTGAGTCAAACACCTTCAATGCCCATTTGGACCGACCAATATGGATATATTCCTTCTGGTGACCTAATTTGTCTCCGGCCTCCTTGTACTATCACATTCCCTTGGAAGTGTTGGCATCATCGATTCCTCCCCTCAATATGTGCTCCTTTTCATTTGGTCCTCCCACTTTTATTGGAGACTCCCCCTTTCTCTGTCTTGGGGCCTCCTGGACTGTCAACGTTGATGCAACATGCTTCTTCTTGACTGGTGGCACCATCCACATATGGGTGCAATATTGTGACCTCTGATCTAGCCACCTAAATCCTTCCCAATTTCCCCCCATGGTGGCATAGTGTAAATGTTCTAGGTTTAATTGACATTTTTCACCTGAATATGATGATCTAAATATGGGAAAAATCACAATTTTATGTTGTTTAACTTGCATTTATGAATGCATAAATGGATTCAACATCTTGAAAAACCCTTGGGGCACTCAAATTTTGTAGATTTAGCCACTCAATGAGCTACTTATAATGCCATGGACTAGTGTCCCTTCGTTATACAAAGGGGTAACTTCAGGACATGGTAGTACCGATCAGGACCAACCATCATAGAAATTTAACGACATTAACTAACATATGACTTGAAATTCACTCATAGCTTGTCTAGCGACACAACTGATCTGGGTTAGGTACTGTCCAACTTGCCCACATCATGCAAAATTTTAATCTACACTATGCTCATCCATTAATCCTTGTACTTTCCAATCATATCTCTAGTCCACTCATGTTTAATTGACGTCTTGAGACAACACGGGAATAATAATCCCATGCCAAACATTTTTATCCCCCCTAGCTAGCATAATTGATGTCTTGATTGAGACAAC
The DNA here is from genome assembly GCA_009831015.1 of Picea engelmannii. Classification (NCBI taxonomy): domain Eukaryota; kingdom Viridiplantae; phylum Streptophyta; class Pinopsida; order Pinales; family Pinaceae; genus Picea; species Picea engelmannii. Next base: position 729,991 of record ML781150.1, on the reverse strand, counting down.
ATGGGAATAATAATCTTGCAACGAACATTTTTACCCCCTAGATGGCATAATTAAGGCCCAATTATGTGTCAAACGCACCCATGAGAGGAATACTTTGTTGACATGATAGTGCCATGTAGGCACTACAGTGGTAGGCCACGGGGCGATGGTGGGTCATGGTGATGATGTTTGTAGAATGTGGTGAGTACATGCAGAAGAGATCTAGCTAGCATAAGAACAAACACAACTTGCAAGATAGAGAAGACGAGAGAAAAATTGGAGAGAAAAGAATGAGAAAATGTATTAACCAAATGAATGAATGATGATTTACATAAGATATACTCTGTATAGCTCAACTAATGCACACTGGAAGAGAAGCCAATAGACCATAGTGGTGGTCTAGAGAGATCTAGACACACACAATAAGTTATCAGAGTCAACTGCCGCCTAGTCCTAGTTAACCAGTCATGTAATCTTCAATTAACTAAGCCAAACATGTGGAAGTGAGAGAAGCACATGCAACTACTGGTGATAAAATCGAGGTTTCCATGCATAAGTGACTTCCACTAGTCTAACTGGCTCTAAACTGAAGAGAATATTCTCCTAGAATGTAGGAGAGGTTCCTAAAAAATAGGAGACCCTCGATAATGACTAATAAACATAGGAAAATAAGGAATAAATATCCCAGGTGTGTGTAAGATCTCCAACAATGTCAGCTTTGCAACATTGGTGGTCTTGCCCAGATATAAGCGTTTTTAACCTGTATAATGGGCAACAAAAAGATTGTTTTATTAGAAACCATCAAGTATGAGTAGGAAGTCCGATGAATAATGAAACACATCATAATTTTGATGAACAACAGGGCACTAAGAAAAAAATATAACGAAAATTTTGAGAATTAGTGAGTAATGTTTGATGGTAAGGTTGATTTTGTCTGTAACATCGGAACACCATGTTGGACTTCAACACCATATGTAGTAGTGCCCCTTTGGATTCTAGGAGTTGGCATAACGTGAAGGGGAAATCCTATTGAGGCAAAAATGGTGCATTTCCCATATTTTTGCCCCAAGTTACCACCCGTGTTGGGACTTTTCACAAGGGTGCTAGTTCAAGTGATAACACATCACACTAAAATGAGATGCTCGTGACATGTATCTCTTTGGAAACGATCCACTTAATTTCAAGACAGACACACAATACAATGTTGGGTAATTTTACAAAAGTCATAGTAGTACTTGATATATTGTATGATGTTGATGACTGAAATACATAAATACAAATTGAAAAAGTAGTTACCTCACAAAATCATATAATTTTCCAATGGCACAACAAAAATTTCTTACATCCACATATAGCTATCATATATATGTGTTGAACATATTCATCCTTAATTTGGTTAGATTTTTTCCGAATAAAAAAATATGTATATTTGTTATTCAATGAGAATCAAAATATAGGAAAGAGAGGCCCGAAATCCGTTTTCATATCAAGCATTTCACCTACAATCCACGACTAAACGATAACAAGATAAACAAATCACATGAAGATTGGTTATCTATCCTTAACAAAACCTTACGAAAATGAGTCTTACTATCATTACAAAATGTCTAACACAAAAAACATAATCATCTTACGACCTTGACTTTTCAGTAGATCATATGGGTAGCCTTTGGAAGAGGTACCCCATATAGAAATTCATTAATTACTAAGAGACCATCATTCAAAACAAGATCCTCTTTTGATAATAAATCTTCTTGTTGATTATAGACCTTGGAAATGTAATTTGTTATGATATCATCGAAACCTTCCTAAAGATCTCTCTTATCTACATTTTCCATAGTGCTAAAAGTAGGTTATTCAACTGACTGCGACCATCAAAACAATCAATCATAGCTTTAGAGTCTCCCATGATTTGGATCTGACGAATTCCCTTTGCTTTCAAAAAAACAAGTAGCATCCAGAGTGCAATGAGTTCGGCCCTTATGTTTGTTCCATAACTTTCCCCCAACTTTAAATGAAAATAGTGATTTTAAGACATACAAAGGATTGTGCCAGTTCCACATTGACCTGGTATCCCATGAATTGCACCATCAATAAATTCTTCTTTCCATCATTGGATTAAAAACTGGTACCCATCTCCAACGATCCAAATGATGTTGTGTCTCCTTTCCTTACTCAAGGAAAGCAACCCTAACCTTATGAGCCACTAATATTATGTTTGCAACACACCCATAAAAAAGTATCTGATTCCTTTGCAACCAGATGCCCCATATAACATAAAAAGAGAGTTCCTTAAATTGTTTCAAATACAGATTCCATAGCCACTTCCATAAACATAGTTCGAAAGAATCACTATTCCACTACCATGGACAATTCAAATTCACCATGACATCACACCATACTTTAGAACTAAATTAACATGATACAAATATATGAAACATGAATTCTTCTTCAACTTGACAAAGATAGTACCTATTCATTCCAATCCAACCCCTCTTTTGTCCGTTGTCCCATCCAATTTTCTAGGGACAACGACATAAACAATTTGGTTTCAACGAGATTTTCCACTTCCAAAGGCAAGACCAACACCATATTATATTTTCTCTAGCCCCTCTTGAAGCCAAAAACTCATATCCAAGATTAACTATTACACTAACTGAGGCCCTATTCCATGATCAGACTAATTCATCCACTTCATTCCCCAGGGTGACTTCATTATGAGAAAGAAGCCTAATAAAACCACTCCATTCATCTGCCATAATACCCTCAAAACCTAGCTCCTTGACTGAAGTACACCTTTTCAAACTATTAGGTTGTATCCCCCTTGTCCCAATACCTACTATGGACCTCAAACCATGAGCATTAAGCAGAACCCTAAGATCCTATGACATTAGAAACTGACCTCCCGTTCCAATCCACAAATCCTTCCCTAGCCTAACTTGACTTCCATTTATGATATTCCAAGCTACCCATCTACCGATAATCGTAAAATGTTGTACAAGATCCTTCTAGATATTTGAATCCCCTTTTACAGATTTAGGATCCTTCTTGATCCATTCTATATAAAATATAAAAGAGAAAAATATAAATCAAAGAGATGCTAGACACATTTATATCACAACATGCCAATACTTTTTACTTGTAAATTATGGTGATCATGTGACTTGAGACATACCAAGTGGCCATCAACAATGAATGCTCCACTTCAAGAATAACCATATCCTATTGGTGTTTGAATGATACATATCACATTCTTCACAAGCTCTAAGTCATCCCTATAGAATATCCATGGTGCATTAGGATAAATTATTTTCCCTATACATTCCTTTTATATTTTTCTTTGTTTTTGACATAACCAAATCTCTCATAGATGCATTTATATATTACTAAATGGATATAGTATGTTTCTAGAGTGGATTTGACACATTCTTGAATGGGAACATCCCATTTTTATCTTTTTTTTAACTATTAATAGAAAGGAAGGGTGAGGTATCTGCAAAGAGGGTTTCAACACGGGTGAGAAAAGTTGGCTCAAACCCTAATGCTTTGAGAATAGCCAAGATGAAGGGTTGCTTGAATTAGTCGTAGGATTTCTCAAATTCAATCTTGATGAATGTTGGTGCATAAATATGTTCACTGTATATCTCACACTCATTTAAATGTCAATCCGGGATTTGTAATCGAAAGAGTCGTTACACCATATGTGTCGAGAACAAGTAACCTATCTAAGTCTATTGCATATAGGAAATAATTAATAACATAAAAATTCCATTTCTAAGATCTCTAAATACTTCAAAATATCCTCTGAACCTAAAAGAGAAAACTGATAATGAAACTTAGACAAACAGTCAATCAAAGAGATGTTGTACTAGATAAACAAGCCTGTTCATTTTAGGCACTTGTATTGAAAATATGAACTTTAAGAAGCTTGTCTCCTATAGTAATTAAAACAATCAACTCCAACCATTCTTGAAACAAAAACCAACTTCAACTTCATGTAATTCAACCAAACCAACATAAGGGGAATACAGTATAATTACAAGACTTTATTACAACACACGAAGATGAAAGATAAAGTTTCCTGGTCCCTTGCGATACTACAATCATAAACTTAAAATATCAGTCCCACACTTCAAATTATGAGATAACTACCTTAAACATTGGATAATAAAATGTATATTCGATCTAGCACTTGCTTATACACACCAATCCAAAATGATTAACTCAATTCTCAATCCTGAGAATGAAATAAAGACTAATCACACACACATGCTGCTGTAAACTATCCACACAAACACACATAACATATACAATGAGGTTTACCTTAGTTGGGGCAGTGGGCCCTTGTCGAACCAACAAGGAACCTCTTAAGGAGTTAACAGACTAAAACTTTCACTCACATCCAAGAATTGACATAAAAGATCTTCTGTATTAATTCAGCTGGTAAATTGGATCAACAGTTTTTTACTTCATACATGACGACGACAAGTACTGTCTGATTCTTATTGTATATTTCTTACATTCCTCTCTACACAACATTACTTATATAAGGTAAGCCGATACTACCAATATTTATGGATAAACATTAAACAGTTCGAGAAATTCCAGAATTAAGATTTACATCGAATTTTTAGGAGTCGACTCCATCCTCATGACACGAAGTGCATGAGCGATGGAGTCTCTTGCAACTGGAGAACTGACTCGGACGCTTCTATCCAAATGTCTTCTCGAAATCTCCACCATTATCCAGGTCCAAATGGCGCATCCCGAAACAGAGGTTTTGGTATCGGATTGCACACAGTTGCGAGTCTGGTACCTGAATAGAACAGAGCAAGGAGTACCGGAATAACGCACATCTTGGTACCATAATGGAGTTGGTACCGGATCAAAACTGTCTTGGGTACCGGAATGGATTCGGTACCAGATTACACGGTGTCTGGTAGTGTCAGATTGACTGCCCATAAATAAAATTATTAGAACTATACAAAATAAAACACTTTCAATCGAATTAATTTAAGAAAATTAAACAAACATGCTTTAAATCACCAATTACCTCTTGTAGACATGACATAGATATTAGGAATGTGTTTTGGGAGGGAATAGTCCAGTATAGGTTTATAACAGAGGCAAAAGGACTTAGATAGAGGGTAAGATAGGGTATTATCTTATGTCAAAATGGAGACTCAACATTTCCCCCATGCTGAAGGTGTTGCATGTCCTCATGCAATGTTATCAAAAACTGATACCCAAAAACTTTCTACACAATTGGACCCTCCTTTGTCATTCCTTAGATTGCAAAATGTTAACACCGGAAGCTTCACTCTTCAATTCCTTCTTGATCACCCTAGTGTAATGGACCAATCGTAAGACTTTGCTATGTTTGGCAGAGACCTCCGCATGCTGCTCCTTCAATTCTGCATTCTCTGCCTTGATATGGCTGTCCAATATTTTGTATTCTTCAATTTCTTGTTTCAATCTCTAAATTTCTATTAATAATGTTGGTTCATTCAGGGACTGGTCTAGACTTGGTGTGAGTACTTCCTTGGCCACCATCTCTCGAGCCTCTTTTTCTTTCCTCAGACTCATCGGAGCCTTTATTATCATCTTTCATCTGCTCAAGGATTTGCCTGGACTTGGTGTGAATGCTTCCTGAGTTACCACCTCTCGAGCTTCTTCTCCCTTCCTCAAATCCATCAAAGTCTCTGTTACCAATCCTTCCGTCTCACTTATTGCTACCAGTCCTTCTATTTCACTTGTGGTAGCTCCCCAACCACTCTCTTTGTCTGGAGAACTTGGAATATCCATAGGTTTTCTTTGAGGAGAAGGTATGTTTGGAATTGTCTCCTATTTAGCCATACTTTTGGTGGTTCTGCGTATGGGTGGCGAGGCTTTCTTAGACTTGCTGACAGGGGTAGGAGTTTCTTCAAACAATTTCCTTTTCTTAGATTTACTGATAGGGGCAGGCTTAGACATCTGTACCTCCTGTGTTGAATGGAATTTTATCTTGCGGGCTTGAACTGTAAATTCCAGGGTTTGCTTTTGTTGGCAAACCCGTATTCCTAACCTGGAAGATTGAGGCGTGGGCTCTGGAACTTGTGCCTCCTTTCCTTCTAGTTTCTTTCTATTTTTACTTGTCACCTTAACAGTCTCCTTCAAGCCACCAACTAAGCTTTGGGAAGGCCGAGTAACTTCATAAATACTTTTCAATTCTTTAGGGGATTTTGGAGGGGGTTTTACAATTGGCTCTAGTAAAATCCTCTGTTGATCTGTCTCCCCCTTCTTTTGTTTCTTATTTTGCAATCATTGGTCTTTAGGGCGTAGGACCAAGTTAGACACTTCAGCGGTGCATACTTTTTCTTGCTTTGTAACTCGAAGTCAGGGGTCTTCTCTATTTGACTGGATGGTTCTGATGGTATTTCCATAATTGTTTTGGGAACACTATCTGATTGACCACATGGTTTTGAGCCCTCCTTTCGTCTTTTACCCCTTTGAACCGAAGTAGATCTTACTCTCTGGAATTGAGTGGCTGTCTTCTTTCTTGATATAACAGGCTCCCCCACGACAGACTTTTCTGTCACTGATTTCTCAATGGGTTGAGATGAGTTGGGCGCAACAGTGTCTTCTTTACCTCTTGATGCCATGTCTTTCTTTGCTTTTCTGCTTGATCCTTCATTGTGTGTCCCTGCCTCCTGTGTCTCGACCGACTTGGATTTCTCTTGAGCGAAGCTCTATTGGATCAACTGCTTCCAACTACCTCGTTGTGTTTTTAGAGCATGAACAACCAGAAGTTTGATTAAACCGTGATGATGAAGACTAGTCTCAGGTTTCTTAGAAACTGACCTCACCCCTCTTGCCATTTTCTTTAAACTCATCCATAAAAAATGGGGAAAATTTATCTGTGGTCCTCCCTCAAAATGTGACAAAAGATTTAAATGATAAATGAAGGTCACGACATACCTTCCCTCATAGGTGAGGAATTTCTGCAGACTTATAAGCATTGTCAAATATTTTTCTTTGATATAGCTCTAAGGGACGCCCTTGGTCCAATCAGGGTCGTGATGTTCTGGTTTGAGGAATTATTGACAGAGCTTCGATCACTCTTTTGAAGTATCTTTCTCCAACCATCGGGAGACTCGTGGCCTCTGCTATAGTGGCCTATGTAATTTATAACTTCACATCCCCAAGCTGCACATTCTCTCCATCATATGTCTGCGCAAAGACGAGAGAAATTCCCTCATGATGGCCCTTAAATTTCTCCAAGAATGGCACCCACCCTGCCTGTTCATATTTTTTCTTACAAGCCTGATATTCTGTTGTTTCTTTGTATATTTGAAATATTGGCTCATGCCTGTCAACCCCCATACTATTTTAAGCAATTCTCTTGGGTGGATAAGGCACAAACAAAAGGTCGAGGGTTGAGTACCAGATGATAGAGTATCAGTTGGGAGAAACATACAAGGGATATGATGGCATAGGGTGTCTGTAGATAGTGTGACAAGAAGGGTAAATAATGCTCATTTGGATGGCAGAGCCATCCAGAGGAGCATTTATGAATGGAAGTGTAGATTACAACAGTCATGTCGATACTCATGATGATATGGCGAGGTAAGTCAGATCTACTAACGGTTTCCAGATTCGTGGGAAGCTTGGTGGCAGACGATATTCACGAAAGGAGGTGGCCGTTATGATCGAGACTCGTGTATATGAAATCGACTGGGATCATTACTTGATATGCTGAGATTCGTGGTTCACGTCGTCTCATATAATACAATAACTAATCATGGGGTTTATTTATCAGATAGACAGAGGGAGTTTGATCCGATAAAAGACATCGTGATTTTGCATTTTTGATGTTTCGTAGGACACTTCCTTCTCACAGAGGTGAGGTCTAAGATTTCTATAGAGATTCATGACAAAACAGGGGTACGTCATGATCCAAGAGCAATCATATGTTTTAAACGCATATTTAGTCTAATTCCTTTAAATAATATGAAAAAAAAATGTCGAATATGTATGTCCCCTCATTAATAATTTGATAGTGACTTGGAAACATGATGAAAGTTACCCATCATATTCTTACCAGTACTGGATCACCTGTGTGTAGAATTTGTAATTGATACGGGATCACCTGAGTGTCGGATCGCTTGTGTGTAAGACTTGTAGTTGGTACAGGATCACCTAGGTTCCAGATCACCTATGTGTAAAATTTGCAGTTGGTACAGGATAACCTGAGTGCCGGATCACCTGTGTGTAAAATTTGTAGTTGGTACAGGATCACCTGATTACCTGAGTGCCAGATCACCTGTGTGTAAAATTTGCAGTTGGTATCGGAATAGCGTAGGGTCCCTTCTTTTATACTGGATAGGATCCGGTACCGGATAGGCACAACGAGATGATTTGGTGGCCCTTCATACATAGAGGTGATCATCGATGCGAGATAAGCACAAAAATGAACTTTATTGAGCTTAAAAATTTTGACACTGATTCTGGTGATAGTGATTTATAGAAATAGCTGGTGTTCTATGGTCAAATCTGTCTGAAAAACCATGCAGTTGCCAAAGTTTATAGAGGAATAATGCAGGAAAGATTTGTAACAGGAGGGTACTCTGTAATGACTAGTAACTGAGATGACAAAACTCCTTTTCTTCTGGAGCCAAGGTGACCACACTTTTTCTGGCATTTCCTCTTTTATTACAACACGATAATAATCCTAACTACTACTTTTCTATGGATTTTTATCGAGCCCATATTAGTTAATGCTCGCCGATATTTTGAATTTTATAGAGTCTAAAAAACTTAAAGGAAACTCTCTATACTGTCCCGTGGATTTTTGTCGAGCCCGGGCCAGTTCCTACTTGCTGGTATTTTCAATTTTAAAGAGTCTAAAAAACTTAAAGGAAACTCTCTATACCGTCCCGTGTATTTTTGTTGAGCCCGAGCCAGTTCCTGCTCACCGATGTTTTCAATTTTAAAGAGTCTGAAAAACTTAAAGAAGACTCTTTTTGGTAGCTGTCCTCCTTATTTGTTTATCTACATGGGAACACCACCAATTTTTCTTTTGTCTTTGTTAGTTAAAAATAAAAAAAAAACTTCATCTCATGACACAACTATGTACAAAAAATGAATTTATACAATTTGAACTTACTATGGTAGGTTAGCAGGAGGGAAAACCCTCTCACTTACCAGTTGCATTTCGACAGTCTGAAGAACATTTTTGACAAAATCCTCCTTTGACAACGGTTTGTGATAAACCTTCAGTCGATGTCCATTTACAACAAGGGAAGTCTACTTTTCATCAATAGTCTTTATCCTTACTGCAACATTGTCATAGACTGTACCAACCTCATAGGGCCCCATCCATCTGGTAGACAATTTGCCTTTGAAATTTTTAAATCTGCTATCATATAGGAGGGCCCAATCACCTTGCTGGAAGGACTTCTGTTTAATGTACTTGTCGTGCCATTTGGTCCTTTGTTCTTGTATCAGAGTGGTTCTTTGTAGAGCATCTTGTCTTATCTCATCAAGCTTGTTCAATTGTAATAGCCTCTATTTTTGAGCTTCATTCAGGTCCATTCCTAATTGCATGGTAGTTCTAAAGGTCTTTACCTGAAACTCTATGGGAAATAGTACCTTCTTCCCATATACCAACTCATATGGTGTATGGCTTGTTGTATTTCTCCAGGTTGTCCTGTAGGCCCACAAGGCCTCAGGCAACCTATCAGCCCAGTCTTTGTGATGCAGCTGAACAATCTTAGTGAGGATGACCTCTATCACTTTGTTGGTCGATTCTACTTGGCCATTGGCTTGGGGGTGATAGGGTGAAGAATTTCTGTGTCTGATCTTGTATTGTTCGATAAGGGCCTTAACCAAATTTGAGGTGAATTGTGTTCCTTTATTAGTGACTATCTCCCGAGGTACCCCGAAACGAGTGAAAGTTTCCTCAAAGAGAAAATCTACAACAAATTGTTCATTGGCTGAATACAGGGCCTTGGCTTCTACCCATTTTGTTACATAGTTTGTGCAAACTAATATGTACTTTTTCTTCTGGTACATGGGATTGATAGGTCCTACAAAATCTAAGGTCCATTTTTCAAAGGGTTCGATTACTACTTAGTCTTGGAGTGGCATTTCATCGACTGATGTAGGTCTTCCCATTCTTTGGCAATCATCGCAACTGGCCACATACTTCTTTGCATCTTTAAAAATGGTCGGCCAATAATAGCTAGATTGTAGGATTTTGTAAGCTGTCCTTTTGTTAGCAAAGTGGCCTCCACATGGGCCATCATGGCAGGCTCTGAAGATATCCTGCATTTCATCTTCCCGGACACATCTTCTGATTACCAAATCAGGTCTTGTTCGGAATAGGGTATCTTCATGCCACATATAATTGGCACTTAGCTGAATGATTCTCTGTTTTTCTCTGGATGCCATACCTTGAGGTAGCTTGCCAGTTACCAAATAGTTGGCTACGTCTGCATACCAAGGGGTGAAAGTAGAAATGGAAAATAAATTCTCATCCGGAAAATCATCATCTACTGGAGTACTACCACCTGTATGGATATGCCTAGACAAAAAATCAACGACCAAGTTATCTCTTCCAGGCCTGTCTATGATAGTGATATTAAATTCTTGTAGTAACAAGAGCCATATAGTTACTCTAGCATTTGTAACAGGTTTATTCATTAGAAATCTAATAGCTGAGTGATCTGTGTGCACAAAAACTTCGTATCCTGTTATATAGTGTCTAAACTTGTTGATGGCATGTACCACTGATAAGAATTCTTTCTTTGTGACAATATAGTTTGCTTCAGCAGGTGAGAGGTTCTTACTAACAAAGTATATAACATAAGGAATCTGCCCTTCCCTTTGTCCTATAATAGCTCCCAAAGCAGTATCTGATTCATCTGTACAGATATGGAAAGGAAGAGACCAGATTGGACCTCTCAAAGCAGGAGCACTTGAAAGTTTTGTTTTTAAGATTTCAAAGGAGATTTGGCATTGCTCATCCCAACAGAATTCAACATCTTTTGTTAGTAGTTTGAAAAGGGGGGAAGCTGGGTTTGTAAAATTTTGAATAAACCTCCTATAGTAGCCAACATGCCCTAAGAAACTTCTGATTTCCTTTTCTGAACTAGGGATCTTAATTTGGAAAATAATGTCGATTTTGGCAGGGTCCACTCTTATTCTAGTACCAGAGATGTCGTGACCTAGAACGATTCCTTCAGTAAGAATCATTCTTGATTTTTCATGACTGAGTGAGAGGTTGGTATCTTTACATCTAACCAGTACCTTCTTCAAATTATCCAATGCCTATTGGAAATCATCCCCATATACCGTGAAGTCATCCATGTAGACTTCCACACAATCATTGGTCAGATCGGAGAAAATAGCCAAGACAACCCTCTGAAAGGTAAAAGGGGAATTACATAACCCAAAGGGGAGAACCCTATAAGCATAGGTTCCCTAAGGGTAGGTGAATGTGGTCTTATCTTGGTCTTCTGGTGAAATTTGTATTTGGTTATAGCCACTAAACCCATCCAGAAAAGAAAAGTACCTCTTCCCAGATAAAGTATCCAAGACCTGGTCTATGAAAGGTAAAGGGAAGTATTCTGTATAGGTGGCTTTGTTTAGCTCTCGAAAGTCCACACAAATCCTCCATTCCCATTTTTATTTGGTACAATAACTAATGGGGAGACCCATTTGCTATCTGATATAGGGTAAATGAAATTGGCTTGTAGGAGTTTTTGGAGTTCTTCCTTTACTATATCTTTCAAGGCTGGGTTCATTCTTCTCTGGGGTTGTCAGATAGGTCTGATTTGATCATTAGTGTAAATATGATGCATACATGTATCTGGGTGGATCCCTTTCATGTCAGAGTAATCCCATGCAAACACATTGGATTGCCCCTGAATCATTTGTACCAGCTTTTGTTGTTGATTTGTTTCTAGGCCGACATTGATATACAGGGACTTCCTAGGTCTGATTTCTACAACTTGGACAGTAGACTCCTTCCCTTCCTCTATTTGCAAAAGAGTGGCTATTGTAGAAGTGGAAGGGTGCCAAATTTTTTGAAATTCAGGGCTAAAGATGTGTGTGTAGTTGGGGAAAGTTTGGGGATAGTCAATGCATGCCAAAGCAACCAAGAATAGACTTAGGATTTGTTCTTTAGAGTGTTCTTGTACTCCTTTTACTTGTTCAAGTGTCAACAAGGGCTGGGTATAGTCCTCCTCCCCATACAGATTCTCCAACCAGAGAGGGACTTCCATGGCTGGTTGGGTGGGGGGCAAAAGGATAACTTTTTGACTTTGAGTGCCATTGGAAATTGTCATTTCTCCAGATTGACAACTGATGAATACATCAGCAGTGGCCAACCAAGGTCGGCCTAGTACCACTGGGTGTCCTAGTTTGGGGGATTTGGGATGGATTACCACGAAATCCACAGGGTATTCCCAAGAGGCCAATGTCACTGTTATATCATCTAAAATTCCTGTTGGGGTGATGACTGATTTATCTACAAGCTCTAACAAAGTTTGTGTAGGTATTAACTGATCTAGTTGCAGTGTTTTCATAGTGTTTATTGACATCACATTTATTTCTGCCCCTAGATCAATCAATGTGTTAGGTAAGGCAACACCATTGATTTCTATGGTTACCACTGGGTTCCCTGGATCACTATACTTGGAAGGCAGTTCTATTATAAACTCGGATAATTGTCCTACCACCCGTATGATGGGAGGATCTTTCCTCTTTCTCCCTGGATTTTTAATGCAAAGGTCCCTTACAATTTTAGCATAGATAGGTATGTCTTTAATGGCCTGTAGTAGTGGAATCTTTACACATATATTCCAGAGTTCAGTCTCTAGATTATGTTCTAGAGGTTCCTTAGTTTTCTTTATGAGCAACCTTTCTGGGTAAGGGGGATTCATTTCATGGGGTGTTTCTGCTGCAAGGGAGTTGGGAGAAGGGATTTCTTGTTGTACTGGAGTGTTTCTTTTTTCGTTCAATGAATTAGTCACCTGTTCTTCTCTTTGAACCGTTTGGACATCTATTTGTTCTTCTTGGTTTGTTTGATTATGCACCTGTTCCTCTTGAATGAACATAGTGGGATTTGTTTTGTTTACAATCCTTCCTGATCTTAATTCAATTCCATTAAACAGAGCTAGCGTTATTACGTATGTAGGGAAGGTTTGTACTTCAACGTTTTGTATAGGTTGTGTTGGTCTGTTATTTGGGTTAGGGATAGGTTGTGCAGGAATAGGAGTAGGCCGAGGAGGGTTTTGGATGGGTGAAGCTTGCATTGGTTGTTGCATATTTGGATTCATGGGTAGTGCAAGTGGTTGTTGTGGTTGTGGGGGTGGAAGAAGAGCAGGGGGGTTAAAACCTGGGAGCAACTGCAAAATATTTGAAGGATATTATGGATAGGTGGGAAAATTTGTTGGTTGAAAGGGGACATTTCCATATATAGGTCCTCTCCACCCCTGTTGCCAAGGTTGGGTTTGTGTTGACCACTGAGGATAGGACATGGGAGGTACCCATTGATGTTGGGGGTATTGTGTAATTGGGTCGACAAACATCCTGGGGTTTTGTTATCTCCATGGTCTCCTAGGGGGGTAGATGTCTTAGGTTCTCCTCCTCCCTTGAACATGGCCTTGAATCCAGGGAGAGAAGGGCATTCATTAGTAGGATGGTCCTCTGTGAAAATACCACAGAGTTCAATAACATTGAGGGGGAATTCCTTTTCAGGGTGTTTCCTCCTACACTGATGACAGAAGATTGCTAACGCAACATTTTCTTCCTCTTGTTTTCTTTTAATTTGCATGGTATCTAGTTGGGAATTGATGGTGCATAGGATATCTGTTTTAAAGTTTTCCAATATATTTCCTAGCTCAATCCTTGTGACACCTTCGGATGTGGGTTTAGCAATTCTGTTGGTAGGGTCCCTTATACTTTTCCCTATTTTAGCTTGACTGCGATAATATCTTTTACAATACTCTGCTATGTCTGCAAATGGTTTTTGGTATATGTCCCCAGAACTCATAAGGTTTAACACTTCAATGCAATCGTCTCTCACACTCTTTAGAAAGACAATCCTAACTATAGATGTATCTAAGGAAATTTGCTTAGTCTTTTGGTAATTGTATAAGAACCTTTCTAAGTAGTCTTCTAAGCTTTCTTCTTCTGATTGCTGCATTTTGAATATATCATTCCTAACATCCCTAGGTCTGCAGTAATCCTGGTATTTCTGGAGGAAGGTCTCCTTCATACCATCCCAAGACAAAATTGTGTGTTCCCCTAAGCTCATGAACCACCGTAGTGCCGAATCTTTTAGTGTGGCTGGGAAAAGTTTTAATTTTTGAGCATTATATGTGTAGTTATAGCTCCTACAAAATATGTCAAATTCAAATAAAAATGAGTCAGGGTCTTCTGTCAACATACCTCTGAAATGAGGAAGTGAAGATAATGGAATGTTATTCATAGAAACGTCTTTATCCATATCCAGTATGGGGAATCCAAATGTCTTTGTTTCATTGGTTGTGTTTCCCTCTTCTTCTACCATGTTTCCGAGCACTCTGTAGGGAGGTGGTGAATTTTCTCCACCGAGTGATGGTTCCACCACCGGGTTATCTGGTATCTCTGGATGTTCCAAGGTTTTGTGTGGTCTTCCAACAACAGATGCAACATTTTCTATTATCACCTCTACTTCTTTTCCAGTTTCTCTTCTGGATGGGGTCGCCAGTGCTGCCTCCTTTTCTTGTTGCCTTATGTTTTTAAACTGAACAGTGGCTTCGGATCTAGTGCCTTTTGTTGTTGTTGCAATGGCTGCCTTTGAGCTCTCTCCTCTGAGAATTTTTCCTGCATGAGTTTTCAATGAATTAGTATAAGGGGGGGTTTTCTTTTTTATTTGTTTTTTCTAGTTTTTCTGAGATTTTAGGAGCAATAAATCTGCCTCTATTATCCCTGTACCTACTCATAAAAAAAATGAAATCAATGAAAATGCAGATTCCTAATTAGAGGTAGGAGGACAACCTGACTTTGGAGAAACCCCACCAAAGTGGATGCGTAGGTTCTTACCTTTCGTCTTACCGTCTTCTCCCCGCCCTCAGATTATCCTCAAATCCAATCCAATACTTCATCAAACCAAAAAAATATGCTACCTGTTACCATTTACAACTCCCTGGCAACGACGCCAAAATGTTGGTGCGTAAATATGTTCACTGTATATCTCACACTCATTTAAATGTCAATCTAGGATTCGTAATCGAAAGAATCGTTATACCATATGTGCCGAGAACAAGTAACCTATGTAAGTTTGTTGCATATAGGAAATAATTAATAACATAAAAATTCCATTGCTAAGATCTCTGAATACTTCAAAATATCCTCTGAACCTAAAAGAGAAAACTGATAATGAAACTTAGAAAAACAGTCAGTCAAAGAGATGCTATACTAGAGAAACAAGTCTGTTAATTTTAGGCACTTGTATTGAAAAGATGAACTTTAAGAAGCTTGTCTCCTGTAGTAATTAAAACAATCAACTCCAACCATTCTTGAAACAAAAACCAACTTCAACTTCATGTAATTCAACCAAACTAGCACAAGGGGAATTCAATATAACTGCAAGACTTTATTACATCACATGAAGATGAAAGATGAAGTCTGCTGGTCCCTTTCGATACTACAATCATAAAATTAAAATATCAGTCCCACACTTCAAATTATGAGATAGCTACCTTAAACATTGGATAATAAAATGTATATTCAATATAGCACTTGTTTATACAAACCAATCCAAAATGATTAACTCAATGCTCAATCTTGAGAATTGAATAAAGACTAATCACACACACACGCTGGTGTAAACTATCCACACAAACACACAGAACGTATACAATGAGGTTTACCTTAGTTGGGGCAGTGGGCCCTTGCCGAAACAACAAGGAACCTCTTAAGGAGTTAACAGACTAAAAATTTCACTCACATCGAAGAATTGACATAAAATATCTTTTGTATTAATTCAACTGGTAAATTGGATCAACAATCTTTTACTTCATACATGACGATGACAAGTACTGTCTGATTCTTATCGTATGTTTCTTGCATTTCTCTCTACACAACATTCCTTATATAAGGTAAGCCGATACTACCAATATTTATGGATAAACATTAAACAGTTTGAGAAATTCCAGAATTAAGATTTACATCGAATTTTTAGGAGTCGACTCCATCCTCATGACATGAAGTGCATGAGCGATGGAGTCTCTTACAACTGGAGAATTGACTCAGATGCTTCTATCCAACTGTCTTCTTGAAATCTCCACCATTATCCAAGTCCAATTAGCGCATCCCAAAATAGAGGTTTTGGTACCGGATTGCACACAGTCCCGAGTTTGGTACCGGAATAGAACAGAGTAAGGAGTACTGGAATAGCGCACGTCTTGGTACTAGAATTTTTAAGAACCAAACATCAATATAGCATGGAAAAACCACAGGAAAAGTACTCAACGCCTTGAAACTGAGATAATTTCAGATAATAAGCCTCTTCGAGGGGGAAACCTCCTTTTACCCCACTTAAAATGTTCAAGTACAAGATGAT
>ML781150.1:637633-708318 GCA_009831015.1 Picea engelmannii | reverse complement strand
AAATGTTCAAGTACAAGATGATTCAAAATGAAAATGTCTCCTTGGTATATATAGGAGACTAGGAGGTATAATTACAAATAATGGCCTAAAGCCGACATAATTAAAATAACATTACTAATATAAATTACAACTAATGGCCTAAGTTGACATAAATAAAATAACATTACGAATCTAATATGCCCCAATTAAGGGGTAATGAGCCAACATTAGGGCTTAACAAGAATGGAGTTGGTACCGGATCAAAACTGTCTTGGGTACCAGAATGGATTCGGTACCGGATTACACGGTGTCTGGTAGTGCTGGATAGATTGCTCATAAATCAAATTATTAGAACTATACAAAATAAAACACTTTCAATCGAATTAATTTAAGAAAGTTAAACAAACATGCTTTAAATCACCAATTACCTCTTGTAGACATGACATAGCTATTAGGCATGTGTTTTGGGAGGGAATAGTTCAGTATAGGTTTATAACAGAGGAAAAAAGACTTATATAGAGGGTAAGATAGGGTATTATCTTATGTTAAAATGGAGACTCAACAATGAACAAGGCATCAAGGTTGGAATTTTGGGCTTGTTCTATTCCTTTCCAAATTGAAATGACATTGTCAAGATTGTATTGACCCCTGATTAAACCAATTTTATCAGACCAAATAATCTTAGAAAGTAGATGCTTTAGCTAATATTTTTTAAGAAGTATTGAAAATATTAATAGGGTGATAGTTTGTGATAACCTCTGGGTGTCCCATTTTAGGGATGAATTGAATAAGGCCCTTGTTAATGCTTGTCCTGAGGGTTGACCAATTACATATAGCTTCCTTGTAAACTTGTAAATGGTCTATATCAACAAAATCTTGGGTGGCCTTGTAGAATCCAAAGGGAAAGCCAGTAAGGTTGAGAACCTTATCATCAACCATAGCATGAATCATTGCAATGAGCTCATCAAGAGACAAGGCTACCTCAATAGCTCTCCTTTACTTGTGTGAGAGCTTACAAGGGACAATGTCTAGACATTTTTGGGTGGTTGTTTCCCATCCCATTGACATCCATGGTGATTGGAACACCATCCTATAGTGTTCCATAAATTCACGCTCAATTTTATCTTCATTGGTTGAGTGAACCATGGTTTTCTTCAAGGAAAAAATGGATTCCCTGGTCCTCTTAATGGTTAGGGATTGAAAGAAATATTTGGTACACCCATCTGTCATTTTTATCCAGTGTAGCTAAGAACACAATCGAGTGTCTTTGGCATGATAAATATCTTCTACTTGGAACTAGTGGCATAGATTTGTAGGTTGGGAATGTTTATCTTCATCATAAGGAGTCTATTGTAAGTATCTCATATAATAATCTAGTGTATATCATAGTGCATAATTGTGACCACATTGGATTTTGGCTATGTGGGACCCATACCCATGCAAAAAGGGAATAGTTCGAGAGATAGCATCACCTCACCAAGTAACCAAACCATAATCCTCATGTGGCCATGGAAATATATTCCCCAATGTTTGAATGTAATGTAGGCAACCTAATATCTACAGATGGGAGATAATCAAAATACATTAGGTTTTGAGCATATGCACCTACTCCTCTCCCCAAGAGATAGAAAACTTAATGGGTTAGTGGTCATATAGAGTGGCCGTGTTGTCCACATGGACTAGGAAACCTCCTGTAGAGTAAAAATATGAGTTTTTATCTGATAGTAGGGATATATCTAATTGATATTAAGTTCTTTTGTCACTCCATGATATTCAAACCCCCACAAATAATCCAGGAGGCTTGTGAGATGTTGTCGCCACCCAACACCAAAATGTTGCATTCTCACTGACATGATTAGAGGCATAGACATCGGCCAACCCTAAAAGTTGATTGTCTAGGTTAAGAAGAATCTACAAAAGTATCTTGAATGGGTCCTTACCCCACTCAACAACAACACTACCAAACTTGATAGAGACATGGATTATGACCTATCCTTTTCCATCAATATGATTTGAATAAAAATCTCCAGCCTTGGGTGAAACCACTAATAGGGTAGTACAAAGTACACAACCCATAATTTTGACCTCTTGCAAACAAAGAATATATGTCCTAACTAGATAAGTCAACAACTGGTGGATAATGTTTTTTCTGTCAGCATTGTTGAGGCCCTAGACATTCCAAAAGGTAACTTTCATTAATAATTGCTTCCAGGGGGAACCTTCCAAAAAATATCCAAGAATGGAACTCTTGTGAAACTCATGACATACATTAGCATACTCAATATAAGAGAGTTTGATATCATGAGGAGTTTCATTACCTCATGGTACACCTTTAGGAGGAACCTTGACGTAGCCTTGGTTATGATCACCAACTACTGATCCAAATTCACCACCATGAATGACCATAAAAAGGTCAGGTGAGGCCATTATGACTCACCTTATGAAAAAATCCCATTTCCCCAATAGGCCAAATTAGATACAATGCTAACAAGCCCATACAAATGTACTACCCATGACTAAAATTCACAATCTTTAGGCCATTAAATTGAAACCCTAGCACAACAAAAAAACAAGTCTCTTCCTTAACTTAAAGTTGAAGTTACTAATTGGTTACATGGCTTAATAACTAATGGTTTGTAGGTTTTTCTATTACCTTTTCCATTTCTTACTATTATTGTGCATTTATTAGGTTGTTTAGGGAGAGGGAATTTAGGGTTTTATAACTATTTTGCAAGTTAATGGTCGATTTTCTTAGGGTTTTACAATTTGAAGAATGGATAATGAGGAGTGAGTTTGGATAAGCAAGGTAGGCATTTTTTTGCAACATGGGTGCAAGTTTAAAGGGGATTTCAGCTCCCTGTATTTGCAAGTTCATGGGATTTTGTTGAGTCGTGTTGGTGCTTCACTCTAGTGATCTAGGTGCATTGTTGTTCCACTTTGGAGTTGGAGCACTAAAAGTCCAGTTTGACATAAAGCAATAAAATCGATCACGTTCATTAAATTTGATCAATCAATATTGAGTAGTCCTAAAAAGTAGTAAATACAAGACAAATTTGTACAATGACTAAAAAAATCAACCAATTACTAATTATTAATGATTTTAGATAACAAATTATTAATTTATTAATTATTTGATATCTTTGATTAGTGTTTTTTGTTTAATTTGGAGCATTGGTGCTTCATTCTATTTTGGATCACCAAAGCCATATTTGATATTCTCTAAGATGGGACTTGATCTACCTTTGCTTTAAAGTATGGATGCTCCAATTTGGTATTGGCACACTGATGCTCAATTTTGGTCATGGAGCATCGACACTCCTTTTTAGTCTTAGAGCACCAGTGCTCCATGTATATTTTAAAGCACCATAAAATTAGGTGCCCTATTGATGGTAGTTCTCCCATATCATTGGTGCATTGGTGCCCCAAATTTGTATTGGCACGCCCAATTGTTTTTTATCCGCTGCCCAAAAACTTCCACTTCCAATCAAGGAGGTTTTTTTTTTAATATAATTAATTAATTAATTTAATTTTGGCCTATGTATTAACACTAAAAGATACTCTAAAATATTCATTAAAATCATGTTTCCTAGTAGTGTTTGTCAGTTTAAATTTACGAGGAGGAGGTGTTTCCTAGGCATGTTCATTAAAATCTCTCTTCATTTAAGGAAAATGTTGTTTTTGTTGGACACATTGTCATTGATGTCAACAAACGATGACGCAAATGAAGCTCAGAAGGGAAAGCACATTGCAAAAATGTGATCGAGATCGAAATCACCACGGGACAAACCAGGACCGTTGGACACGCAAGCACAAGATCGAGGGAAATGATTGATTGCGAAGCGTGAAGGGAGAATTAAACAACACGTTAATTCCAATCCCGCAATTAGTCTAGACCGTCAGATTACAAGAGAAGGAAAGTTGGAGGACTGGTCAAGTATCAGATCAAGTCGTGACCGTTGGATACGCAAGTACCAGATCAAGGGAATGGATTGATTGCGGAGCGCGAAGAGAGAATTAAACACCACGTTATTTCCAATCCCACAATTAGTCTAGACCATCAGACCTCATCGATTCAAAGATCGATGACTGTGGTTGATCCACCAACAATCACACAAATTCAAATTGCGGAGTTTGGGCGACGGGATAAACCACGTGTAAGTTATGGTTCCGCAATTTACACCGACTGTCGATGGTCACCTGCCAATAGATCTACGGTTGGCATCAATTCCACTACCAAACGAGCAATTTCCATTGTAGAACTCAACGATAGTTTTAAATGTCATGCTGGTTGAGGACTCCACAATCATCTTTGATTGTTGATATGCTCTGAGAGCATTCCCGACCATCAGATCAAGGCAAGTAGAAGGATAGGATAAGCTAAGATGAAGGCTAGAGCCTCGAAGTCTCGAAGTGAATGAGGACCATTGGATCTAGACAATACATGATGGTCGTTAGATTATAATAGTGGTCAACTTCAGCGCTGACCACTTCGACGAAAAAGGATTCAGAACATATGAGTTCACCCGAAGGCCGAAGTTCCGAAGTCACTCTCAGTCGTCGATCTGAGATACATTTTGGGAGTTAAGACAACCGTTAAATCTAGGAGAAGAACATGTGCCACATGAGGAGTGCCACATCAACAAGTGACGTTAGTAAGTTACGTCACTCCGGGAGTTTGTACTTCGGGAGTTTCACTACCATCAAATACCCAAATTCCTGAAGTTTCGAAATGAACGAGAATCGGTTATCGTGCAAATAAAATCCAATCGTCCGATCTACTTCAGTGAAATGAACTCTGGAATATTGAAGGACTGTGAAGGAGAAATCACCCGAAGCACGAAGGTCGAAGTCAATGCTAACCATTGATCAAATTCAGGAGTGTTCTCAACCGATGAACAAGCGTAGTGGAAGGATATCGTAAGTGGAGGTGTTAACCGACAACAAGCCATCACCATCGCTTTATGACTTATTCGGTAGGTAATCACTCTGGAGGAATTGCTACTCTAGAATTCAGGAGCCACGAATAACCGAAGTTCCGAAGTAAATGAGAACTGTCCATCTCATCATGACATTAAAACATGATCGTTGATTTTGATAAGTGATCAAGCATTTGCTTGGCTTAGCGCCTGGTCACCACCTACGGTTGTATGGAATAAAGAAACAAAGGGCGAAAGAAGAGGCATCACTTAAATTAATAAGCTCGTGGTCTTGCACCTATGGTCATATGTAAATGGTTTGAGGGAAGTGCCTCTACATAATTTGATTTCTGCAATATTTGCAGAGACATAAATTAAGTTAAATGAAATCGATCCATACCTGTGATCGATTAATGAAAAACATTTTCATTAAATTGAAAAGGCTTCTCAATAATATTTGAGTAAAGAAAAACAAACAAGATTATTGTTAATGAAGAGGTGAGATGGTCCAAACAAAGGGACACAATGTTTCATAGCTCACACTAATTGGAAGAGTATATAAATGAGAAAGAGTGGTGAGAAGAAAGTGTCTCTGCAGACCAGATAAGAAGATCAAAACATAAGCAGAGTCTAACAAGAAGAAATGTTGGTTCTTATGAAGTGAGGGTGGAAGGGAGGAGCATGGAAGGATTCATATCCTTATTAAGAAAATTGTAAAAGATAAGAGAGTTGGATATTCCTAGGGTTGGTGCCCTAAATACAAGGGAGTTGGTGCTTCCTAGGGTTGGTGCCCTAAAGACGAGGGAGTTGGTGCTTCCTAGGGTTGGTGCCTCGAAGAAGGGGATCCATGTCTCCTAGAGTTGGTGCTCTAAAGAGGATTGGTGTCCTTCACTATTCTTTATAAAACCTTGTAATTGATGTTAAATATATTTATATAACTGATTTTGCATACAATTCACTGCTGATTTATTTTGGTGATCAATAAAATATAAAAATTAACTGTTAATTGTTAAGAAGGGGTAATACTGATTCACCCTCCCCCCTCTTAGTATTCCAATAATTGGTATTAGAGAAGGTGCCTTCAACATAGTTTAACAACTGGAAGGTAGATCCTGAAGATGGATCAACAAGAGGGAATGTGTAACAACAAAGCGCCATTGTTCAATGGAGGAGGCTATGCTCTATGGAAAATAAGAATGAAAAACTTCATGTTGGCTCTTGGTTTTGATATCTGGCAATCTATTGTAGATGGTTACATTGCACCAAATACTACACCCAAAGACGTTGCAGGAAAGAAAATATGTAATGACAATTCGAGATCAATTAATGGAATTCTAGGAGGGTTGAATAATTCTGTATGTGTGAAGGTTATGCATTGTAAATCAGCCAGAGAAATCTGGGACAAGTTGGAGGTTGTATATGAAGGAGATGACAAAGTCAGGGAAGCCAAACTACAGACCTATAGAACTCAGTTTGAAAATCTGAAAATGAAAGGAGAAGAAAATATTGCTGAGTACCTTCATAGGGTAGATGAAGTGGTTAATTCAATTAGAGAAGCAAGAGAAGAAATTATAGATAAACCTATTGTGCAAAAAGTACTAAGGTCATTACCTATGAGATATGATGCAAAGATTTCTACAATAGAAGATATATCTGATCTAGACACACTCACATTTGATTAGCTTCATGGAATTTTTACAACATATTAAATGAGAACAGGGAATGATAAATCATAAAAAAGAGAAACAACTTTTAAATCATCTAAAATAAAGATGAGTCAGGGGCAAAAGACCAATGATGAGTTATCAACTATATCAGATGCCAACTTTATAAAGAAACTCTAGAAAGGATTTGGAAAATATAAAGTAAAGTTACCTTTCAAATGTTTCAACTGTGGCATAATTGGACACTTTGCTAAAAAATGTCCCTATCCCAAGCAGGAGGAAAATGATGAAAAAGTTCACAACCAGAAAAACCAATACAAGAAGAAATTTTATAAGAAAAAGAAAAACTTCTACTCCAAAGAAGACATCGACTCTTTAGACATGAGTGAAGATGAAAATTCAGAGCTTTTGTTTATGGGAATGAAAAATCAAGATGATAAACATTTAAAAGATGAATAAGAAGGGAACTTCGAAGAAGAAATCCGTAGTGTAATTGAAGAACTAGGAAAAACTAAAAAACAGAACAGGGTACTAAGAAGAGAGCGTCTAGAGATTAAAGAAGCTACTAAATCAAGAGAGAGGAAAGTTTCTAAAACCATCAAGGAGTTAGAATGGACCATCAATGATTTGAAGTCCCAGCTCCCGTAAACTAATAAAACTGAAGAAGTCATTTTAAAATAACTTAGTGATAAAAAACAAGCATGTGAGAAACTAGAAGTTGAGATTAAGTTGCTAAAAAATGAACTTGAGAAAGAAAAGAAGAGATCGAACTTTGGAAATAGTTCAAATATATCGGATGAATTTATCAGTAGTCAAAGGTCACCAAACAACAAGACTGGTTTGGGATACACCCAAGACTCAACTTCTACATCACAAGGATCTGTCAAAACACCAATTAGTTATGCAGATGCACTAAAAATCTCCTTAAGAAGAGAATATATTAAGACAAATATGATACCATTGAACACTGTTCCACATAAACATAAATCAACATTCCCTATTAAAGTAAAAAATGACAGGAATAATACAATCACCAGAAGGAATCCCCCTAATAAATATCTATTCATTGGACACTGTTACTCTTGCAATAATTTTGGACATAAGGCAACACATCACAAAGCTTATGGACAATACAATAATAGAAATATCCACAGAGATAAGAACAACAAGTACAATAAAGAAAAGATAAACTATAACTCATTTTCTCCTTTGCAAGATTTCAATAGTGAATTCCAAAAATGCAACAACTATGGTCATAAAACAAGTGATTGTAGATTGCCAAAATATGATAAAAAGATAAATATTCCCCATAATAAAAAGAATGGAGGAAAAAGAAAACAGAGTGTAATGTAGCATTATATGCGAGATCAAGAGTGTTAGTGGTATATAGTCAATGGATGTTCCAAACACATGACTGGAAATCAAAGTAAATTTCTCAAGTTAAATAAGAAAGGAAAATGAAAAGTAACTTTTGGAGATAATACGTCAGCCAAGATACTGGGAAAAGGCACTATTAGTTTACGAAATAATAAAACCAAAGCAGAAGATGTACTTTTGGTAGAAAATATCAAACCAAATATTCTAATTGTAAGTCAGTCTTGTGATCAAGGTCACATACTTACTTTTGATTCTCAAAAATGTGAAATCATAAAAAAAAGACACTGGAAATCTAGTGGCAATTACACCAAGAACATCTAGTAATGTGTACATCTTCGATATAGAAGAAGAAGAAAAATGTTGCTTAAGCCAAGTAGATGAAAGTTGGCTATGGCATATAAGGTTGGGACATTTAAGCTTTGACAACTTGATTAAAGCCAACGAAAAAGAAGCAGTTAGGGACCTGCCAAAAGTGATTAAGCCTTCAGATCCTATTTGTAAACATTGTCAAATAGGAAAGCAAACAAGAGTTAGGTTCAAAACAAAAGAGCATTCCACAACTAAACCATTAGAGCTTATTCACACAAATCTATGTGGACCTACTAGAACCAAGAGCACTTATGGTGAACATTATTATGTTGATTGTTGATAATTACACAAGACTGACCTAGGTTTTCTTTTTAAAAGAAAAATCAGAAGCCTTTGAGAAATTTAAAATATATAAATCTCTTGTAGAAAATGAAAAAAATCTAAAAATTAAGTGTCTAAGATCAGAAAATGGAGGAGAATTCACCTCTAAATATTTCACTCAATTCTGTGAAAACCATGGTATCAAAATAAATTTTTCATCTCCCAGGACTCCTCAACAGAATGGAGTGGTAGAAAGAAAAAAAATAACAGTTCAAGAAGTTGCAAGAACTATGCTAAATGAAGCCTAACTTCCAGAGAAATTTTGGAGAGATGCAATCCACACAACAATTCACATACTTAATAGAGCTCAATTGAGATCCAATCATGGCAATTTGTAAAATACTTTAGAATTTTTGGAAGTAAATGTCACATAAATAATGATGAAGATAAGCTAGGAAAGTTTGACCCAAGATCCGATGAAGGAATATTCTTAGGATACCGATCAAATAAAAAGGCATACAGATGTTATAACCTCAGACTACTAAAAATAGTGGAAAGTGCAAATGTAAAAATAGATGATCTAATAAAGGGCATATCCCAAGGCTTTAATAAAAAATCTCAACAAGAAGATGATGATATAAAATCTCAACAAGAGGATGATGATGTAGAATCTCAACAAGAAGATGATTATGAAACACAGGAAAATGAACCTCACACTGATGAAGAAGACAATGAAGAAACACCCTTGCCAAGAGCTCCATCAAAAATAGTTTAGAAGAATCATCTTAAAAACCAGATCATTGGAGATAAAAGTGCAGGAGTGGAAACAAGAAGGAAACTAGCTTTTGACTCAGAAAAAACAATGCTATCCCTAATTCAACCTAAATCAGTTAAAGAAGCTGTCAAAAGTAAATATTGGATAAAATCAATGAATGAAGAACTAGATCAAATAGAGAAGAATCAGACTTGGGAACTAGTTCCAAGACCCAAGAACAAGAATGTGATACGAACTAAGTGGATCTTCAAGAATAAATTAAATGAAAATGGGGAAATTATGAAGAACAAAGCCAGATTAGTCTGCAAAGGATATTCCCAAGTAGAAGGTATTGATTTTGAAGAAACTTTTTCCCTAGTAGCAAGACTTGAGGCAATCAGAATGTTCCTAGCATTTGCATGCTTTAGAAATTTCAAAATCTATCAGATGGATGTCAAATCAACATTCCTTAATGGAACACTAGAAGAAGAAGTCTACGTTGAGAAACCATAAGGTTTCATGTTATCAGAAAACCAGGACTATGTGTGCAAACTGAAAAAGGATTTGTATGGTCTTAAACAAGCCCCCAAAGCATGGTTCTCTAGGCTTGATCAGTATCTACAAAACATGGATACAAGAGAGGGACTACTGACAACAACTTATATATCAAACTTCAGGATCAAAACATGATTGTTGTGGTAGTATATGTAGATGGCATCATATTTGGGAGTAATCTCACTACATTAAGCAGAAAATTTGCAACCAAAATGCAAGAAGAGTTTGAAATGTCTATGCTGAGAGAACTATCATTCTTATTAGGTTTACAAGTAAATCAAACATAAAATGGAATATTTGTTTCTCAAACCAAATATATGGAGGAAATGCTGAATAAATTCCAAATGGAATACAATAAACCTATGGGTACTCCAATGGTCACTGGATGTAAACTAAGTCTAGAAGATGACTCACCAAAAGTAGACCAAACGATGTATAGATCTATGGTTGGAAGTTTTCTCTATTCAACAACAACACGACGTGACATCATGTAGGCTATAGGACGCGTGGGGAGATTTCAATCTACACCTAAAGAAACCCACTTAAAAGCAGTAAAAAGAATATTCATATACCTTCAAGGCACCCTAGAACTAGGATTATGGTATCCGAAAGATAAAGACTTCAATCTAACTGCATATACTGATGCAGATTGCGCAGGTAACATAGATGATAGGAAAAGCACCAGTGGAGGAGCATTTTTATTAGGAAAAACTCTGGTAGCATGGTTAAGAAAGAAACAAACATCCACATCACTCTCTACAACAAAGGCATAATACATTGTTGCTGCATCCTGTTGCACACAAGTTCTTTGGATGAAGCAAACTCTAGAAGACCTACAAATAAAATATAATGATCCTAATACTATTAACTGCGACAACACTAGTGCCATAAGTATCTCTAAAAATCCAGTCATGCATTCGAAAACCAAACATATCCCAATTAAATACCATTTCCTAAGAGATTAGGTCACCCAAAAAATAGTCAAAATAGTATATCTAGACACCAAAGAATATATTGCATACATTTTCACAAAACCTCTGCCCATGAGTACTTTTGAAAATCTTCGACAGAAATTAGGAGTAATTCAAAAACCTCATTAAAAATCGAATGTTCAAGGGGAGAATTACCATAGGGGGAGCAACCCTTTTCTATTGATGTCAAAGGGGGAGAGTAACTTCATAGAGAAAAACATCACCATAGGGGGAGTTTGTATGAAGTTAGAGTGTTTCCCTCAATGACAAAGGGGGATATTGTTGGACATATTATCATTGATGTTGACAACCGATGATGCACATGAAGCTCAGAAGGGAAAGCGCATTGCAAAAACGTGATCAGGGTCGAAATCCCCATGGGACAAACTTGGACCGTTGGATAGCAAGTGCCAGATCAAGGGCATGGATTGATTGCAGAGTGCAAAGGGAGAATTAAGAAACACGTTAATTCCAATCCCACAATTAGTCTATATCGCCAGATTACAAGAGAAGGACCATTGGAGGACTGGTCAACAATTAGATCAAGTTGTGACCGTTGGATACACAAGCGCCAGATCAAGGGCAAGGATTGATTGCGGAGCGTAAAGAGATAATTAAACAACACATTATTTCCAATCCCGCAATTATTATAGACCGTTAGATCTCATCGATTCAAAGATCGATGATTGTGGTTGATCCACCAACAATCACACAACTTCAAATTGAGGAGTTTGGGCGACGGGCTAAACCACGTGCAAGTTACGGTTCCACAATCTACATCGATCGTCGATGGTCACGCGCCAATAGATCTACAGTTGGAATCAGTTCCACTACCAAACGAGCAGTTTCCATTGTGGAACTCGATGATAGTTTTAAACGTCGTGCTAGTTGAGGACCCCACAATCATCCTTGATTGTTGATATGCTCCGAGAGCATTCCCGACCA
The DNA here is from genome assembly GCA_009831015.1 of Picea engelmannii. NCBI lineage: Eukaryota > Viridiplantae > Streptophyta > Pinopsida > Pinales > Pinaceae > Picea > Picea engelmannii. Next base: position 696,527 of record ML781150.1, on the reverse strand, counting down.
TCGGATCAAGGCAAGTAGAATGAGGACCATTTGATCTAGACAATACATGATGGTTGTTGGATTAGAATAGTGGTCAACTTTGACGCTGACCACTTCGATGAAAAAGGATTCATAACATATGAGTTCACCTGAAGGCCGAAGTTCCGAAGTCACTCTTAGCTATTGATGTGATATACATTTCGGGAGTTAGGACAACCGTTATATCCATGAGAAGAACATCTGCCACATGAGGAGTGCCACGTCAACAAGTGACATCAACAAGTTACGTCACTTCAGAAGTTTGTACTTCGGGAGTTTCACCACCAAAAAATACATGAAGTCCTGAAGTTTTTGAAGTGAACAAGAACCATTCATTGTGCAAATAAAATCCAACCGTCCGATCTACTTCGGTCAAATGAACTCCAAAAGATTGAAGGACCATGAAGGAGAAATCACCTGAAGCGCCGAAGGCCGAAGTCAATGCTAATCGTTGATCTACTTTGGGAGCGTTCTCAACCAATGATCAATCATAGTGGAAGGATAACACAAGTGGAGGTGTTAACCGACATCAAGCAGTCACCACCGCTTTATGACTTATTCGGTAGGTAATCACTCCGAAGGAATTGCTACTCCAGAATTCAGGAGCCACAAATAGTCAAAGTTTCAAAGTAAATGAGAGCCGTCCATCTCATCATGACATTAAAACATGATCGTTTATTTTGATAAGTGATCAAGAACTCGCTTGGCTTAGCGCCTGGTCACCACCTGCGGTCGTATGGAATAAAGAAACAAAGGGCAAAAGATGATCCAGATTATTTTCGACACGAAATGAGATCGGATATATAATAAAGAAATGCACAGAGATATCATAGATATTCAATAATATAACATAAATGTATCAAAGATGAAATCATAAACACAGATATACAGTAATACATGATTTCTATTAATGAAAGAAATGTATAGAGATTGTAAAAATACAGAGTGAAAGACTCGCTAGAATGGTGGCATCTTATCTCTGAGAAGAGATGTGACGGCTACTCACATTCACAAGAAGATGATTAAAATGAGGCTCTGAAGGCCTTTTTACAATAAACAAGAATGCCAAAAACCCTAGACATCCAAAAACCTAACCCTAGGAGATGAAGCATCAAAATTCATGTGGGCCCCGTTTGGGTAAGTTAGTACATCAACTTCTCGGGGTTGTAACTTTTGCATACGATCTTTGTTTTAGGCGTATGGTAGCTCGTTGGAAAGGTATCGTCGAGGAGATTCATTTTGGGGGCTCAATTATGATTTCTACTATCATTTAGAACCTCGATCTCGAAAAACCTTCAGTTAGGCCCTCAAAATGGCCCTTGAAGTTAAAACCTGCTAAAAATAGTAAATTGCCAAAATTGCCAGAAAACTGTTTTGAGCCAGTCGGAAAAGGTGGGTGGCCACCGATATCCACCTGGATCAAAAGAAGAGGCAACACTTAAATTAATAATCCCGTGGTCCTGTGCCTATGGTCATATGTAAATGGTTTAAAGGAAGCGCCTCTACATAATTTGATTTTTGCAATATTTGCAGAGACATGAAATTAAGTTAAATGAAATCGATCCATACCTGTGATCGAATAATGAAAAGTATTTTCATTAAATTGAAAAGGCTTCTCGATAATATTTGAATAAAGAAAAACAAATAAGATTATTGTTAATGAAGAGGTGAGATGGTCCAAACAAAGGGACACAATGTTTCATAGCTCATACCAGTTGGAAGATTATATAAACGAGAAAGAGTGGTGAGAAGAAAGTGTCTCTGCAGTCCAGATAAGAAGATCAAAACATAAGCAGAGTCCAAGAAGAAGAATTGCTGGTTCTTATGAAGTGAGGGTGGAAGGGAGGAGCATGGAAGGATTCATATCCTTACTAAGCAAATTGTAAAAGATAAGGGAGTTGGAGCTTCCTAGGGTTGGTGCCCTAAAGACGAGGGAGTTGGTGCTTCCTAGGGTTGGTGCCCTGACGAAGGGGATATGTGTCTCCTAGAGTTGATGCTCTAAAGAGGATTGATGTCCTTCACTATTCTTTATAAAACCTTGTAATTGATGTTAAATATATTTATATAATTGATTTTGCATACAATTCATTGTTGATTTATTGTGGTGATCAATAAAATATAAAAAGTATCTGTTAATTGTTAAGAAGGGATAATACTGATTCACCCCCCCCTCTCAGTATTCCAACAATTTTGTTTTGCAAAATCCTCCTCAGTATTCATAGATACATGTATGAAAAGATGCAGAATACTTGGAACAAAAATCCTCACCACAATGCGGACAAGCCAACAATTCCTTTTGTCCTTAGTCCTTCCCTAGAATATTGAGAAAAATGAGTAGAATGCATTAATTTCTGATATACCATAAAACCAATTAATTTTTTAAAGTGATTTGAATTTCCATGAGAGAGACTATACCTCTTCATACTCTAAGCTCTGTAAAGTCATGGACCCTCCAACAAATTACACCGTACATCGCAAATGACCTTTTAAATATAGGTTGTAACATATCATAGATTTGAATGCTATTATAGAGGAGTAACATCTCCTTTATCAATGGTTTCAAATAAACATCCATACTTGATGCTTACCAGGGAAAATAAGTAAGATTGTGAAAATCTCATTCCGCAAAACCATCTTAGGAGGGTTTTTGTAATTGATTAGTAAAATGGGCCAAATTGAATAATTTGTGGATTGGAAAGATAATCGATTCACTTTGTCCATTTCCAATCCAAGTCTTATGCTTCATGACTCACTTGTAAATTTGTTATGACGACTATCCCATATATGCTTCATTTCCTTGGAATCAATAAGCAGGCGCAAAACTCTTAACAACCTTCTATTTTTTACATACCAATCCATATATTCAACTAACTATTTCTAACATAACATGTGTTGCAATTTTATAATTATAATCAATACTTGGTATAGTAATTTATGTGGAACTTGTGAACCATTTACATCAAAAGTAGTAATGACTTGTAAACCATCTTGGACACACATACTCATCTTTATATTGTCCTTTTATATAAAATAAAATATTTCTTACATACATGATATACTTTATATTCAAGACCAAAATCATTCAACAATTTTCATGCCTATTTAGATGTAGTAGGAAGTACATTCATTGATGTCAATAATTTACCTTGCATCAAGTTGCACATAGTCGACATTGATTAATTGTCATGATTGATATAAGGATTAAATTCCATTGAGATGTAAAAGCTTGGAAAATAATAAAATATGTAAAATTAAAATAATCATTATAAAATGTACCTTAACAAATATGTAAAAATATTTTCTGAACATCCATACGTTGCTTTCCAATCGTAAAAAATTAAAGTAACAATAAATTTAGAACACTTTGCTTTACTAACAACTAAAAGAAGAGCTTGTGCAACATGTATCAAATGCACTTCAATGCTACCGTTACCATTTGACTCATCATTGGTTTAATATTATTGCGAACATTAGGAAGTTTAATTTGTAAAGGTGGCACATTCAAAAATGTATTATATTCTTTGAAATATATTGCATATCTTCAATGAATCAGGAGATGTTTAGTTACGTTGTGATAATTACTAACTTCATTCAAAATTTGGGACGATGTATAATATTTTTTAAAAGTACATGACCAAACTTTTAATAGACATGGAACATGTGTGTGATGCTTGTTATCCACTAGTTTGTACAAGCTGGATTTCTTGAAAAGCTGTCAAAGAATGAACAATCATTGCTCATTTTTGCAGAATTCAGAGTTCAACCGGTTTTGTAAAAGATTTTTTTTTTTTTTTAGCATTTCCACCATTGTAATAAATGTTCTAAGTATGAGATATTCTAAAAGGCTATTGGCCACCCAAGATTAGGAGTGAGCACATACTTTGGAGTGTTTTTTTCTACTTGTTAATTATTTTTTCTGCTTGCCTTAGTGAGCGATCAAATAATTTCTAAGTTTTTTCACTCAGAAGACATGCTCCAGAGCCGGAGTATGTGCTGGCAAGCAGGTTTTGGCATGGAAAATCCAATGTCTAGTGTCTAAATGTATATAAGCTGATACTAGGACATGTTTATTGAGTCATCTGGAAATTGCGGCTAGGTTTGATAGGTTTTTTTTAGTGAATTAATTAAATTCCTGCAAAATTGGAATTTATTAATTCCGAGTCAATAAATGTAAAAAATATGGCATCAAACATTGTCATATGTAATATTTACAGTCGTTTTCCAGTCTAGAACACTATGTAAACCCCTATTTCCCATCCTTCGAGGCAAAAAATGATTATTATCACTAAAAAATCAAAATTACTTGAAAAATACAGAAAATGGATAATTAAATTAATCTCCTAAATTTTAGTAGAACTGGGGAGCATGATTGAGACATGTTTTTTCATGTCCCTAGTTGAATGGAGGCCCTGGGCGAGTTTAAATGAGGTAGGGACCACTTGATTGAGGTGACATGGAGTTAGGAGGAGATCCCAATGTGGGAACTCGACCCCTTCTCCTAGGTGGCGCATTCCTAGAGCATGGCGCATCTCCTAAAGGGACCACACATTCCTTAACTAAGCCTTCACTACCCCTCACTCCCACTCACACCTCCCATCACTCGCCTTCACTCCCCTTTCACTCCTCTTTACCAAACACCACTCCACATCCACTCCCCTTATCCCTAGCGAATCTACTCTTTGACTAGTGCGCAACTCCCTCATCTCCCACGCATTACCTAAACCTTTTCTTACCATCTTCTAACTTTGTTTACTTGTTGTTTTCTTACAACAATTACAGTTTCAAGAGGATATTCTGCCAGTTTTGGGCAAAATCAAGGTTTCCGTGGCACCCCGAGGGGTTTCAACTTCATCCAACGAAGTTCTCATTTTTTCTATCTTTTTCTTGTATTCTTATGAACAATCCAATTATAAGGATCCCTTTCTTTATAAAGAGGCTAAAGGCCTAAAGAGAACATTGGTTCTCTGTTGTAATAGTGCAGTAAAAGTGGGCCCTTTGCGCCCAGTTTCTTCATCCCTGTTAGGGGGATTTGTGTTGTGGGTTTTGTTTCATTTTTTGGATTGATGTTTGCTTAAGATATGATAATCAAATACACAACTCAAAAATCATCGAACACACTACAACACTCTAATCTTTATGCATGTTAACCAAGTCTTAATCTATCATGCATGTTTAGCTAGCTTTACTTCAAGTACTTCTCTCTTTTAATCAATCTTGCAACAATGTTTAAATTTAAAACAATATCTTGTTAATCGTTTCTCAACTACAAAGCATGGTACATACATTTAATTGTTGCAAATTCATTTCTTTACACTTTCAAGTGTTTGTTCAAGTACTTTATTTACAAATCAGGGTATGTGATCTATCTATTTCAAGCTTTTATCAAGTAATTGAACCTTGCTAGTTTAATAGGGAAATCTCTTAAGTTGTTAGTTCATTGGGAGGAAAAGGCATGAAAGTGACCTGTGAAGTAAGACGATTTGTCGTGTTGTACATCTAACACTTTTGGTGAGTTTACTGGTGAGACCATTGGGTTTCGGTAAACTCTCAACAAGTCCAAGCAAAGAACAATCTTCCTAAGGGGCCAAACATTCTTCACCAACTAAATATACAATTTACCTTAATAAAATCTTTGATCTACACTGCCCACGACTCCCTTTAAGGCATTGGTTAAAAGTATATTCAATTTACCTTATGTGAGCAGTTACACTTATGCATGTTGTCTAATCTTCTTTTATGCTCTTGAATATTGCAGAAGTTGTATCCTTTTGATTTATGAATGTCTCATGAGCAAAGTTTTTTTTATGATGACAAATGCTAAGTGTTGAATGATCTAATTTTATTTTCAAACAATAAACTCCTAGATTAAAGTGTTTTTCTTTCTTAGTTTAGAAAAGCCTTAGATTTATTTTTATAGGGACTACCCCCATTGACTTCGCTAAGAGTTGGCCTAGATGGAGGAGTCGAGGATCAGGTGACAGTACCTTGACTCAAAACTTGTCCACAAAGACACAACAAGTGGATTGAAGGTTTCTTCCATGTTACCCCAGGTGTGTATTAGGACGACAACATTTTTGGCTCCGTTGCTGGGGACAAACTTTTCTATTCTTGGGTCACAACTTGTTTTTCCTTTTATTTTACTTAGTTTTCTTTTGATGCTTGTAGTTTATCAGAAATAGACTCAACCATCTGGCGACTCCACTTATTTCCAATTTAACTAAATATTATACTAGGAGGAACTCAAAAGGCCTACTTAATCTCATTCCTGAACCTGAAAAGGTTTATAGAAGGAGGTTAGCCAAAGCCTCTTATCGTAGAGTACTTAGTCATTTAGGAACATAGGCCATTTCTGATATTCACTTGCTCTTTGTCAATAAAAGATTTACTTTAGAAATGGCTATCTATAATAAATGTGACTTTACTGCAATTAATAATTATCCGCATGCTCTCCCTGAAAAAGTAATAGAAAAGCTTCCTAGTTTCCAGGGTAATAATGCTATATCAGCCAAAATGCATATCAAAGATTTCATGAGATGTACTAACAAATGGTGTGCAACTCATGATTATGAAGATGTCAAAATGAAATTATTTGTCTTATCCTTAGAAGATATTACTTTAGATTGGTATGAAGACCTTCCTGACAACAAATTCAAAACACTCAAAGAACTTACAGATGCCTTCATAGAAAAGTGGGGGAAAAAAAAAGATCACTGTCAGTTGTTAGCAACCCTTAATTCAATCAAGAAAAATGAGAATGAAACAATGGACGAGTTCAATCAGAAATTTAATGAACTTGTCTCCAGTATGCACACCGACATCAAGCCTCCTAATGACGCTATCCTAATATATTATGTCGAGGCCTTTGGAGGGGAAATGAGATACTACCTTAGAGATAAGGAACCCCTAAACCTCAAGTCAACTCAAGAGATAGCGGTCAAAATAGATAAGAACATGCAGGTTTCAGGCAAGTCCAACATTCCTGGTTTCAGTAGAGGCAATACTTCTAGGCAAAAAGAGGCTAAGGACAAGGCTGCGGCTGCATCTCCCGAAAATAAAGACCCGAATTTTGACCCCCTAAAGGCCGTTACTGAGATGGTCAAACAAATGGAAGCTACCCATGCTACTCAACTTAGTTCCATGGAAAATAGGCTGATAACAATGGAAAGGTCACAAAATAATAGGTTTCAACCTAGGCCAAATAATGATAGGTGGCAGAGAAAAGGTCTCCCTCAAGACCAAAGGCCACCCAATCAATTGGAGTCCAATAATATGGTTCATGACGAAGCTCCACCTTTCTGCAGAACATGTGAAGAATTTCACAATGAGTCTACTTATCCAATATTTTGTTAGATTAATGAACAAGGCCTTCCTCAAACAAGCAACTATGCAGATCAGCCTAGAAATACCAACCACATCAACACTTTTGGTGAATCTCATCCTCTATCTATGGATTATTGGCTTCAAATGAAAGAGAGGAGTGAGCAAGAAAACAAAGTGGTTGAGGAATATGATAATGTGACTAAGTTATATGGTCACAAACCTACAAATGAGCAGATCCTAGAAATGGCAAGGCACAAAGGAATTGTCTACCAGAGGAAAGGAAAAGAAGGAACTAGCAATTCTCAAACAAACTTTCCAAAGGTAACTACTCCTACACAAACTCCAATTACAAATCTTAATGTTGATCTAGGTAGTTGGATAGAAAATGCAAAGGTATCGGTTTCAGTGTCAGATCTCCTCAAAATTCCTTCACAGAAAGAAAATCTCCTACAAGCTATATATCCTCCAAGCAATAAAGTTATTTCAAGTAATAAAGTTGTTCCAAGCAATAAAGTTTCTCCAAAGGAACAAGAAAGGGTTAAGGAACAACATGAAGTTCCTCCAGTGTTCTTAACTAGTAGGGATATAAATAAGGAAGAAAATCCTCCTTTCTTTGTCTCACTTGAAATAAATGATCAATGGCTACACAAATGCATGTATGATTCAGGTGGTGCATCAAACATTATCAAAAAAAATATTATGCAAAGGTTAGGTCTAAAAATCACAAGGCCTTATCATAATGTGTGTGCCATGGACTCAAGAGAAATAGAAACACACAAAATAATTATAGATCTCCCAGGTAAGCTAGCCTTCCATCCTAACGTTACTTTCAAAATGGACGTGCTTGTTATAGATGTGCCAGATGCATGGGGGATGCTCTTATCTAGTAAATGGGGAGCTCATATGGGTGGATGTTTGAATATGGATTTGGAATTTGCTACTATTCCATGCCCTCCTCCTTCAACTGAAAATTTCAGACTCTTTAGGGAAACCAAAAGGAAGTATCACATAGAAGACCCTAAAGAGCAGTTTAATGAGTTTCTTTTCCAAGTGTATGATTTAGGAGATTTCTCCATATGCTCCAACTTCTTAGCTCCATTTCAATATAAGTTTAAAGATGAAAAAGTTAGCAATAGAGCATGGAAAACGCATTTTGACGGAGCCCACTCTAGATCAGGCAAAGGGGCAGGCATTGTGTTAAAATCTCCAACAGAAAAGACTTACAATTTTGCATTTATACTTGAGTTTGATGCAACTAATAATGTGGCAGAGTATGAGGCACTTTTGCTAGGCTTAGAAATCTTTGAGGACATGGGTATCAAAATTCTCAACATAAAGGGTGACTGAAACTTAGTGATTCTCTAAGTAAAGAACAAGTATGCATGAAAAAGTGAGAGGCTTAGAAGATAAAAAAATGCTATATGGGATACCATGGAATTATTTGATGCCATAGACCTTATTGCTATCCCCAGAGATCAAAACAACTTGGCTGATAGTCTAGCTGTAGCAGATTCTACCCTCCAGCCCTCAAAATATATAATGAAAGGTGAAGGCAAGTTGGAGATAATATTTAGGCCATCTGTCCCAGATAATGTTGACCATTAGCAGGTTTTCAAGGACGATGAAACAATTCTAAGGTTCATCCACACCATAGAAGAATTCTCAGATTTTAATGTCAGCTACAAAGAGGAAGGCAAGAAATATGGTGAAGAGGAAAATCCCATCAAAAATCCAGTTCCCAGAGGTCTAGCTTCCCTAGAAGAAAATTTTAACAGGCATGACATGTACATAAAGAAAAAGGAAACAATAAAGCCTGACAAATATATTAAAATAAACATTGGGACAGAAGAAGTCCCAAGAATGATAAAAATTGGAAAAGGAACCACATAAAAGGAAAGAAAGGAATTGATCAGTTTAGTCTGAGAGTATAGGGATGTGTTTGCTTTCACCTATTGCAAACTTAAAACATACAAAGAAGATGTGTTTCAACACACTATCCCTCTCAAAGATGACACGAGACCTTTCAGACAAAAACTTAGGCGAATAAATCCTTAGTTGGCACCTCTAGTTCAAGCCGAGTTAAAAAAGATGTTGGATGCTAGAATCATTGCTCCAACCAGACATTCATTTTGGTGTTCCAATTTAGTTGTTGTTAGAAAAAAGAATGGGGGGATAAGATTATGTATTGACTTTATAAACTTGAATCTTGTTTGTATTAAAGACAACTATCCCCTACCCAACATGGAGACCCTACTTCAAAGGGTAACTGGCTCTAAGATTATGTCCATGTTGGATGGCTTCTTAGGCTATAACCAATTTTTGGTGAGGAAGGAAGATTAGAACAAGACTACCTTCACCACTCCTTGGGGCACTTTTGAGTATCTAAGGATGCCTTTTGGGCTACTTAATGCAGGTGCCAACTTTCAAAGAGCCATGGATTTTTCCTTTCATGAACTAATGGGAAAAATCATAGAAATCTACCAGGATGACCTAACAAAATTTTCCAAGAAAAGATCAGACCACATAAGTCATCTCAGGCAAGTTTTTGAAAGATGCCATGAATATGGTATCTCCTTGAACCTAGCTAATTCCATCTTGGGTGTTGATGAAGGTAAGATGCTAGGTTATATTATAGCAGAAGATGGGGTAAAAATAGATCCCGAAAGGGTCGAAGCCATACAAAATTTCCCTTTACGCCCAACCAAGAAAGCCCTTCAATCCTTTCTTGGACAAATAAACTTCGTCGGACGGTTTATTCCTACTTAGTTGAGTTAATGAAACCATTCCTTAGGTTGCTAAAGAAAGATGCTAAGTATGAGTGGTTAGAAGAAGGAAAGATTGCTTTTAAAACTATTAAGGATGCAATTGGCAAATCACCATTGCTGATTAGTCCAGATTATTCAAAGGATTTTCAAATCCTTTCCTTTGCTTCCGAGGATACTATTGCAGGGATTTTTCTCCAAAAGAATAATGAGGGTCAGGAGAAACCCATTGCGTTTATGAGTAAGGCATTGCATAATTCACAGCTTAACTATACAAGCATGGAAAAGCAAGCATGTGCCTTAGTCAAATCTCTCAAACATTTACGAGTCTACATTGGCTATTCCAAGATTGTGGGGTATGTCCCTCATGCAGGAGTAAAGGACATCCTTGGACAATAAGATTGTTTGGGAGATAGAGGAAAGTGGGTTTCTAAAATTCAAGAGTATGACTTAGAAATTAAACCCACTAAGTTAATCAAAGGTCAGGGTTTAGCTCAAATGCTCACCAAAGGAAATGAACAAGTGTTGGACTTAGTATGCCAAAATCAAATCAGGCCAACCTTGACATCGAAGCTTCAAAAGTTAGAGCAACACCAGTGGTATGCAGATACCATCTACTTTCTCTCAAACCTTACTTGCCCAAGTCATTTGATTGGTCACAAGAGGAGGGCTTTAAGGTTGAAAGCATCAAAGTATTGTATCATTCAACACAGATTGGGATGGAAGAACCCTGATGGAGTGATACTGAGGTGTGTTGATGAGCTATAGTCTAAGAAACTCTTGATTGACTTCCATTCACGATTTTTTGGTGGACACTATGCGGCTAAAACTGCCGCCCAAAAAATCCTAAGAGCAAGTTACTATTGGTCGACTATTTTTTCAGATGTACACAAAATGGTCAGGGGTCATCAACAATGTCATCTATTTTCAGGGGATAAAAAGCTAGCAGCCTTGCCTCTTCAACATGTTGTTATCGAAGCTCCTTTTCAATAGTGGGGGCTTGATTTTATTGGTCAATTCAAAGACAATTCAAGTAATGGTTTTACTTGGATAATTACAACCACTAACTATTTCACTAAGTGGGTAGAAGCAATACCCACTAAGCATGCAACTGACAAAGTAGTAATGGATTTCCTTAAAGATAGGATAATCACTTGGTTCGGTGTGCCTGCCAAAATTACCACTGATAATGCCAAGGCCTTAAGTTCTACATATTTATATGCTTTCTATTTTAAGTATGGAATTGTGTTGTCCCACTCTTCAAAATATTATCACCAAGGTAATGGTCTGGCTAAATCCAACAATAAGAACTTGATGAATATTATCAATAAAACAATAGGGGATAATAAGAGGTCATGGGACAACAAAATAAAGTTTGCATTATGGGCGGACATAATAACTAAAAAGAGTTCCACCGGTAAAATCCCCTTCGAGCTTGTCTACGATCTTGATGCCACCTTGCCAATCCACCTTAAGCTTCCAGTGTATCAATTTGTTCAAAAGTATGATATAGACGAGGATTTCCAACAAAACAGGATTGATCAGTTGATAGAGTTAGACGAAATCAGATGGAAAGATTTGGATCAGAGCATAAGGAATCAAAGCAAATTAAAAAAGACTTTCTATAAGTCTTCATGGCATAAAATCTTTCAGGAAGGGGACACGGTCCTTCTTTGGGACAAAAGAAGGGAAAAGCCAGGGAACCATGGGAAGTTTGACAGCTTATGGACATGTCCATATATTATACAGAGTTCAGCTAGCAAGAATTCATTTTACTTAAACAGGTTGGATGGTGAGAGTTTGGCCCTTCCAGTCAATGACCAACTTCTCAAGTTGTTCTTCTCAGAGGTCATCTGATGCCCATGGGGGCATCTACTGTATCATACTCTCTAACCCTTATCTTTGTACATTATGCTTTGTATTTTATGTACATCATTTATTTTCTGTATTACACGCACATGTATACTAAAACTTTCATTGTATCATATGCACATGTATATATGCCTTGTTGTATTATATGTATTTGTACTTGTATATTGTTTCAAATTGTGTTTAATGTTGGTTTTATATGGATATGATTGCTGACGCGTGTCCATGATGCAGGAAGCATAGGTATGGATTCTTGCATGGTCTCCTACAGATCCGTAGATCAACCACATGTCCCCACATGGAGCCAATGTTATCCACCATTTTGCACAAGATAGATTTCCTGAAGAGCCGCCAGAGAATGAGCAATCAATGCTCATTTTTGCAGAATTCAGAGTTCATCCGGTCTTGTAAAAGACCCTTTTTTTCCGCATTTCCACCATTGTAATAAATGTCCTAAGTATGAGATATTGTAAAATTCTATTGGTCACCCAAGATCAGGAGTGAGAACATACTTTGGAGTGTTTTTTTCTACTTGTTAATTATTTTTTCTGCTTGCCTTAGTGAGCGATCAAATAATTTCTAAGTTTTTTCACTCAGAAGACTTGCTCCAGAGCCTAAGTATGTGCTGACAAGCAAGTTTTGGCATGAAAAATCCAATGTATAGTGTCTAAATGTATATAAGCTCATACTAGGACATGTTGATTGAGTCATCTGGAAATTGCGGCTAGGTTTGATAGGTTTTTTTTAGTGAATTAATTAAATTCCCGCAAAATTGAAATTTATTAATTCTGAGTCAATAAATGTAAAAAATATGGCATAAAACATTGTCAGATGTCATATTTAAAGTCCTTTTCCAGTCTAGAACACCATGTAAACCCCTATTTCCCATATTTCGAGGAAAAAAAGTGATTATTATCACTAAAAAGTCAAAATTACTCGAAAAATATGGAAAATGGATAATTAAATTAATCTCCTAAATTTTAGGAGAACCGGGGAACATGATTGAGACATGTTTTTTCATGTCCCCAGTTGACTGGAGGCCTTGGGCGAGTTTAAATAAGGTAGGGACCACTTGATTGAGGTGACATGGAGTTAGGAGTTGATCCCAATGTGGGAACTTGACCCCTTCTCCTAGGTGGCGCATTCCTAGAGCATGGCGCATCTCCTAAAGGGACCACACATTCCCTAACTAAAACTTCACTACCCCTCACTCCCACTCATACCTCCCATCACTTGACTTCACTCCCCTTTCACTCCTGTTTACCAAACACCACTCCACATCCACTCCCCTTATCCCTAACGCATCTACCCTTTGACTGTGCACAACTCCCTCATCTCCCACGCATTACCTAAACACTAAACCTAACCCTAGCGCATGCTCACTTAGGAATTGTCACCTCAAGTGATATATAAGAAAGGGTCGACCTCTCCTCAAGTTAGTTCAGTCTTGGGCAAGCAAGCTATTGTAATATTTTTGTAATCATTTGGAATAAGAAAGACTTTGGAGCTATTTTGGTGTGGACTCAAATGTGTGGATGCTTTGACCTAAATGCAAATGTTCTCATGAGGTAACATGTATTTTTTACATTTCAGTTTTGTGGTTCATTGTTAAAGCCTTGTAGGTATGCTATCATATAATAGGGTAAGATTAATATAGATTTATTTATTTTATTGCTTCTTTACTTCATAGACTTTTATACAACATGCTTTATTTTTAGTTAAATTAACATGCGTATGTGAGCTGTGTTGTGTAGGGAAGATCTTTAACAATTTTGTTGCAAGATTGAAGTGTATAGTTACAGGTTCCTCAAGTTTGGAGGATCGAAAGGTGGTGGTTTCCATCTTCTTTGTCCAAAATATTCTAAGATCAATCTCCCTCTTCTTCATACCAAGATAACCCCATAGCCCAAAAGTTCCAGGCTCAGATGGAAGCTCCATAAAAACTGATAAACTTCTTTTCACCATTCTTTTCTTTGATTGCATGCAACTTAGAACAAGTCTATATTTAATTTTTAAACATCTAAAGTTTGCATGCATTATTGCTAGATCTAAGCTAAAATTTGTCAATTTTCAAAGGATAGATCTAGGCAAGTTTAGGCAACTTTTTTTGATCTTTTCATCTAGAACTGGGATAAATTTTTGTTGCTTAGTTTTAAGTTTCTAATCAAGATAATTGGTTGCCTTATGTTTTCTGCTCTAAAACAACAAATAGAATCATTCAAAAGAGCCTAAGTTAGGTCCATGCAAATTGTCTAAAAGGCCCTAAAAATTTGCATTTTTGCCTTAGAAAATTTTCCAAAATTTTTTGATAAATTTTTGATAATTTTTTTTATTGTTTAAAACCTTTTCTTACCATCTTCTAACTTTGTTTACTTGCTGTTTTCTTGCAGAAATTACAGGTTCAAGAGGATATTCTTCTAGTTTTGGGCAAAATCAAGGCTTCCGGGGCACCCTGAGGGGTTTCAACTTCGTCAAACGAAGTTCTCCTTTTTTCTATCTTTTTCTTGTATTCTTCTAAATGATCCAATTATAAGAATCCCATTATTTATAAAGAGGCTAAATGCCTAAAGATAATTTTTTTTCTCTATTGTAATAGTGCAATAAAAGCGGGCACTTTGTGCCCAATTTCTTCATCTCCGTTAGAGGGATTTGTGTTGTGGGTTTTGTTTCATTTTTTGGATTGATGCATGCTTAAAATATGGTAATCATATACACAACTCAAAAATCAACAGACACACTACAACACTATAGTATTTATGCATGTTAACCAAGTCTTAATCTATAATGCGTGCTTAGCTAGCTTTACTTCAAGTACTTCTCTCTTTTAATCAATCTTGCAACAATGTTTAAATTTCAAACAATATCTTGTTAATCTTTGCTTAACTGCAAAGTAGGGTACATACATTTAATTGTTTTAAATTCATTTCTTTACACTTTCAAGTGTTTGTGAAAGTACTTTATTTACAAAGCAGGGTATGTGATCTATCTATTTCAAGCTTTTATCAAGTAATTGAACCTTGCTAGTTTAATAGGGAAATCTCTTAAGTTGTTAGTTCATTGGGAGGAAAAGGCCTGAAAGTGACCTGCGAAGTAAGACGGTTTACCATGTTGTAAATCTAGAACTTTTGGTGAGTTTACTGGTGAGACCATTGGGTTTCGGTAAACTCTTAGCAAGTCCAAGCAAAGAACAAGCTTTCTAAGGGGCCAAACATTCTTCACTAATTGAATACAAAATTTACCTTAATAAAATCTCCGATCTACACTGCCCACGAATCCCTTTAAGGCACTGGTTAAAAGTATATTCAATTTACCTTATGTTAGCAGTTACACTTATGCATGCTGTCTAATCTTCTTTTATGCTCTTGAATATTGCAGATGTTGTATCCTTTTGATTTATGAATGTCTCACGAGCAAAGTTTTTTTTATGATGACAAATGCTAAGTGTTGAATGATCTAGTTTTATTTTCAAACAATAAACTCCTAGATTAAAGTGTTTTTCTTTCTTAGTTTAGAAAAGCCTTAGATTTATTTTTATAGGGACTACCCCCCTTGGCTTCACTTGGAGTTGGCTTAGACAAAGGAGTTGAGGATCAGGTGACAACACCTTGACTCAAGACTTGCCCCCAAGGACACACCAAGTGGATTGAAGGTTTCTTCCACGTTACCCCAAGTGTGTATTAGGACGACAACAATGATAATTGCTAATTGGATGTAGTACTTTTACATATACTCATGTCCATAAAAGGGCATTAATGTAACCTCTCCTTGAAAACCAACATGCATTGCTGATATAATAAGTAGGCCCAAGTATTCTCCTAGGCTTTTAGAAGTAATAATGATGAAACTATGTCCATGATATGAGAAAGGTACTCTTATCGAGAGCACATGTTTAGAAACCATGCACCATACAAGTATGCATTATCCTTGACATATTCTTTCATACTAAGTCAAACATTTAAATAAGGGTAATTTATGTGTGATTAGAGATTTTGACCTCCTAGTCAATAAAAAAACATTTAAAATGATGATCACTTTATAGTGGAATCTAAAGAATATTTAGATGATTGACTAACATGAGTAATTTTCTTAGATGGGAGAAAACTATACAAATCCAACATGTGCATTCTGCAAGACCTATGGGATTCAAAACAACTATAGGAGCCATATTTCCATCAATATCAAGGAGTAAATATTGTGCACAATGTTCCATCATGAAACATTATTTATATCTCCTCAATCCTTTTCATTTGGAACAACCACACACTACTAATGATCCATGGTAACTTTGTTAAGGATCATGGACTCCATCTACCTCTACCTCTGCATTTGTTGCTCTACTACTAGATTGAATATCACATTTTGCATGAAAAAACACTTCGGTAGAATTAACTCTTATGGGTCTATTTCCCACACGTCTTCTAGTTGTAAACCAAGGATGTATTCTTCAATTTGCATACATTCCTAGCTAGAATTGTATCATAATTAGAGGATGATGAATTATTACTCAACACTTGCAAATCAAGTTCTTATACATATATATTAATCACACACATGAATCCTAGTGGGTTAGCTCACTCGATTCGAATGGAATGTTTCAAGGTGTAGTTCATCGTGATTTCTCTAGTTATAGTCCATATGAGTTTCAAGTTCTAATGAGTCTCTTGGGTTACTAGCTTCTATTTTGGTTGATGATTGAGTTAGCCTCTATCTAGATATTCCGGGAAGAGGGGACTTCACAAGGTTTTCCTTGGAAAAAATTAATCACAAAAATGGTCATAATGAAAAGCCTTATGATAAATTGAAAAAGTAAAATGCATTATTTTACTCACATTACTCATGGTGCCCTATGTTGAAATTTCAAGAGAGATGTTGTAGGAAAACACATACATATTAATATATAATACACATTTGACTGCCTTAAAAGGATCAACAAAATAAACAATTTTAGAATTGTCTTATAGTAGTCTCTTTCTCTATTCTATCACTTCTTATTACAACCTTCCTTGGCTCCTACAGGGAAACCTTCAAAATTCTTCCTATCAGTAAAGAAAACATAAATCCTACACAAAGCATAATTTAAACTTCTTTAAGCTCCCGCATCAATAAATTGAACTTTCAAGGTTTAAAATTTGAGTCCCTCCTTTTAACTCTTGCTTAGATAAGAACCCCTTCCTGCAATAATAATGCTTCCTTCGATAGTTGATCTACTTTTGAATTGAACTTTCTATAAATATGAGTAAAATACAGATCGTGCAAATTAATTTTTACTTGCATAACTTGATTCATAATTGGGACTAACAACATATTTTCAATTTTACATTTATTATTTTCCCAATCCATCAACATCTTGTAACCCTAAAATACCTGTAAGACTTTTAAACCTTTTTATGTTGTTGTTTTCAAGAGAAGCCAAAATGCATAGAACTTAGCTCGGTTATTTGTTATTTACTCGATAACATATTTCAAACAAATATAATGAATAGGTTTAAAGAAAATGATAACTACTACCCTGCACATACATGGGGTTCCTTGGCATGCCCCATTGAAGAATATTGAGGCTTATCATAATCAATATTTTGTTCTTTAAGTGTTCTATGAGGATTTTCTTTTGGTGGTTTCCAACTCCCCTCAAAATATACTTTGATTTTGTGAGAAACTTGTGTTGGAGTCATGTCAAGATCTTGAAAATCATGTTATTCCTCAAAATATAGATACCACAAATTACAAAGCAAGGCAAAGCCTTAAATGATTTGTAGACTTGTCTGATATACATGATAAAAGGAATTTTACCAAAGGTGTTTTCTCCCATTTGTTCCTCCCACTTGATACTCATAGGAATTTATTCAACATAGATCTTGAAAAGGAGAAGGTGACAAACAAATGATCCACAGTTTCCAAATATCTCTTTTCCCATTTATTCTTCCCATTTGATTTTGGTAAGACTTCATTCCACATAGATCTTGAAAAGGAGTAGGTGACAAACAAATAATCCACAATTTCATCATTACATTGCATATAATACATTACCTTGGACCATTCCAAATGCTCCTTTGACAATTGTCCCATGTTAAAGTTTTATTAGTCAGGCCCAACTAGAGGAACATTCTAGTTCTTAAAGGAATCTTCATCTTCCATACTAACTTCAACCACTGGGCTCTTTCTCCATCCCGAGATTATTCCATTATAGCTAAATAACCAATTTTAGTTGTGTACTCCCATGTACTCTAATTTTTGGACCATTTTATTAAATCTCCCTTCTAAGATAAATTTATGGCACTATTATTCAACACATTCACATATTGAGACCATTCCTTTGCCTTTACCTCTTGTAAAGTCAATACTTTTCTAATTTCCACTCCGAATACCAAACATTTCTTTGAACAATATATGTTTCATCCTCCAAGGAGAAGATCCCCATTGAGTGAATATCATCTATTAGAGCTTGTGATAGTCTAAAATTTCCCCTACAACCACTCCAAGAATATTTCCCATTTCTCGCTTTATTTCCTCTTCTTCCTTTCCAAGCCAACGATTTACCAATTAAAGGGAAAACCTTTAGAAAATATTTCCAAATGATTGAAGCTCCTTGTATGATTTTCATTTCCATTCTTAACCATTCTTCCATGGGTTTTCCTTTTATATTCTTTAACTTCATCAATTTTCCCCATATCCCTTCATTATAAATTAACCACCAAAGGATTTTTGTAGCTAGGGCCATACTACAATTATATTTTTTCTTCAAACCTCATCCTCCTTCTTCATTTGGATATGCCATCCTTGTTTACTTGGCTAAAGGAATTCCTCCCTCTTCCCTTTCCTAGTCTATAATAAATTGAACATTTTTTTTTTTTTAAGAATGCCCTTAGGAATGTGTGCCATAGACATCCTATTTTTAAAACAACCTTTAAAATCATTAGTTTGCCACCCCAAGACAACCATCTGTTAAACCAAATAGATATTCTAGCTTCAATTTTGTTGTATAACCAGATCCAACCAACATGCTTGTAATCGTTTCGTTTTAATTTGAAGCATAGGTACTTTATTCCATGGTCAAGCTCAGATGGATTCATGGAGAGAAAATTTCTTACTTGGTATTTCGCCTCTTCCTCCAACTCACTAAACAATATTTAAGACTTCATCTCGTTGACCTCCATACATGTACCCTTGTTATATCTCCATTATCTCATTTACGCTTCTAATTTCCCTAATGGATATTTGACCGAAAATCACAATGTCATCGACAAAGTGTGGATGGGAAATAACAATTGAATCAAATATTTTTATCCCTTTCATTACCCCTCTCCTCCTTGCATCCTTAATTAACATACTTAACCCTTCAATGACTAAGAGAAATAGAAAAGGGGATAAGGGAAATCCTTGTTGAAGACCCCTTGAGGCATTAAAGAACCTTGAAAGTGATCCATATATTATAACAACAAAGGATGTTGTTGATAAAAATCCCATTATTCAACAACCAATTTGCAAATTAATACCCAACTGAAGCAACAACAATCCAATATATAACCAATTCACTTTATCTTATGACTTTGCAAGGTTTAGTTTCATCACAAATGCTGGTATTTTTTTAGTCTTGATTGTATGCAATCCTTCATGGGATATTCACATGTCATTATGGATTTGTCTATTCAATAGGAATCCCAACTGCTCCTATGGAATTACATTTGAAAAAATATCTTTTAATTTGTTAGCAATGCTTTTTAAAATTAATATATATACAATATTGCACAATGAAATAATTCTAAAATATTTAAAGGATGAGGGCTCTTGTCCTTTGGGGATAAGGGATATAAAACGTGGAATTTAAGGCTCTTAGAACCTTCTCCAATAGCCTTGATTCCTTGACCATTCATAAAAGGCCACCCTCCAACATATCATATGAAACAATATGAAATTTGATTTTCCACCCATCAGGACCTGGACTTTTGGCCCTTTTGAACAAATTTAGTATTGCTTTCATTTCTTCCTTTATGAATTTTGCTTCCAACTCCATATTCATTTGATCATCAATGAGCCTAGGAAAGAGGCTTAATATTTTCATAATTTTGCTATTGTTAGCACTCTCAAGCTCTTTGAAGATATTTTTAAAGTGTTGTTTTCCAACTTCAGTTATTTCCCTAAACATTTTCACCCTGGAACAATCTAGCTTATTTCCCAAAGAGTATTTTCATTCCATCTATGATTTGCATACTTGTGGAAGAACTTAGTGTTATTGTCTCCTTCATCCAATCAAATAACTCTACCTTTGAGCCTACACTATGCCTCCTCTACAAGTGCTTTCTGTTTGCCTTCAAGCTCCTTTAATGTATGGAATTCCACCAAGGAAAAAACATCTACCTCATTATTTTTAAAAAATTATTTGATTCCCTCTTCCACCTCTTTTAAATCATTTTGATTTTTTTGAGCATGATTTATTGACCATTGAATTTCTACTCCTTTAACGCTTTTCAAGCTATCACCAAATTGCTTCTTGTCCAAATAGGCGATGTTTATATCAAGGGCTTCCTTTTTGTTGTTACTGGCACTCTAAAATCCTTATAACAATTAATTTTATAGGGTGCATGGGGTTTCCTTTCTTCATTTTCAACTTGTAATAGTATAGATAGATGGTTCAAAGACCCTCAATAAACAACCTGGGATTTTGTTTGGTCACTACCTTCCTTCAAATTCTCAACAATGAGAAACCTATCCAACCTTTTTGATATACCCTCCCTTCCCCTTTTGGCATTCCTCCAAGTTGGTACAATTTTAACTTGTTCCATATTAACATGCTTTTGGACTTCAAAAAATGAGAGAAGAAATCTACAAGAGTGTCCCTCCTTGACACTTATTTCCACATCTCCCTATGGATGAGAGTTAGGTTGATATCCCCGCTAATATTAACATTATCACCATTTAGTATACCCAAATCTCCTAGCCCATCCTAGAATGATTTTTTGTCCCCACAGGGCCCACACAAATTTATAATTATGTACACTTCCCCCAAGTACTCCTTAGATCTAACTTCTATCTCAATACCTAAATGCAATACATTAGTATATATTACATCAAAATTAGCATTCCACCCATAAACCGAACCCCCTCACAAACCCTTAATATCCATGAGCACAAAATTCAATCTTTCAAAAAGGAAAATAAAAATTCCAATGCTTTTAACCCAACACACATGGTTTCTTGGAGAAACAAGACATTTAGCTTGTATACTATTGTTGGTGTGCAGTGGGCAGATCCTAGGTTCAAATATAACATACCAACAAAACCCTTAGACACCGGCCCTTTCCGCATCACCTACAAGCCAATGAAGTCTCACCTGAGGCATCTAGAGGGGTTGCAGGAACCAAGTTTTTACAATGATGAGGGGAAGTGAGGAATTCAAAATGTTCTTACTGTGTGCGTATTTTCATCCCTTAACAATTAATTATCATGCAACATACCGTGTGTGCAACATTATGACAACATATATGAATAACACGTTCAGAATAATACTAATATTTCATCATCACTACACAATATCAATAACATATTCATAATACTAAACATTCTATTCTATCCATATCACACACAAAGCATCATGTTAAGACACAAGTTTTAACATGGTTTAACCCCAATTTGGGCTACGTCCACAACGACTGGCTTCTTATATTAGTAATTTATAGTCTTCTAACAGTTGCACACTGTGCTTACAAAAACATGCAACAATAACCATTACTCAAACCCACATGAGCCGTTCTACTGCAGTGTGAGCCTCACTCCTCAATCATAACTCACAAAGATTCCTCAAGACTTCTCCAAAACTCGACTAACTCAAAATAAATTCACTTCATAAACTCTTCGAACTACTCCCTTCTACCCAAAAACCCATTACAATTTATAGCTTTACAATAGGGCTAAGCCCGTTAAAATGTTGACAAAATGTCCCAAAATCCTAACTACTTTCTGCCTTTTGCTCACTGACTCCCGAACATGCTTCAACTTCTTTGCACACACACTTCTCCTTAGACAGAGTGTCACGTGATCGCTTCCTGCATGATTCCCAAGACTTATCTAAAAATGATCCAAAATGCCTATCCAACATGCCCCCAACACTCACATGTGGTTTGTCTCGAGCCACTTAGGCCTTATTTCAATTCACCATGAAATTTTTGAATGTTTCCTTTGCTGTCGTGGCCTTCTCCTTTACCTCTGTCTCATTTTTCAAAATTGTGTTGACTATTTAGACAATAACTCGAGCCTGCATCTTCTCGACACTTTCTTCTACTTCCTATTTGACTATACCTCAAGTGGATGCTAAGGCCGTTGTCACCCTTAGTTGATTCATTTATGAATACAAATTCATGTTATTGTCTATTTCCATTACCACCTCTGCTGGTGGTAGTGTACCCATTACTGCTTTGAACTTATGCACCTTTTCCTGCACAACCTGTATCTTTTGGATGATCTCCTGTAGCTCCCTATCTCCAGTTAGTTGTGTCCAGACACTTGTGGTTTTTTCATAGAGTTGAGCACATTCTACCTCCAGATTCTTTATTCTTTCCATAATTGTGGTCACTATCTATTCCCTTTTCTCCCTTTCTTCTGGTGGAGTACTTAGTGTCATGCACACTTCTAAGTTGACTATACATGCATAGAAGCCTTGCATAGATTCGATTATCTTTGTTACTTTTTCTTCAACTGGGGCCTCCATCTCCGTCTGAGCCTCTGGGAGTTCTTTGTAGACTTTCTATAATGCTTGTTGCATCCTTTCGACCTTCTATGCGGCCTCACTCCGCTCCTTCTTGACTTTGTTGTATTCCATATCCAAGGCTACATTCTTGGTCATAACCTTAACCAACTCGTTAGATGTCTTTTCTACGAGTGGGTTCATCTCTTGCGTCATGCTCATCTAAAATTATTGCAATACATCTGTCGATAATTTAGATAAGACTAATTCAATATGAGCTTGTGCCCTTGCTTGTTCGTGCATCTCTATTGTGGGGAACTCTACCACCCCTATTGCTAACTTGATAAATATACGTTCGCCTGCTATTGTTAACGACTGAGATATTGCTAACCCTGCCTCCCCATTCTTTGTATTTTCTATTGTCTGTTCATTCGTTGTCTATCATACTGGTGTGAGCTTTTTTGCTTCTATCAATTGGTGCAACTCAACCATCTGCTCCTAGATTTTTCTGTTCATTTCTTCCTGCTGGTGTGTCGAACGCTAAAATCTGTCATCTGTGACTTCTTTAACTTGATCACCTATATTTTCCAAGTATTCCTATATTAGGGCTTGGATGTCCACTTCCTTGATGACTTTCCGCTTCGTTCATTGTGGTATGGATTTTCCTGTCTTCGGTTCTTTCCGCTTCTTGTGTTGTCTGCTGGTCTATTTCTTCTATTCCATTTTCTATTTCCTAGTCAACTCCTTCTTCATCATCATATATCTATTGTACTTCATGTTTTTGTCTCTCTGAGGGCCCTATTTCTGCTGGTGGAATCTTCCACTCATCGTCACAATCTACCATGATATGGCCCATATCTTCCACAACTAACCTAAATTGTGTGGGAAACCTTTGTTGATCCATATCCTTTTTCACTTGTACATACATATGATGGTGCCCTGCCTTAAAGAACACAACCACCTATGGTGGTATGCGCGGTGTCCTCTCAATGATTTCCATAATGGCTTATTTATAAATATAAAAGGAAACATTATTGTCCATTTGTCACCACTTGTGTGTGGTATGCCATAAGTTCTGATATCGCACAACTAGACATGGATTATCCTTGAATCCCAAAAACTACGTTTCATCTAGATCCCTCCATGTTGATAGTGCGCCAATAAGAATTAACAACCAGGCATAGTGGAACTTAGTGCCTTTATCCTACGCCTCTTCACAATCAATCATGATCTGGTTGAGTAAGAATGTCTCCCAGTTAATTTGGATGCCCTCTATGCACCTTTCAACTGCCACTATTATTGCTGCTAGGACTTGGTCTTTCCATCATTTTCCTAACAGTTTACAAGCTAATTTTTGCATCACAAATCATACTGTCGGGTCACATATACTTGCGACATCTAACTCAATTTGTCCTTGGAATGTATGAAACTTCTCCTTCATGCTCTCTGATAGGGCCTTTTCATTCTTCTTGTCAGAGAAAAACAATGAGGGTTCCTCCCCTTGTGAAGGTAGTCCGGTAATGCACACGATCAAGTATGTATCAATGGAGACCAGTTGGTTGAGCCATAAGTAGCCCTCGTGCATGCAACTCAACAACATTTTTACGTAGGCATTTATCTTTGTGCTCCTCCCGAAGTGTGGTATGCCGAAGAGGTTCATAATGCCTGCTTTCTACAACCCTATTTCCCATATCTCTGGTTCTATCATGACCATCCTTGTCTCTGCAATAACGTACCTCTTTAGATACTTTCTTGGTGCCAACTCCAAAAATTTCTTCTCATCTGTAATGTCATGGTATGTATATTTTAAGCTCGGTATTTAAGCTAACATGTCTTCCTCTACGATCACTCTTTGTAGGATTTCCAACTCCACAAGCTCGTACTTAGGATCTTTCGACAAGTGAATTGGTTTTGCTGTATATTTTCTTGGCGGGGTGTAATCTCTTAGAAAGGGGGTTGAGCTCGGATCTGACGCTGATGCTCCTGATGTCTCGGCTGGTACCGATACTATAGGTGGCTTTTTGCACGGTTTATTCGGTGCTAAAGTAGATGTTGCTACTGCCTTAGGTGGTTCCATTGTTCATTGCAAAGAAGTTCTTCGACTCTATCCTTGTTTCACTCGGCTCTACGCTCTGTGCTTTCATTGTTCTCTAATGCAATTGAAAATAAATTTACTTGTTCGACCTTTCAAATCCTTTTATCCACTTTCCATCTATTTCTAAACTCGTTCGCACTCAAACTTTTAGTTTAACCCACTTGCATTAGAATTTATTTACAGCCTTAGTGCTTTATTAACTCTGTATCTTCGAAAAATTATCCATGAGATTCTCCAACCCGTCAAAATATTCTTGTTGATATGTATTTATGGTGATGCGATGCCACTACTTCACCATCATGGTAGCTCTTTATTGCACATCACGTCATGGATTTTCCTAAAAGCTTTTCTCGCTTTCTTCATCTTCTTCTGTCGCATTCCAATATTCCTTCTTACACACACATCATTCCTATTTACTTCGTCCCTACGAAATTTTCTATCTTAACCATGTGAACAATTCTTCTATGCTTCCTTCCAACCTTCTATCTCTTACGTTGCTCACTTTTTATTACATTTTCTTCTTCTTCTTACTTTTTATTTCTTTTTCTACCTATCCTATAATATAGTATGGTACACATTCGATGCAGTTTAGACTAGTGCGCGGAAGCACGACTATCCCTATACATATTCCACCTACTTTCTTTAACCAACCCATCCATAGCTTCTCCAGTTGAACAACACCTGCTTCGGTAACAAACCTTATCATGTATGGTCCTAACCAGTGCATTTGGAGCTTCCCTAGGTGTTGCAGAAACTTACTGTCATACAATAACACTAAGTCTTCTGTCTGAAATTTCTTTTGCTTGATATGACTGTCATGACAAGATTTCTCGTGCACTTTCTGTACCTGCTTATGGAAACTTACGACGAAACGATCTTCTTCTAATTCCATAAGTTCTGACAATCTCTGTTCTACTGTGCCAAAATTTGTAAGCTCTTCCATCGTAGCAATGCACAAACTTGTTACAATAAACTCCATTGGCATAACCTCTTCTTGTCCATACATCAACCTAAATGGAGTCTATCATGTCAACTTCTTTCTTTTAGTCTTATATTCCCATAATACTACTGGAATATTTAAGTCCCAGTCATCCCAACTTACGTCGAAAACCTTTGTTAGCGCATGTTCCAAAATATTATTGAAGGCTTCTACTGTGCCATTTTCCTGAGGATGGTATGTGGTAATATTCTGGTGATGGATGTGAAAATCCTATGTTAGCACTGCAATAGTCCCATTGAGAAAGTGAGTTCCCCGATCACTCATAAGTACTCTGGGGCATCCAAACCCCATGACTACATTATTGAACAAAAATCATGTTGTTGTCTATGTGCTACGGTCTCTAACTAGATATGTCTCGACCCATGTAGTTAAATAGTATGTCGCGGTAATAATGTACCTCACTCCCGACCTCTTAGCTGGCAGATTAATCGGCCCAACAAATTCCACTGCCCATTTGTCAAATGCTTGTAACATCACCTATGGAACCAATGGAATTTCATCTTTACTAGAAGGCTTCCCAAGTCTCTAATAGATGCCTTAAATCTGGTAAAATACTTTAGCATCTTTATGCAGGGTGGGCCACCATAAGCATGCATGCAGAGTCTTCTAGGTTGTTTCTTTTCATGCGTAGTGACCTCCTACAACCCCTTCATGCATCTTTGAAAATACCATATTTCTTTCATACTCCAATACACAACACTGTAGAATACCATTTGCGCCTAGCTTGTATAAGTTTCATGCTATCAACTGGTAGTATGTTGCCTTCACTACAAGTTGCTTCTTCTATGTTATTTTAAATTATGATGTAGCTACTTCTGTGTTCAAAAACTGAACTATATATGCAAAATAGTCCTCCACCATTTGAATTTCAAATAAATGCACGTTTGGAAAACTGTCATCCAAGTTCCTTGCATCTTCTCCTGACAATATGCGCACAAATGATGCAGTTCTGAGTTAAAATTTCTTGGTTTCACGATCACGTCAAAGTCGTATTCTTGGAACAATAGTAGCCACCTGCATATCCCCCCCCCCTCCCCAACACTGGCTTGTTCACTATGTATCTTAGCGCATAATGGTCTGTATACATCTTGAAGTGCGATCCAAGTAGGTAATTTCAGAACTTTTGTAAGGCATATACCATCGCTAAAACTTCTCATTCTATTGTAGGATAGTTATGCTTTGTAGATGATAACTTCCTTCTAGTGAATGAAATCAGATGTTCTATCTCTCCTTCACCCGATTGTGCCAAAACTGCTTGCAATGCTATCGATGATGCATCGACATGTACGTGAATTTGTTTTCTCTAGTTAGGAAAAACTAAAATCTACGCAATGACCATATTTTGTTTCAATGTATCTAGACTCTTCTAACATTCCTCATTACACTGATACTTCACTTTCTTCTTCAGTATTTTCTCCATAGGGGTTGTGATATGCACATATCCTTTGATAAACTTTCTATAATATCTTGTATGACCTAATGTGGACTTCAATTTTCATAGTGAATTTGGTGGTGGAAAATCAACAATCATGACTATCTTTGTGGGGTCCATTATCAATCCCTATTTACACACCACATGTCCCAACAAAATTTGAAAAGGCACACAAAAATGCATTTCTTCAGATTCAATGAGATCTAGTATTTCCTACACTTATCCAACATTAAGTGTAAGATTTCATCATGATATTTCAATAGACTAAATATTGTCCAATCATCTAGATACACTTCTAAAAAATTATGAATAAACTCTTTGAAGGCTGCGACAACTACTCTGGAAAATATCACTAGTGCATTCTTCAACCCAAACAACATAACTATGTACTGATAACAACCCCATTCTGTTTCAAAGGTTGTCTTATATCGATCTTTTTGCACAATCCTGATCTGGTGATATCCTAAGAATCCATCTGTAAAAGAATAAGCTTATTCACCCCCTATATTCTCTAGTACTTCATCGGTAAAAGGCATAGGAAAAGGGTCATGTAAACATTCATCGTTCAAATTTCTTAGATCTATGCATATCGTGATTCTTCATGTCTTCTTGTCTTGAACCACCATAGGGCTGATCCACTCTAATTCTTCAACAAGTTCTATAATTATAGCCTCTAATATTCTGTCTATCTCTTCTTTTACTTTCTCCTTATATTTCGAGTTCATTCTATAGGGTCTCTGTCACATAGGTTTCGCATTTGGTTTCAACAAAATCTTCATTTCTCCAAATTCTCTAGTGATTCCTTTCATCTATGAGAACTTTGTTGGAAACAAATCCTGGTACTCGTGTAGTAAGTCAACAATCTTCTCAATTGTTTCCTCACTCCAGTAATCTCTTATGTGCGCAAACTTAGGTTTTTCTTCTGTACCAATGTTCACTTTGCACGTTCTTAGGGGATTTCCATATATGGCTGACTCAATCTATGGTCCCTCTACTACGCAATCCCCTTTGGTCTTTGAGATCTGTAACTGCCTTGGGTCTTCCTCGTCTTGGGATTCTTCTGTTACATTATAGAAATGCAAGACATCTTCAATTGTCGCAGTGACTCGAGGTGCACTATGCAAAGGCAACGACCCCAACACGTCTTCTGATGAAAAAATATTATTCCTGAGAGCCTGCAATGCTGAGTCAATCAAAGGATTATTACTTTCAAAACTAAAGGTTACCTTGAAGTTCCTGGTCAATTCTTCTCAATCTCCTGTCCCTCTACGCACTTCTAGTTCGATGTACCAATTACTGGGAATTATGTCCAAAGTATGCACAAATAAGTGAGTCCGTTCTTATCTTGTTACTGCTCTCCACTGTGCAATACACTTCGTAACATGATCCACTAGACAACTTAATCCACTATACTTCAGCATGACAGTTTCATTCTCTGTCCCAAATTTGACTTGTAGTAACCTTTTTCACTGCTGCCAATCTTTTATACCATCTTTGTACGCAACCCACCATCTTGCCGAAGTCGCTTTCAATGTGACATATAAGGCTAAGAGTCTCTACTGATCTAGAATTTGCATTTCAAAATCAGTGATAAAATATTATATAGGTGTACGTCCATTATACCTTGGAGGTTCAACTATTTCAGTCCTAATCCATCTCAATGCACAGGTAATTCGAGCACACTTCCTGGTCGACACTTCATGTAGTCTTTGTTGCTAATTCTCCAGACTGTCTTTTGAGTTTGATGCACATGAGATGATGCTTCTCCAATTAAGTACACCTTCAGTTGTAGGATTGACATAGTCTCCCATTCATGTAGTCATATTATACAAATCATCAATCCCTTTTCTCTTTGCTGGTTCTACATACATTTTCCCTTCAGTTAGGTCTAATGGCGTGATTACCTTTAAGTCTTCCACTTCAAATACCATCTTCCTCTTCTTTAAGTCAATGATCGTCTAATTATCAAATGCCCAATCCAGTCCCAACAATGCTGGATATGTTGTCCTGCCATCTACTATGTTGGTCACTTCGAATTCTGCTACACTGCGTATTCCATCAATATTGACATTTACTCCTATTAACCTTTCAACTGGGATGATATTATGTTGGTTCGCTAATCTCATCTGGATAAGAGACCAAATCAACTTCGGTTGGCCCATCATTTCCCAAGTTTGTCTCAGTAAAACATTTACATCTGAACCTAAATCTAGAATTATATTATCTATTTCGTAAGCTCCTATTTGCGTACTGAGCCCGAACTCCCTATTAGTTCACTTCTTACTATGCGCCTGGTTAACTGCTCTGTGTACTATAGGTCACTCTTTTTCTTGGGTACAATGGTCAATAATTCTACGCAGACTACTCAACGTAGATTCATCCTTGATTAAATCTAAGCAACTTCTTAAAAATATCTTCAAAGTACTTACCTTATTAGTTTGCTTCTCCGTATGGTCATAGACTAGAGGCATATCAAATACCGATGGTCTATCATAAAATGGTGGCGTAGTTGATGTGATCCAGTCTTCTCCCATCAATTCTTTCCTTTCTTGCTGGTAAGTTTCTTTCTCTTTCCTTGGGTCAAACAATGGTAATTGCTCCGCTACATTCCTTACCCATTGGTGAATTTTATTCCCTTGATCTGTCACATTTTCTGTCTCATTTTCTCAGGTTCTCGTTCCTCCGCACGTAACTACTGCTATCTTAGGTTTTTCATCTCATTCTTCAGCTTCTATCATCTGTATGTTATGGTTCTGGTTACCTCTTTCCTGCCATTTCACTACCAAATGAGGACAATCTTTCATCGCATGGTCCAATGTTGCATAGTACGTGCATGTCATGCAAGGATTCAGACAATCTCTCTCTAAACGTCCTAGTTGATTGCAATTATAATAAATGATTTTGGTCCTCTACCTCCTCTACCAAATCCTCCTCGACCTCGACCTCTTCCAAATCCTCCTCGTCCACTCTGATTAAAGCCTCTCGGAGAATTATATTGTGGAACTCCTCCTTCTACTACTGCATTTTCTTCTTGAATTCTGTAAGAATCCACAATGCGCTCTCTCATTAAGTTGAATGCACAACAATGCTTCTCATCATGTCCTATAGATTTGCAAAATTACAGAACAAATTCCTAAGCGTACTCTGGTACTTCTGCAATAATGGACAAGTAGTCGGATGATGTCCCGATGTCTTACATATTTCAAAATATCCCACTCCTCCTATTAATGCGTTTGATTCCCCTATAGCCATATACCGAGCAAATGCTGGGCATTTGTATTTATGATGGCCTTCTGTCTTACATGTAATACACCAAACTTGTTCATGCTTTTCATTTTCCTTTGTTATTTATGACAACTGAATCCTTAGCGCAACCAACTATCATTGAACCTGTGCCATTTCTGTGTCATCTCCTATAGGAGATGCTTCTAACTTCATTGTAATTTATAATTTTGATGGCTACGACATGGCCTTCTGTTGTGTCAGAGGACAACGAATGTGCAACAACAAACCTGCAATAAACCATTCTCTATGTTGTTCATCAAGAATTTGGAATGTTAATCTACCCATCACATATTTAAACCCCTGATCGTAATCCCAAATTGTCTCATTATGTATTTGCTTAATTTCTTTCAACTCTGTGATATACTCCAGTTAGTATTTTGTCTTCCGAAATTCCTTTAACAAAGATTTTCCAATCTCTGCCAATGTCCTTGATTGTCCTATTGGTGTACTAGTCTGATACTTCATGTACCATAATAGTTCACGACCTCTAAACATTGTTTCTAACTGTGCAATCTTCATTTCCTCATCCTTGAAATTCGCTGTAGTCCATATCGTATCACATACAAATAGATGATGCTCTGGGTCTTCCAACCCTGCTCCCTAGAATTTAGGCATTCTCAATGTACTCTATGTAGTACTTACCTTCGGTGATGTTGACTAACTTTGGTTCATTACACTACTTCCACTATTTTGAATACTGTTATGACTTCCTTCACTAACTACAATTTCTTTTTACAAAGTTTCAATTTCCACTTCAAATCTTGGCGACACACATGGGGTCACGATTTCAACACAGATTCTAATTTGAGATGGACTTCCTTCTTCTACTGGACTGCAGTGTGGATCCTTTTCTTTCTCTTTCCTTTCTATGTATGGTGTGATCAGAAGCGTTACACATGGATCTCTTTTCTCAAACTCTCTGTGATGCTCTTATCTCTTAGCCACAATATCCTTCTTACTATACCTAAACCTTTTCCCACATCACAATACTCCAATCTCTCCGTCTGAGTCACTGTCTTCCTCTCTTGGCATCCTCATTCCATTTGTTCCTTACTCATCCTTTTCCACTCTCATACCATCCTCCAATCATCCCCCAATCCCCCTATGTGTGCGAAGGTGCCTAACAGTCAAATTCAATCTTCATAACATTTTTGTCACACAAAAACATCTTTATCCAAGTAGACATGACGTTTAGAAATATTCCGTCCAGGCCCTTGAAGAATTACCTTTCTGTGCCACTATAAGACTAGGTACAATATATTGCAAACTCTGTAATGTAACCCCCCAGTATACTATTCAACCAAAAATAAATTACGTGAGAAACTTGATTACTTATTGCATTCAACTGTCTGATCAATTAAGGGGTCCAATTTCTTGGAGCCTCAACTCAGTATCCCCCAGCATTCTCCACTAGTATTTCTAACCATTCAGTCAAAATTATTGGAAATTCACCGAAGAAAATTTCATTAAGGTATGTAAACACATACCTTTGCAACCATTGTTCATATCTGAGCTATGGGTTCCTATTCTATTCTCTAGAAAATTCTCACTGCTTCCTCTCTATCCATTCTGTGATCTCTTCCTTATTTGGCCTCCAAAACATTCCCCTCAGTTATAGATCTCGATCCCGGAAACAAAACCATTTGTTAGCGCGCAATGGGAAGACCCTAGGTTCAAAGATAACATACCAACAAAACCATTAGACACCGACCCTTTCGACATCACCTGCAAGCAAGTGAAGTCTCACCCGAGGCATCTAAAGGGGCTGTAAGAACCAAGTTTTTGTAATGATGAGGGGAAGTGAGGCATTCAACATGTTCTTACTATGTGCTTGTTCATTTCTTCTTGTGTGCGTCTTTTCATCACTTAACAATTACTTATCATGTAACATAACTTGTGTGCGACATTACTTTACTTGACATTCATTCATTTACCAATTATTTTAGTGTGTGACATTATGAAAACATAGATGAATAAAACTTTCATAATACTAAGCTTTCATTATCATTGTGCAATATCAATAACATATTCATAATAGTAAACATTTTATGCTATCCATGTCACACACAAAGCATCACATCAAGACACAAGTTTTAACGTGGTTCACCCCAATATGAGATACGTCCACACTGACTGACTTCTTATATTATTCATTTATAGTCTTCTTACAGCTGCACACTATGCTTACAAAAAGATGCAACATTAACCATTACTCAAACCTACCTCAACCGTTCTGCTATAGTGAGAGCCTCACTCCTCAATCATACCTCTAAAATCTTCCTCAAGACTTCTCCAAAACTTGACTAACTCAAAAGAACTTCACATCATGAACTCTCTGAACTACTCCCTTCTACCCAAAAACCCATTACAATTTATAGCTTTACAATAGGGATAAGCCCGTTACAATGTGGACAAAATGTCCCAAAATCCTAACTACTTTCCGCCTTTTGTGCGCCTACTCTCAAACATGCTTCAAATGCTTTGTGCGTGCACTGCTCCTTAGAAAAAATGTCACGCGATCTCTTCCTATGAGATTCCCAATACTTATCTAAAGCATATACAAAATGCCTGTTCAACAACTGTACATATTCATTTTAGGGTTTGTTGCTTAAGGGCACCCCAACCTCTCTACATTTCAGAGAAAATATGATCATTGGGGCACCAATTTTCGGTCTTCCCTGCTCTATGGACCCCACATATAGTAAGTTGTTTCCCCTCTTACCTCTTTCTTAGCTTGGTATTTTTCCTTTGATATATGATATTTCCTCTTGACCTAAGGAGGGCAACATTGATCAAATTCCAAACCTCCTTCCAAGGCCCCTGATTCCTTGTTAGAATCATTTTTTGACCTTAAATGGTAAGAGGAATTGAGAGAGAGTTTTTGGGATTTTTTTCCTTATAAGAGATCTTTGACTAATTCCTAACCTCATTAGAGCATCCCTCGAGCATCTCCATGGCCTTAGGATTATTGTCCGTGGATTTGTGCAACATTTACCCCCAGATTTGATGTTGTGAAGGCTTAAACCCTAGGGATTTTGTCCCCCTAAATTCTCTTTTTTCAAGCTAATATAGATTGAATTCCCAACAAGAGAAGGGGGTTCATAATGCATTACCTAAAATCACAAGGGAGTATTCAAATTATGAATACCTTGACTTGACAGGGAGGGGCCACGCTTGCAATTATCTTCTTTGACTCTTTGCAGGATTTCCATCTGTTTTCTAGGATACCTAGCCTTTTCTACTTCAAGCAATATAGGAGGATCCAAAGCCTAAGGGTTTGTTTGATATTTCCCTTCCAATTTTTCCATGCACGTCTTTGAATCTCCAAAGGAGCATTCCTTCTTGACCTACACCTTCTATTTCCAGATAAAGGCTCCCTTATGGTTTTTACAGTCCTCCCATAGGTTCCCTATTTCATGGAATGTGCCACATCTGAATGGATTTGTTTAGAAGTCTAGTTTATTAGTAAAATACCAAGACCCCAAAATAATTTTAATGTCTTATAGCAATCCCTCTCTTAGTTAAATCTCCACCAAGCACAATTATCATGTCCTCTTTCTCCTCAAACTTGTCCTCCAAGGCAATAAAACCATCTAAAGAACTCTTTATTCCTTCCAATAATTCCTTATTCTAGAGTTTCAATGGTAGACCCGACAATAAAACCAATATATGTTCAAATAAGTAGTTTCCTTTGTAGGTGAAACCCTGGTTTCAATATTTTCAAACTTAAACCAAATGGTACCCATTGCCAATATTTCCCAAGGAACATCTCCACATCACTCAAGATTTTCACCAAAATACATATCCAACCATGAACTAAGAGATGAAAAAATTGAAGATAACCAAGTATTAGCCTGCATATCTCATCCAACTATAGCTTCAGAGCTTCACATTCTACAATTTTTCCCATGAATTAGCTGATGAGTGCCCTTTCCATTGATTCCTCCACCTCTAACAAAATCACATACAAACCAACAACCATCCTAAATTTCTCTAGATTAACCCTAATGCAT
This sequence comes from Picea engelmannii, assembly GCA_009831015.1. Classification (NCBI taxonomy): domain Eukaryota; kingdom Viridiplantae; phylum Streptophyta; class Pinopsida; order Pinales; family Pinaceae; genus Picea; species Picea engelmannii. The sequence continues at coordinate 662,055 of ML781150.1, read as the reverse complement.
TTCCACATCCTTTTCTTTTGACCTACCTCTAGAACCACCTTTCTTGTTGACGAGTCTTTGTCACTATAACTCTTTGTATTCTTTATTTTGTGAACCTTCATGCCCTGTCTCAACACTAAAGAACTATGATAGCCTCCCTCATGACTTAGGTATTTTTTCTTACTTGTTGAAGGGGATTTCACACCATGCACAAAGCTCATCCAATTAGAACAATCATTAAGAGATGGTCCCTCAATAGACTCAACCCATATTTCTAGTTTTTCCCCATAAAGTGATGGATCATAACTATCCTCTCCCTTGAAAAACCCTTCGACCAAGTTCCCTAAAGGATACTTCCTTTCCCGATATGATACTTATATTACTTGGATTCCACCTTACAAGCCCTTCTTTGGTACCTGTTTCACATCAACAAATACTAATTCTTCACTTAAAAAAAATTACTTCACCAAATTAACTCAAGTTTGGGATGTGACTTGAACATCAAATATGGACTGGGTACCTGATCATCCCAACACTCCACTACCTATATGTCTTAGTCCATGGATGCAAGGTCTAGAGACTCTCCCTTTATTCCTTATAAGCCTTAACATTAAGTCATGAACCTGTGAAACCCTAGACTTCTCTGCATGGTCTCCCTTTCGAGTTTAAGAATACCTTGAATGATTCACATTAAACCATTTTGAACTCTCCCTAAACAACTATTATAGAAATAACCTCGAGTTATTTCAAATCTAACTTCATGATCCAATTTTTAATATATTATGCAATTATATGTCCTTTTCGTCCTTCTTTGAACCTTGCTATGACATCCATCTCAACTCATACATGTCTTTCATATTCACAATGGGTTAATAAATAAGTCATGGTTTCCTCATTTCCCTTACAGATCACACATAATCTCGGAACTTGCATGATCCTCTTATGGAGCAACTTCCCAAGTGAGTGTCTTATTCATATTCTGTAACCAGATGACGATTCTTTCTTTCATGAGAAACATGATGTGGTTTCCATCACCACTAGATGTTTTAAGGTCCCTCCTCCTTGAATATGGCCTTATATCCTAATGTAGGAGTATAAATTTGAGATTAGGTTTTTTTTTTGATACTGATACATCTTATTCCTCTTTTATTTGTACATGAATTCTTCTCAATCTATCAATATAAATATCCCATTGGACTCCTTCATTTTTTTCCAACCCAATATGAGCTATAGTTTTCCACTCTTGGTGCAAAATAATAGTCAATTCTAGAGAAGTAGCATGCATTAAGTTTTAAATTCCTTCCTGATGAAGTATAGTAACTAGGATCTTGAGTAGCCTAAAATATTCCACACAACCAAGCTGCCAAGGGTATCCTCACACTGTCACTATTTCCCACCTTCCATGCAACCCAGTTACCTACTAGGGGGAATGTCGATATTGTTGCCTTCCATAAAATGGAAGCATTATGAGCATATTTAATTGAAATCCTAGTCCAATATACAAGTGAATCTAGACCATATTTTTGAATTATTACCTATATCCACGACCCCTTATTGAATATTAACCTCCATAGGCATTTTGTTGCAAGGGCCTTTCCAAAATGATGGATTTTTTTGAGGCCCCATCCACTAAGTTCCTTGAGTTTCTCTATGGAATATCACTTGACTAGTGGAATCCCTTCACTCTCCCTTTTACTTTCCCATAACAATCTAAAACCAATCCTTCTACTTTTCTCTATGACCCCTTTTTGAATAAATGATAAGGAGTGCCAAAAGACTAGGATTGTCTCCAATACGACTTGAACAAAGACTATCCTCCTTCCTCTAAACAACATCCTATCACACCATAACTTAATTCTCTTTTCAAATTTGGTTATAACCACCTCCAATCATTGATACCATAGTCACTAGGATTAATGTAAAATCTCAAATACTTGAAACCTTCATGAAGATCAATCTATTGATAAGGAAAGATCCAATGAATTCCCCGATTAAGTCATTTTCTACCCTAGAAAAGGATGTTGAATATTTTTGCATGTTGACCATCATACTAGTCATTGAACAATAAAGATCTAAAATTTATTTTAATTTCTTGGCATCTCTCTTTAAATAAAACATCATTTACAAAAAACAAGTGTAAAATCCAATTTTAGAACCATAGATGATAGCATATTAGTTTTGATAGAGTGCATTCCCGATTGAGCGACTTTCATATCATAATGAATCTGTCTTCCATGTAAGAACCAAAAGTATTGCATGGAAATTGGCTCTGACAACAACCTTCTGATCCTCGTGGCAATACTTTTGGCAATGATCTTATATATGCAATTGCATAAGGATATGGGACTAAAGTTATCAAATGATATAGGGCTATATTTTTTGGGGAGTAGGGCTATAAATGTGGAGTTGTAAGCCTCCAACACTTTCCAAAATATCCTTTATTCCTCCAAAACCCTAATTGAATAAACTTCAATCAGGTCATAGAACCTTGGAAAGAACTCCATGGTCCATCCATCAAGCCCATGATTCTTGTCCTTTTGGAAATTGAGGAGGACTCTCTGTAGTTATTATTTAGTGATTTAATTCATCATTATGTTATTCCCTATGTCATCAACAAAGAAAAGGAAGAATATTGTCATTTGAACTACCTCATGTTTTCGTTGTCAACTTCTTTGTAGATATGCCCAAAATGCACCAAACCCAACTCAAAAATATCTTTGAAACTACGAGCTTTGGACCCATCTTTCCTTTGAATTTCTCAAATACTGTTTTTGTTTTTCTATAATTGGAATAGGGAAAATTTTGTTTTTCTTGTCTCCCTTAGAGAGCCAATTTTTTTTTCTTTTCAACCCTAATACAATGTCTTTGTGTACACGAAATTTGCTCTTTTTCTGCTCTACTAATTTTATATTTTATTTTGATGTCTCATTTAAATCCTCTTCTAATTATTGGACATAAGCTTTCGCAATTTGATGTTCTAATGTAACGAGATTTTTCTCATCCTTTATTCTCTTCATATGAGCCCAAGAAGACACATCTCTTTTGACAAATTTTATATTTAGGGTGCACTGAATTCTAGATGTTTCCCTTTGAGAAACATAGAAATGTTTCCAGTCCCTTTTGACTAATTTGAAAAAATCCTCATCCTCCAACCAAGAAGGATTAAACTTAAAGAGATTCATGGATTTTAATATCCCCACTAACTATTTTAAGGAAAACTGGCATATGATCTAAATCCCATCTTAATTATATCCATGGCCTAATCTTGGTTTGGTCCTGCACTAGGGATATTGAAATGAGAAAATGATCCAATATTTTTTCCACTCGATCTTCCCCTATCCTTGATTTCCTCCAGGTGTGTACTATCTTCGTGTGTTCTACATCTACCCATCCAAATTACTCCAACTTATTAACAAAAAAAAATACAAAAGGATATGCCCTTGTAGGACTTCCCCATATTTCAACTATGCTCAACATAAAATTTATATCCCCATTGGATTAATATTCTACTTTCTTAGAGAATCATTGGAAACAAAATTTTCCTAATAAGCCACCATATTTTCATAAGGTCCATAAAAGGTCACCACAAATAAAACTTCCTCTATATCCAAGGAGATGAGTTCAATTCTAATTCCTGAGTCATAAAACATAGAGCTAATCAGTCTTGTAGTATGTTTTCTCCACCATGTTATCTAACCCCCAAACCTACCAACGTAATCAATAAAGATAAAATCCCTTTATTTCAACAATTTTGATAAACCCTGGAAAATTTGACCCCAAACCCAATTTGTCTCTTGTAACAGAATCATGTCTATCTTGTGCAAATCAACAAGCCTATGAAGGGTAGATTTGTTTGAAGGACTATCTAACCCTTTCACATTGAAAGTCGTAATGATTATGGTAAACCCTCCTCTAAGGAATGGACTTTGAGAGTCCATGAAAGAATATTTTGTTTTCCTTGATGGATTTCCTTCTTACATACTTTGAGATAATGACATATGGGATTTTCTCTCCCTCCCAACACTGGCTTTCCCTTTTTTGTCACCCAAGTTTAGATCACCTTGAAACCTAGTTTTGGACCTTCCCAACCCCAATTTCGCATGTATCAAGGTGTATAAATTAACTTTAATGATGGTGGAAAACTCTCCATAAATCGGTGACCTAGAACACTTACTCACTCTCTAATTTTCCTTAATACTCCCATAGTTAGATTTTAAATCATCCTCCAAATTACCATTGAAATCTCTTAGGTATAGCTTGGAAAGGAGACCCTCCCCATTATTTTTTTTTCCAAATTTTAAATGTATAAGAGATCCAATATCTTAGATGCTTAGATATGGACCTTAATTCAATTCTTATGTCTTTTGAGATATATTTGGAAGTTAAAGATGAAGGATTAAGAAAATTCGGATGAAGCCCTATGATCTTCCATTCCTTCCACACTTGGATTTTCAACTCATTGGGTTTGAATACTCCCATTTTTGAAGCTTCTCCTCTGACCTCCTCCGGTTCCCTTGATGAATGAAGGTTCCCTTTTTTAATGTCATGATGAAAATATTCTCCGTACATCCCTCACTCATATTTCCTTTCTCCATGACATAAATGTTTTTATCCAAAACCCCTTTATCTTGTTATGTTGTCATATGGGAGTTTGTTTCCTTTTTTGTCTAGATTATCTTCATCATATTCAAAGAATAATCTAATTCCAAATGGCCATATGCATGGCATTTCACACATCGAAATAACACCCATATAATATAGAATCTGATAATTTTTCCTTCCTTTGTGCTCGACCATGATGTATTTCATTAGACTGATTCTAAAGTCCACCTCAACCAATATATGAGCCATATAGAAAACATTTGAACTCTTGAAACTGAAATCCACATTGAAAAAATAAACGACATTTTTCCCTATCACTCTAAAGACATTATGGGACCAAAATTTGAAGTGAAGACCGGATGTTTAACCCAAATTGTTTGTGGTGGAAAATTTTCAAGTCCAATATTAAAACAAGGGCTCTACTTCTTAAGAAGGAGTGGAGAGATACTCCACATACATCTAGATTTTAGTATTTTTTAGCATCTGTTTTTTATTTGAAAATGAACATAATACAATCTTGAACCAACACATGGAACTCTTGAAAATACCCTAAGACTAGCACCCACACAATCTATGTTCTACCTTTCACATATTGCTCCTATAATTTGTGCCCATAAAACCTTCCAGCCACCTCTTGTTGTCCTAATATTTCCACTTGGTGTAACTCAACATCCTCTACAAGCTACACCAACTTAACCCTATGCTTGCGTTTCTTCATGCATTTATTGCCTTGTCTCCTTTATCCAATATTCTCTTCACCTCTTTCCTTCCTTACACAATCATACAAATAAACACTACCTTATACCTTCCTATCCCTACACACATCATCTTCTCTCCAAAGCATTGGATTGAACCTTGTAACAAATTCTACAAACTTGTTGAAAGAGAAAATATAATTCAACAATTCTAGATCTTCCTTCAACACATAATTGCTTATAGGTCTACTTACCACTTTCCGAAAGGAGAAGACAAAGGATGAAACTATAGCACCCTTGAAAAATTAAACTTTAGCTCATAAACCATCTCATCACCACATGTCTATACCTCATTGAATGAACCTTAGGAGAATTTAATATATATTGCAAGTGTACCTTTGACATCTGACCTAACTAGTGTACTACTTCTTGGGTGATTGGACAAATAAAAATGTATAGATTTGGCCACAAAGTGCTCGCCTATTTGACCCTTTTCTTTTAGAAAGTCGTTAATAAATGTAGGACCCCTAGTGAATAACACCTTCCCTTTTAACATGTCTTCAAAATAATGAATTAGATTTTCTACCATGAATTCAAACCTACAAAACCATTGTATGTGTGTATGGTATCCTAAGGGGTTAGGTCAAACGATTGTCACTAATGTTGCTCAATATTTGATTGGTTTTGTGCCAACATATGTCTGGTTCAAATCCATTTAGGTGAGGTGCACCAGTTTACACCAATAGGTTTACTAGAGGTTTTCCTTGGACACTAGTGTGCCTCACCCATAGGGATTTGAATTGGTCACTTGTTGACACAAAACTATCCAAATTCCTAACAACATTGGCAACAACTCATTGAACTAACCCCTTGATATATATATATATATATATGGATCAAATACCACCCTCATTTCCTTCAATTTTAAAAGCCTATTGGGTTAGGTTAATATGTTCAAATGGATTGTTCCAAGGTGTAGTTTGTCACGAGGTCTCTGGTTCTAGTCCAACTAAGTCTTGCTAGGTTACCAACATGTATTGTGTCTAACAATTGAATCACCTTCCATATAGATCTCATGATATTTTCCTTGGACTGTGTGTGTGTGTGTGTGTAGTCAACCTTATAAAAAGAACCAGTAAACAATTTGCATAAAAACTCAAAAACTAACTCATCATGTCTCTTCTTCTTCAGACTTGAAAGATCCTACATTAAGAGAAAGGGTTTCTTTAGAAATATCACCAAATTTGGAATTCGGTTCTCTATAGATATGATGACATGATTTTTTTTTCTTTAACTCTTAGTTTTTTTTCTCTTTCCATAATTGGGAAAAGGGACATATTTCACATATTGTTTTTACCATTTGTCCAATCCATAACGATCTTGGAATCCATCAAAATTTGAATTTTAGCCACTTTTTTTTTTCAATTGCTAACCTCATCAACATCTAGAGAGTATTTAGTTTTGATAAATTATTTGATCCAACTCCTAAGGCTGCTTTAAAGGTTATTTTGTGCTCTTCTTTTAAGAAAAGGACACCTCTTTCCCCACTAATCCTAGAATTTTCTTGACTTGTCCCATCAAAGTATCCCTAGGCATATTATTTATCAATATTTGGACTTGTAACCACTCTAGGAGATTTTATCTTCCTTGGCTCCACACCCCTTCACAATCATACTTAAATTTAATAATAGACTTGCATGGGAAACATATCTTCATTTTAGAAGATCGTATCAATCCTAGCTAGCCAAAGGACCCATATGACTATACAAGGAAGATCATTATGTTCCTTAACTAATTTTTTCTTGAAGTAGATGTTTAAACAATCCATTATGGTCATTTGTAAAAGGGAAAATTATCAACATATAAGGTAAAGTTGTCAATTTTCACATGCAACTCTATGAGACTAATTTTCAGACCTGAAAATTGCTTCCTAATGATCTAGCGATATAACCCTAGCTGTTATCATTGAACAATTTTACACTAAAAATTATTGATTGAAATTATATGCTGTGGAAACACAAAGGATCAAAGATGAATCATCAGCAAATATAAGACACAAATTTCAGTTCTGTAACCTTGATAAATTCATAAATTTCGAGGGCAAAACCATCCTTCCCGACCAATACAATATCACAAAATCTGAGAACAACCTTGTCCTCTCAGCCAATACAAATATCACAAAAATATGAGAACAACCTTGTCCTCCAATAACCATACAAATTAGAAAACCAAACCTCAAAAAATATCCTGGAAATATCTCCTACCCACAAATATGTTGCAGACCACCTGTACAACTTGCTGGCGTCATTTGTCATACTTTACAAACATGCACCTTCCCATAAAAACTATGTATAGATGTACACGACTGTTCCACTGCATCCTGTGTAAGTACATTATTGTTCCCACTGCAACCCACATACGTACGCAACTGTTCCCATTGAAACCCGTGTACATGCAAGAAAACATGTACAAACACTTCCATACGATTCGCTCCACTCGTACATTTTCTTCCTTCTATGGTTGCATTTCTCTCCCACATGTGTGGTGTACTTTTCCTTGTCAAGAATAGAAAATAGAGAGTCCTCAACGCTAGGCCAAATTTTCCACCATGAATAATTTCCCTTTGCTGAAAATCATCAAGCCTCCTAGCACAAGTGCAGAGTCACTTATGCTAACTCCATTCTTCCACTCTAATCAAATGTCACAATAACCTCTCTCCTTTATATAGTAGTCCAATGAGTGAGTTTAGGAACCCCTTCTAAACTCTACAATTAATTAGAATATTTTATTCCTCTTTGTGGGTGTGACACCCCATCACAAGTCCACAAATCCCATTAACTTGCCCATGAGGTGCTAGCCTCATTTCGAGGCCGATTTCACTGAAATGAAAGAATGATCTGGTGCCAATGAATATTCCCATATGCCTGACACCTTGGCCTCTTGTGGTAATACCTCTCAAAGATACAATAAACAACACTCCCTCTTAAGGAGGGAGGTATTCCATCCACCATTATCTAGATTTACCTCTATCTCCCACTCTGGGAGTGACTCTGTCTCCTCTACCACAACTTCACTCTAATCCTCTTGACTGGTTGCTCCATTTGTCACCGAAACAAGTCCTTCTATGTAGTCCTCCTAACTGGCTGCATTATCGGTCACTGAAGCAAAATCCTACCATCCAATCTACCTCATTGGCTACTCTCTCTGTGACTAAAGCAAATCCCACTCTTCTATCTTCCTGATTGTCTACCTCCTCTATCACTATAGAAAATCCCGCTGAAACAACTAAATCCTCCATGGGGGGCACATATCTCCTAGAGGCCTCCTACCTCTGAACTTCCTATCTGGTCTCCTCAACCCATGACACATGTCTGTCAGATGTCTGTCAGTCTTGGAAGATGTCTATCTCCCACCTGAACTTGAAGGGAAACTTCTTCTTAATGGATGACTCTCCTTAGGAGCCCATTAACTCTCTCTGAGATTAGAATCCCTATGAGTCTGCATGCTCCCTATGAAGCCTAAATTTCTCTGAGTTTGTAAAATATTTGGGGCCACCTACTCCTTCTAAACCTGTTGACCTCCTATGAATTCAAATCTCCTCCAAATTTTCCTGGGAGGTTTCTCCTCCCTACTAGATCTGAGGGCTGATTCCCTCTAAACCCTGGCTCCCTCTGAGCCGACAATATTGGTGGGGATACCTACCTCACCTCTGGTGGAGCTACTTGTCTCATCATTGGTGGAGCCACATGATCCTCCTCATCTATCTCTTTGCTACTGCTAGTCACACCATGCATAGGCTTTCCCCTCGGCCTATATAGGTTTCCCACCCTAACTCCAAGAACCACTGCTAATCTAAAGGTAGATTTTCAGGGTACAAACAACACCTGTCCATCTTGAAATAATATATGGTACCCCTTCTTCTTAATCTATGAGACTAAGAGAACACTCCTCCTGATTTCTAGCACCCATAACACATTTGACACCCTCAACCCTTCTCTTGACTGAAGCCTGAATGATATTATACTCGATCCTCGTACTACATGCTTGGTTCCCATACCAAGATCCACACACATGTCTGATCCAGTCTCTGTGAAGCTGTCAAATAACTCTCTAGCACCTATCATATGGAAATATGCTCCATTATCCACCAACCAGGTCCCTCTGCTGGATACTGCACCTGAAAAGGTGGAGACCAACAAGATTTCCCTCTGGAACCTGTCTGCAGCCTCATCAACCTCTATTGTTGATGCCTACTTCTTTATTCCTCTTCCCCTCCAGTGTGGAAACTATGAAGCATAATGACCAAATTCATGGCAATCAAAACATATGATCTTACTAAGATCCTTCCTCTGCCTCGACTTTGGAGATGCTTCTCTCTCTCGAGAATCTCTTCTTCCAGGAGAAAATCTTCTACCTGGAGAACCTATTTTTCCCTTTCTAGTGAGGGTTGAAAGGGCTTGGTTCTCATCATTGCTACTCTTCACCATACCATCCATATCATCCCTGAATACTAACCAAGTCTCCTCCTGGATACAATTTGTCCGTAGTCTATCAAAGTCTGGTAACTTGTCTCGTGTAAAGATCCCCTGCAGAAATGGTTCCCAAGACCTTGGAAGACCTCTCAAATCCACATTCACCAACTCAACATCCTCCACCTTATCATCGATGACCACAATTTTATCTTGGATCTGTGTAAGCTTCATAAGACAGTTCACAACTGTGTTCTAACTAGACATCCTAACAACTTCAAGATGATGCTTCAAATACAACTTCCTTCATATATTCCCATTATAGTATAGACCTACCAGAGCATCATACATCTCCTTGGAAAATGTCTTCTCATCAATGTGAGGGATCAAGTGATCCTTCACAGATTCTAGAAACACTTGTTTTTCCTGCACTTCCCTCTTCTTGTGGAATGAAAAATCTACTTGATCAGTCGGGCTAGGGACCAAATCCTCAACATAATCTTTGAGGTAATTCTCCTCAAACAAGAGAATAACCCTATCCTTCCATGCCTGGAAGTTTTTCTCCCCTTCCAACATGTCCTCAAGCTTCAATGTGTTCAACATCTTGACCTACTCGAAACAAGAACAAGAACAAGAACAAGAACAACAATCCTCTAGTGTTGTAGCCAACAAATGTGTCTCAAGATTATCTCTTTCTCTTCAAATCCCAAGCTCCGAAACCGTGACAATTTTCACATGCAACTCTATTTGACTAATTTTTAGATATGAAAATTACTTCCTAGTGATCTAATGGTAAAATCCTAGTTGTTATCATTGAACAATTTTACACTGAAAATTATTGACTAAAATAATATGCAGCGGAAACACAAAGGATAAGAGATGAATCATAAACACATATGAGACACAAATTTTAGTTATGTAACCTTGTTAAGTTCAAAAATTCTAAGGGAAAAACCAACCCTCCCAACTAGTACAATATCATCAAATTTGAGGACAACCTTGTCCTCTCAACCAATACAAATATCACCAAAATCTGAGGACAACCTTGTCCTCCAATAACCATACAAATTAGAAAACCAAACCTCAACAAATATCCTGGAAATATCTTTTACCCAAAAATATGCTACAGACCACCTATATGACCTGCCGACGTCATATGTCAGCATGTAGAGACCTGCACCTACCAAGAAAACATCTATATTTATATATGCGATTGTTTCCATTGCAACCTACATACGTACATGATTGTTCCCACTACAACCCATGTACGTACGTGTCTGTTCCCACCAAAACCCATATACATGCATTAAAACCTATAAAGACACTTTTATACGATTCACTCCACTCGTATAGTTTCTTCCTTCTATGAATGCCTCTCTCTCCGACATGTGTGGTGTGTTTTTCTCTGCCAAGAACATAAAACAAAGAGTTCTCAACCCTAGGCCATATTTTCCACCATACATAATTTCCCTTTGCTGAAAATCACCAAGCCTCCTAGCACAAGTGCAGACTCACTTATGCTAACTCCATTCTTCCACTCTAATCAAATGTCACAATGACCTCTCTCCTTTATATACCAGTCCAATGAGCGAGTTTAGGCACCGCTTCTAAAATCAACAATTAATTATAATATTTTATTCCTCTTTGTGGGTGTGACACCCCATCACAATACTACAAATCCCATCAAATTTCCCATGAGGCCCTAGCCTCATTTCGAGGCCGATTTTACTCAAATGAAAGGATTATTTGGTCCCAAAAGATATTCCCACATGCATGACACCTTGGCATCTTATAGGAATACCTCTCAAAGCTACAATAAACAATACTCCCTCTTAGTGAGGGAGGTATACCATCCACCACCATTTGGATGTACCTTTGTCTCCCACTCTAGGGGTGAATCTTTCTCCTCTACCACAACTGCACTCCAATCCTCTTGATTGGTTTCTCCCTCTATCACCAAAACAAGTCTTTCTCTCCAGTCCTCTTGACTGGCTACATCCTCAGTCACTGAAGAAAATCCTACTATCTAATCTGCCTCATTGGTTGCTCTCTCTGTGACTACATAAAATAATACTCTCTTATCTTCCTAACTGAATACCTCCTCTCTCACTATAGAAAAACTTGTTGAAACAACTGAATCCTCCATGGGGGGAACACGACTCCTAGAGGCCTCCTTCCTCTTAACCTCCTCAAGCCATGACACCTGTCTGTTAATCCTGGAAGATGCCTCTCTCCCACCTGAACCTAAGGGGGAAATCCCTCTGAATGGATGACTCTTCCTGTGAGCCCACTGACTCTCTCTGAGATAAAACTCCCTATGATTTTTCATGCTCCCTTTGAGTCTGTACAATCTCCAGCTGACCTCCTCTAAAATCTAATCTCCTTTGAACTGGATCATGAGGGATGACTCCCTCCAAACTCTGTCTGCCTCTGAGCTAACAATATTGGTGGGGCCACTTTCCTGACCAGTGATGGAGCTACCTGTCTCACCATTGGTGGAGCCTCATGATCCTCTTCATCTATCTCTCTTCGCTTTCCAGTCACGAAATGCATAGGCTTTCCCCTCAGCTTATATAGGTTTCCATCCATAACTCTATGAACCATTGCTGATATGAAGGTAGATTGTCTAGGCACAAACAACACTTGTCCATCTCAAAAAAATATATGTTACCCCTTCTTCTCAATCTCCGAGACTGATAGGAAACTCCTCCTGATTTCTGGCACCCATAAAAAATTTGACACCCTCAACACTTCTCCTGAATCAAATCTGAATGATACAGTACTAGATCCTCGTACTGCATGCTTGGTTCCCATATCAAGATCCACACACAAGTCTAATCTAGTCTCTATGAAGTTTTCAAATAACTCTCTAGCACCTATCATATGGAAACATGCTCTGTTATCCACCAACCAAGTCCCCTTGCTGGAGACTATACCTGAAAGGGCGGAGACCAACAAGATCTCCCTCTAGAACCTCTTTGCAACCTCATCGATCTATGTTGTTGATGTCTGCTACCTTTTTCCTCTTACCCTCCTGTGTGGACACTATGAAGCATAATGACCAAAGTCATGGTACTCAAACATCTGATCTTACTAAGATCCTGTCACAAACCCTAATTTTTTTTTTTTAAATAACATAAATGCAATTTACATATCTACAAATATTTATATTATATACCTTAAGGTCCCTATTGATATTATGGGTTCATATTTATTGATCAAAATAACAAACCTATAGTCACTCTAAGTTTTTAAATTCACTCTTGATATTTAAGGACTACATAGAAACCTTACAAATTTTATGACCATTGGACTAAAACTTATTAACACTATAAATATCCATAAAAAAATATTTCAATATACATTATAAGTATTTCAAATAACATTATAAGTCTCGTGAAAACTTCACATACTATAAAACTTATTAAAACTATAAATATCCATCAAAAGTCTTTCAAATAACATTATAAGTCTTGGGAAAAAGATTTAGGGTATGATTTAAATTTCCTTATTCCAAAGTCGAAACCAAGTATCCTTTTATACTCTTATGACATATTACATGTTAAATCAACACATCACTTATATTAAATTTACATACTATACGATTTTAATGTTTAAACCAACATGATATTAACCGTTGAGTTTAAACCACCTGGAGGAAGTGTTTGTCCTTTTGGACTGTTAACACATAAACAAAGAGATTTGGTTTAATCTCAAATTTTCTTTTGGGCTTTTATCGTTTCACCTATAGCTACTTGATCTGGTAACATTCTTTTTCGAAATGTGAATGCATTTCTTATATTTACAGTATGAATATAATGAAGACCCTATGTAATTTGTATTTACTTTCATTAGTAAATTATCTACAACTGTATGTGCATATATTTCTATTTTACTACGTTTTTCGTATTGTTTTTCTTAAGAATTCTTTAAATCGATTCGTCTCTTATTTAAATATGATAATTACCGGTATGTAAGGATATAAGTCTCTTTTTTCTTTTTGACTACTATAAAATTGAAATATAACTTTCTATGTAAACAATATATAAACCTTCACAGATTCTAACAAGACTCACTTGACCTTCACTTCCCTCTTCTTGTGGAATTCCAAATCTATTGGATCAGTCGGGCTAGGGAACACATATTAAACATACTCTTTGAGGTCATTCTCCTCGAATAAGAGAAGAACTCTAGCCTTCCATGCTTGAAAATTTGTTTCCCCTTCCAACCTGTCCTCAAGCTTTAATGTGTTCACCATCTTGACCTACCCAGAATAAGAACAAGAACAAGAACACCACTCCTCTAGTGTTGTAGCCAACAAATGTGTCTCAAGATAATCCCCTTCTCTTCAAATCCCAAGCTCTGAAACCTGTCAATTTTCACATGCAACTATATCTGACTAATTTTTAGATCTGAAAATTGCTTCCTAGTGATCTAACAATAAAACCCTAGCTGTTATCATTGAACAATTTTACACTTAAAATTATTGATAGAAATTATATGCAACAGAAACACAAAGGATCATAGATGAATCATCGACACATATGAGACACAAATTTCAATTCTGTAACCTTGTTAACTTTATAAATTCTGAGGGAAAAACCAACCCTCCCAACTAGTACAATATCACCAAATATGAGGACAACCTTGTCCTCTCAACAAATAAAAATATCACCAAAATCTGAGAACAACCTTGTCCTCGAATAACCATACAAATCAGAAAACCAAACCTCAACAAATATCCTAGAAATATCTTCTTCCCACAAATCTATTGCAGACCACTTGTATGACATGCTGATGTCACCTGTTAGCCTGTACGGACCTGCACCTACCCAAAAAAAAATCTATACGGATGTACGTGATTGTTCCCACTGCAACTCGCGTACATACGTGATCGTCACGGATGATTTTAAGGATGGAAATTTATTTTAAAATGTAGAAACCTTGGCGAATCTTACTAATCCTTCATATGTCAACTATAAATGTTTGGTGATATTTTTGTAAAAATATTCAAATTTCTAAGTATTTTATATAGTTTTTATAAAATTTTGGTGATTTTTAAGGTAAAATAATTTTATCCCATAGAATTTGGGTGAATCATTTTTAAAATAACGAATCTCGTTTTTGGAAAAACCATGGAAAATTAGCCCATGAGCGAAATTTAGCCCCTAAAATCATCCTTGGTGATCGTTCCCACTATAACCTGCGTACATGCACAAAAACATGTACAAACACTTCCGTACGATTCACTCCACTTGTACGGTTTCTTCCTTCTACAACTAGTTGCACCATGTTTTAACTTTTTAACATATAGGGACCAACACCATGCTTCCTCCCCTTGTAGACCTATCATGTTTGTGTGTGTTTCCAAGAAAAAATCACAATTTTATTTCAAGAGTGAATAAGAAACATGCTTCAAGTGTCTTACAACACAACAATTTTAGATACTTTAGCTATCTAGTATCTAGAATACCAAGAAAACTTGATACTTCTACATAACTATTTAAGGAAAAAAAAAACCTGATTAAAAACCACTATATACTATCCCAAAAAACTAATTCATGGCAAGGCCCTTAAGGTTGGGGCTTGCAAATAAAAACTGAAAATGAATACAAACAATCTCTATCTAAAGTTCTAGCTACCTCCAACAACATATCATCCATTGGCCTAAGATGTTTTTTATGAAGAAGATCAGATCCTTTCATATAGTTTATAACCAAAGAGGAATCACCATAAACCAACAAAATCTTTAGCCCATGATCCATAACGCACTTTAGTAAAAGGCAAAGGTTCCAATATTTAGCATAGTTATTAGATCTCAATCCAATACTTTCTTTATACCTTATAAAGTGAGAATTAGAGAAATACAATAGATCACCAACTCTACTAAAACTTGAATTATGTTGCCACTCACCATAAAAAAATCTCCAAGCAAGGATAATTTTAAGGATGGAAATTTATCTCAGAATGTAGAAGCCTGGGAGAATCTTATTATTCCTTAATATGCAAACTATAAAATGTTTGGCGACATTTTTAAAAAATATTCAAATTTCTAAGGATTTTATATATTTTCTATAAAATTTGGGCTATTTTTAAGGTAAAATAATTTTATTCTATAGGATTTGGGAAAATCATTTTTAGAAAAAATGGAAATTGACAAATCTTTTTTTGGAAAAAGCATGGAAATTTAGCCCATGAGCGATATATAGCCTTATCTATTTGTAACTCTTTGACTTGCCTAGCTGTCTTAGGAGATGCTACACTTTCGACTTTTGAAGCTAATGCACCAACTCTTGTAATAACTTGGAATGAAGGAAAGTGCTTTCCTTAAAAAGTGATAGAATTCATTGCCAACCAGATATCCCAACAAAATGACATGGAAATTCCTTGAGATCCTTTATCTCCTTCTTGTCAAACCACATTTTCAAGCATTCATCAATAGATGAACTAATCCATTCATTGTGAACACCAGTGAAATCTTTAGCCTCCTTCCATAACTGTTGAGAATAAGGACAATTTATTAATAGATGAATGATGGTTTCCTCAACATCCATGCACAACATACAAGTATTTGGGCTCCATTGATCTCTCTTTTGCATATTATCTCTAGTTAAAACCTTGTTTCTTAAATACATCCACTTCCATACATTGTTCCGCCACCATACTGCACCTTGAAGATAAAAAAAACACAGATTTATATCACAAATGAGATGTATAACACATGTTAAATGACAATGCTAAATAATTAGAATCCTTTCTTACTTGAATGTGATCCCTTTTGATCCTATCAATGAAAACCTTCCACAAATCTACTTGGATTCCATCAAGACCCAAAACTTGTGCATGTATCTAGTCTTGAGAGCATAAATTTGTCGAGCCAAGATCCTTGACCTAATGAAGAGTACAAAATCCTCTATCCTATAGTCCTGTGATCATCTGCTTTGTCCATTACATTCTTTCACATCCAAATATTACATCTAATCCTAATTTAACTTGACTCCCATTTCCCACCTTCCAAAGATAAATAATAACCAATAATAGGAAAGCCATCATAAGGGAAAAACATCAATTAGATACATTATTTACATTCTTGGATTTTTGGTCCAATCAATGATAAACCCTGGATCAATATACTTTTGCTATATAATATTCTTCCAGAGACCATCGCATGTGAAAACCCTCCACAAAATTTTTGCTCACAAGGAAATGCCAAAAAGGTGAATTTGTTTCAATCCCCAACCCCCTTTCTTGTTTGGTCTTGTTATATGTTTCCATTTAACTAGTTGAATCTTCTCCTCCTCTTTATGCCTAGACTAGAGAAACCTATAACACACCTTTCAATTCTTTTCTAGAACCGTTTTAGGAGGGTGAGCAATTGAATGCTAAAATATAGGAATTTCCCCGAAAATAGAGTTCATTAAGGTTAATGTCCCTCCAATGAATAACCACCTATTGCACCAATGATCTCCAACATCCATCCCCAACCCTTTTTCTAGAAACCATTTGGCTTCAAAATATAACCGAGGTACTTGAATCCATTATTAAAACCAATCATATTAAAACGACATATCCCAGTCAGAACATGTTAAAAATTTTCCTCTAGACCACTAAAACATATGGAGGGTTTTTTAACATTTAACTCCACACTTGTGGTTGTACTAAAAATATATGGAGCCTCTTGCATATTTCTAGATTTCCTAAAACCACCATTGAAAACAACAAAACATCATCCAAAAAGAGGTGTGTTAATTCCAAAGAGCCCCTAATTTTCACTCGTATAATGGCCATAGTCCTTTCCCCCTCTCTAATGGACCTACTCAAACCTTCAACTACTAGAAGAACATAGAGGGATACCTTTCCTCAAACTCCCAGTAGGCCTAATTTTTTTTGAGGCATAACCATTTATGAGAATAACAAAAAATAGAGAAGACAAACATCCCATAATTCCTCTGACCACAACCAAACTAAACCCCACATACAAATGACATTAACTAAATGTACAACCAACTAGTTGTATCATATACTTTTGATGAAGCTATCTTTAGAATCATAACTAGAAGTTTTTTTTTCAATTGGATCGAATAGAGACCTTCTTGAGCCAAATCAATTGCCTCATAAATATTCCTAATTGCTAGAAACCCAAATTATTCCTAGAATATCAGATTTGAAAAAAATATTCTTGATTATGACTACCATAATATTGCCAATAATCTTATATACACAATTACACAAAGATATAAGTTTGTACTCTTCAAAATACACCTACTCCTTTTTAGGAATTGATGCTAATAAGGTGGAAGTGAATATTCCCAACACTTTACAACTTACACTATTTTCCTCCACTAACTTAAGCAGATCATCCTCTAGGAGGTCATAGAACCCAATAAAAGATCCCTTGGCTAACCATCCGGACCTGAGTTTTTATACTTATTGAAAGAGAGCAAAACTGAATTTAGTTCCTATTTTGAAATTTCCTCCATAAGCATTTGATTATCCTCCTCATAAAAAAAAATAGGATAAAAAGTTGTAAGATTAATAATCTCCAATTTGTTTGCTCAATCAGGTTCTTTGTAAATATAATTAAAATGAAAAACCCCTAAACTTGCAATTTCAAAGAAGCCCTTGATTGATTTCCCTTCCTCATCATGCATTTCCCAAATAGGATTATACTTCTTCTTCCTATGATTTGCATAATTGTGAAAGAAAATTATGCTCTCATAACCTTTTTCAATCCAAATATGCTAACTTTTCAAATTCCATTTTGCTTCCCTCCACTCCATAATCTTGTTCTTTTTTCTCTCCAGCTCCTTATGTCTTATTCTTTCTACCTCAGTAAAAACACCCACCTCATTGTGAACACAAAATTCTGCAATCTCTTTCTCCATTGATTTTAAATCCTTATTTTCACAAACCCACGAAGCCACCACAAACTGAAAATGGTAGATTCACTGACATTTGGATCAAAAGGATTCCACTCCTTTTTAACCAAGTTAAGGAAATATTCATTTTCTAACTGAGTGGAATTGAACTTGAAATGGCTTCGAGATTTATTATCTTGTCTCTCCATCCTAATAAGGATATGAAAATGATCCAAAATACTAACAACCTCCACCCATGACCTAGACTTCTCAACTGCCAAAAAGAGTGACTCTGAAATTAGGAAATGATCAAGCCACTTAGATATTCCAGTCTCTCCTAATCTATTATTCCACCAAGTGGGATTCATATTTACAGGTTCCATATCAACAAATATTTCACCCTCTATTTTATATAAAAAATAATTTGCCATAACATCTAGATATGCAGTGTTACCCCAAATTTCAGCTGGACTCATCGTAGAATTCAAATCATCACCAATAACTAAATTACCCCCCTTGATGTAATCCAGAGAAAAGAGATAATCCCACAAATCTTAGATAGATTCATATGGACCATAGTGTTTTATGACATAAATATTCAATTCCAAGTCTTTGAAGAAGAGTTCAGTCGAGAGACCTAAATCAAGAAAAGATGAATTTAGAAGTAAAATTGAATTTCTCCAACCAATCATTAGATCTCAGGAATTCCTAGAAGCATCATGTGCCAAGAAATCCCAATCCATTAGATTTCTTTTCCCAAAATACCCTTAAACATTTGAACTCTCCCCATAGTTTCTTGAAGGAGAATGAACTCCGACTTATGAGTTTCTACTAGTCAAGCTAAAATGAGTCTTTTTGAGATCTTTTCAAGACCTAGAATATTCATAGATAAAATAATCATTTTCAACAAAAGTTGTGGGTTCATCTTTCTCTAAGGACCCCATTCAATGTTTTTTGTTTCCCTTGGTTGATCTCCTTCACAACTTTCTTCCTCTCATGTTGCAAGAATACTTTCCTCCCAGTAAAGGATGAGGAAGAACCTTTTATTATTTCTAGACCTAGTTTAAAACCCCTTGATGAAACATTTTTTTTCCATATTTCTTGGCCACAAAGGGTATCTACAAGCAGAACTTGATTCAGACCCCTCCCTAGAACCAAAATCTGTTAGAAAAGGACCATCAAGGATTGAGATGTAACTCAACAAAGCCTCCCTTATAGATCGAGGACTTGCATTTTATTTTTGGAATGAGAAATAAGAACCCCTTTCCTAGTGCCAACACCCCTTGTATAAGTCTTGATTTTTGGACTCTTGGTTAGGGCCTCTAGAGGAGAAGGATAGATCATGTTGTTGTTGAAATCCAAGTTGATCTCTTTAGAATGAGAACAAAATTTATTGGATGGAACATTAGACTTACCAAAAATTTCGTTGTAAAATCTTGTAATTTCGTAGTCAATTTGGAACATTCAGTATACGATTTCATATATGACAATAGAAGTTATGTTAGGATTTTTTTACCTAGAAGGAAAACCTCTTTTCATGAGGTAATTGTATTGCGGCTTTGTATGTCTGTGGATATTGTATTCTGAGAGAGGAGACTGTGAGATAAAGAAGAGGAAGTTACAATGGCCGTGTTGTAGGTTGTATCCCTTAATTTTGCAGGAGAATAATAAAGTAAGGACCTGGAAGTTTCTCTAGTGGATGTAGCCCACACTGGGTGAACCATGTATATCTGTGTCTCTATTGTATTTTTTATCTTTTGTTTTTTATTTCCACATATTTTTTTATTTATTTTATTGCTCCATAATCCTGTTTTTTATAACAACTGGTATCAGAGCGAAAGGTAACTCGCAGTAAAAGAAGGTTCCTGGTTCAAGTGGGAGAAATGGTGGAAGATGGAAAGTTTAGGGTCGATAAATTTAACGGTCAAAACTACCAGTTATGGAAGATGCAGATGGAAAATGATTTATATCAGAAGGATCTATTCCTACTATTGGGCGGAATAGCAAAGAAGCCGACGACCATGAAGGATGAAGAATGGGAGGTTCTTGATATAAAGGCACTAGGAATGATATGGCTAATATTGGAAGCGTCGATGGATTTCAATATTTCAAAAGAAAAGACAACGAAGGAGATGATGGATGCACTGAATAAACTGTATGAAAAACCCTCGGTGTCCAATAAGGTATTTCTATTGAAGCGATTATTTAATATGGAGATGTCAGAAGGTGGGTCTGTTGCATATCATTTAAATGAATTTAATATGGTTACTAATAAGCTAAGTTCTGTAAAAGTGGACTTTGATGACGAGGTAGGGGATGTTGTGATTCTTTTCTCATTGCCAGAAAGATGGAATGGCTTGTTCATGTCTGTAAGTAACTCTATCTCTGGTTCAAACACTCTAAAATTTGATGATGTTGTTGGTGCTATCCTTAGCGAGGAAATGCAACGGAAAAGTGCAGGTGAGACAACAGGTAATGCGTTGACCATGGAGAATAGGGGAATACAAATGGATAGAGGAAAGGGCTCAGGTAACCATGGGAATTCTAGGAAGGGAAGATCGAAATCCAGACTGGGAAAGATAGGGTGTTGTAATTGTGAGAAGAAAGGACATATGAAGAAACACTGCAGAGCTCCAAAGAAACAAAGAGATGGAAAACACGAGAAAAATCAGGAAGCATATGTAACAAGTGATGTGTTACAAGATGCTTTGATTATTTCTATAGATAATATTTCTGAGTCTTGGGTAGTAGATTCAGGGGCTTCATTTCATGCCACACCATGCAAAATTGATAGGTGATTTTGGATAGGTTCATTTAGGTGATGATGCACCATGAAAAATTGTTGGAATGGGTAAGGGAAAAATAAAGCAAAATAATGGAAACTAATGGTTGTTGAAATAGGTAAGATCAGTGGTGATAGAAAAAGGATAGAAGGTAGGTACATTGTATTTATGTACTGGTAATACTGACTCTTCTATCTCTTTAGATTCTATAGGAGTGGATACAACATTGTGGCATCATAGGCTTAGACACATGAGTGAGAAGGGGATGCAAATGCTTCACAAATTTTTTTTGTTGCCAGATCTTAGATTTATGTGAGCACTGTGTTTATGGAAAACAGAAGAGAGTCAAATTTCTTAGAGTCAGAAAATAAAAGAAGAGTGAAAGGTTAGAGCTTGTGAATACATATGTATGGGGACAAAATTAGGTATCATCTCTTGGTGGCTCTTTTTATTATGTTATTTTTATTGATGATGCAACTAGAAAAACTTGGGTTTATTGCATTCGAAAAAAATATGATGTTTTTGATACTTTTAAGTAATGGAAAGATTTGGTTGAGAATGAGATAGGAAAAAGGTTGAAGTATCTCAGATCAAACAATGGAGGTGAATATTGCAGCACGAAGTTTGATTATTAATGTTCATACCATGGGATTCATAGAGAGAAAACAGTTCCAGGAACACCACAAGAAAATGGTTTGTCGGAAAGGATGAAAAGGACAATCATGGAGTGTGCAAGGAGTATGAGATTGCATGCTAGGTTGCCCTTACAGTTTTGGGAAGATGGTGTAGATCCTGTTATGTACTTAATAAACATAGGACCTTCAATCTCTTTGGATGGTGTAATTCTAAAGGAGACATGGACAGGTAAAAAGGTAAACTATTCTTTTTTGAAGACTTTTGGTTGTGAAGCATGTGTCCATATTGATAAAGAAAATAGAACAAAGCTTGAAGAAAAATACAAGAAGTGTACCTTTATTGGATACGATGTTCATGATTTTGGTTATCGCTTATGGTATTATGAAAATCACAAAATCATTAGGAGTATAGATGTCATATTCAATGAGAAGATCTTGCATAAAGATCAATTGCAGGGAAAGAAATAGGAAAAGGAAAAACCAGAATACATAGTGTTTGATGAGATCACTGAAAAATAAATTCCAAAGGTACCAGAAAATCAAAATGTACAACAACAGGAGTAACATGTACCTCAAACTCCTGCAAGTGTTGTTAGAATATCTACCAGGTTAAGTAGACCCCCTGAACGATACTCTCCTTCATTGTATTATTTATTGTTGATTGATTCTAGTGAACCAGAAAGTTATGAAGAGGCAATGTAGGTAGAAACTAAAAAGAAGTGGGAGCAAGGCATGAAAGAGGAAATGGACTCCTTGGTAAATAACCAGACTTGGGACTTGGTTCAATTTTCTGCAGGAAAAAGAGCATTGCAGAATAAATGGGTTTACAGGTTGAAGGAAGAAGATGGAGGAAAAAAGTGTTACAAGGCTAGACTTGTTGTAAAGGGGTTTGCACAAAAGAAAGGTATAGATTTTGATGAAAATTTTCTCATGTTTTTAAGATGAATTCAATTAGGACTATTTTAAGTCTTGTGGCAGTAGACCATTTTCATCTTGAACAATTAGATGTAAAAACAACTTTTCTCCATGGGGATTTGGAGGAAGAGATTTATATGCAACAAGCATAGGGGTATGAGGTCAAAGGAAAGGATAATTTGGTATGCAGGTTGAAGAAGAGCTTGTATGTCCTAAAGCAAGCTCCAAGGAAGCGATATTTGAATTTTGATAGGTTTATGAAAGAACAAGGTTATAGTAGATGTCATTCTGATTATTGTGTTTATTTTAAAAGGATAGAAAATGGAAGCTATATTATCTTGCTATTGTATGTAGATGACATGCTTGTTGTAGAGTCTAATATGCAGGATATAAATGTGATCAAGAAGAAATTAGCTAATTCATTTGCAATGAAGGATTTGGGTGTTGCAAAGAAAATCCTTGGTATGAAAAAAAACAGAGACAAGAAAAATCGCAAATTGACATTGTCTCGGGGTGAGTACATAGAGAATGTGTTGGAGAGGTTTAGAAAGTAGAATGTAAAACCAGTTAGTACACCTTTGGCCAACCATTTCAAATTAAATAAGGAAATGTGTCCCAAGACACAGGAGAATATAGAATACATGTCCAGGGTCCCTTATTCATCATCAGTTGGCATCTTGATGTATGTGATGGTTTGCACAAGACTAGATATTGCACATGCAGTGGGAGTTGTGAGAACATATATCAACAATCCAAGTAAAGAACATTGGGAGGCGGTAAAGTGGATTCTCAGGTATTTGAGAGGTACTACTACTCATGCATTATGTTTTGGAGGTTTAGGCATTGTTCTATAGGGATATGTTGATTCATATATGGCAGGTGATAAAGATAACATGAGGAGCACCAAAGAGTATGCTTTCACTATAGGTGGAACAACAATACTTTGGTTTTAGAAACTGCAAAAGGTTGTTGCACTTTCAACAACAAAATCAAAGTATGTTGCTGCTACATAGGCTAGTAAAGAGATGATTTGGTTACAAAGGTTTATGGAGGAATTGAGAAATAAGCAGGAGAATAGCAGGTTGTACCATGACATCGAGAGTTCCATTCATCTTGCAAACAACTCAACCTTCCATTCTAAGACTAAGCATATACAAATCATGTAACATTTCATACGATCCATCTTGGAAGATGAACATTTGAAGTTAGAAAAGATACATACTAGCCATAATCCTGTAGACATGCTAACAAAGGTAGTAACCAGGGAGAAACTGAGTTCCTGCTCAGTTTTAGTTGGTCTTCAAGCATGAAGGTGAAGATGAGAAATTTTCTAGGTCCAAGGTGGATAATATTCCAGCAGGTACAACAACAATGGAGTTGTTGTGATCAGTCTCCAAGTGGGAGATTGTTGGTTGTGGAGCCTGATTATCTTCCTGATTTAGAGGTTTGTTTCCACCATGCTTTGATCTCATTTCCTGATGGGGGG
>ML781150.1:603722-637542 GCA_009831015.1 Picea engelmannii | reverse complement strand
TATTGGGAAAAATTGACTTGTAAAATATTGTAATTTTGTAGTCAATATGGACCTTTCATTATAAGGTCACATATCTGACGGTAGAAGTCATGTTAGGATTTTTTCCCCTAGAAGGTAACCCTATTTTCATGAGGGAATTGTATTGTGGCTATGCATGTGTGTGAATATTGTATTATGAGAGAGGAGACCGTGAGAGAAAGAAGAGGAAGTTACAACATGTGTGTTGTAGGTTGTATCCCTTAATTTCGTTGGACAATAATAAAGGAAGAACCTGGAAATTTCTCTGGTGGACATAGCCCACACTGGGTGAAACATGTATATATGTGTCTCTTTTGTATTGTGTATCTGTTGTGTTTTATTTCCACATTTGTTTTATTTTATTGCTCTGTGATCCTGTTTTTTCTAACAAGTACTTTTGAACCATTAGTTTCATTAATAGGATTAGTACCCCCAACAAGTTTTGAGTCAAAAAATGGCAACGAATCTTCGATTTCCTGAAGTCTAATCAAAAGGTTTCTCAAAAAACTAGATTCCTCTACCATCTTGACCTCTAAAGCTCTGGCAACATAATTTTCATCCACCTTATCATTTAATAGACTGGGTCCAACTCCTAGAATAGGACAAAGTGATGTATTTTCCTTTAAAATCATAACTCTTTGACTTAAGTCCTCATCAAGATCCAACCCCCCTTGATTCCTCAACAACCCCCGCAAGTTTTGGATAAACTTTGGGGCCCCTCATTCACTTCACTTTCCTAAATATGTCGTCTTCATTTGGACATTTATTGAACTTATTTTCTCATTGCCTTATTGAATTATTCATTCCTTTTAGATGGTTCACAGATGGTTAAAGTTAGATGAACCATCATGTTTTCCTTACTTTATTTTTACTTGGTTTCATTCCTTCCTTGAACTTCATTCCTCAATTTGGTTTTTGGTTTCTTCCCTTCCTTGGTTTTCTTTTCCCAAACTCTTCTGGCCTTATATTTCTAGATCGAGATCGATCCTCAAATCATGCCTTTTCTTATCATCTTTTTTGTAGTTCTTCCCCAATCCCAAAATCAAATTGATTGCTAAATCAAGAGCCCTAGTTATTCATTATCGAGAATAAATTTTCTTTGAGTTTCGGTTTGATCCTTTTTTCTCAACTCTTCTTTCAAACTTTGAGTTATTCTTTTAACTTTGAGATTTCCTTTTGAAGTTTTCTTTCAAGTCTTGGGTCCTTATTTTAAACTCAACTTTGAACTCCTTCCCTATCTTTACTTACCTTTTGAACTTTTATTTGTCCCACTTTTGATTTCCAAATAAACCTGATTTTAAAAATTGGCCCCCATTTTTCCCTCTGATTACTTGTTTAGTTCCTTTATCTCCAATTTAGTCTCGATTTCCAAATTGGGCCCTACTATCTCATCTTCTATTTTTATTCAAACTTTCCCTTGCATTTTTGTTCAAACCTTTGAATATTTCATAGCCTTTATTCGAGCTTTGAATGCTCCCTTCGAACTCTAAACGTTTGCCTCAAATATTTCATCAACCCAATTCGACAATCGACCTTGATAGCTAAATTGGGGCCTTCCTCCTCCAAATTTTTGTTGATGAGTCTCGATTTTTTGATCATGCCCGATATCCAAATCATGCCCTCCTTTCAATATCTTCAGACTCTTAATCCCCCCCTTTCTGTTCTAGCTCTTTTTAAATTTTTGTTTGAATGTTATTTTCCTTCCTTTTGAAATTAACTAAGTCATACCAAAATCCTTTCTAGGCCCAATTTAGTTATTGGTCCCAATTTCCAAATTACGCTCGCTTTTCAATTGTTCACTTTTTCCTTGGTCTGATTGGGCAATCGACCCCAATTGCCAAATCAAGACCTCTCCCTTGAATTCTAGTGTATCCTTGCCCTAATTTTTTGCAATCTCTCCCAATTACTAAAATTAAAGCCTCCCTCTTTGAAATTGTGTTCGATCAGGTCCCAATTTTGAGTTCAATATCGATTTCAAAATTGGGAGTCCTAGCACCTAGCCAATGTGCACACTTTTAAGACTAGTATTGAACTTAGTAAAATGGCCAAAACTCGTTGTAATCTAGTTTAATTCAAAATATAGGAAAAGTATTTGTTTGATGTTCTCATCGTAGAGCGCATGAGAACCTCAACGTCTCTGGTATGACCCGTACCTGCTAGATCTCAACAAAATGCATCAGTAATCCTTAGGGTGGTGATATCACCCCTTGCTCATATATGATATAATAAAATAAAGAGCATCATAAGCATGCATATATACACAATGGAGAAAAACAATACAAAAGTGAAACTACAACTATACACTAACATGATATGCAAATGGTATATACAATGGATGCAAATGCCTACTTAATCTACTTACTTGTTGGTTAAATGCTAGGTGTAGTCAAATAACCAGTGAAACCATCCTAGAAATATCTCATAATACATGCCTTTGTGCTTAATCGTAAACCAAAACAATGACAACTCAAGTACAAAAATAACATGAGTTAGAAAATGTATCACATCATCAGAAATCGTAATTTCTAGCTCATGGAGGCGAGAGGGAGGGACAAAATCATGCCAAGTCACACTTCTAGGAAAGTGCTCAATCCATCACAGAAAGGGATCATGAAAATTCAAAGGCTCAAAAGTCCGACTCAAAGAGTCTAAAGGTTGTCTACCTTGGACATCATCACATCCTGAGGTCTGGGAAAGGACTAGTAAGAACTTAGAGGATGACTGACAATTTCTTAAGGGAATGTTGAAAGATCGAGATGATAAACTTCTTCTTAAGGTATTCAACCTACCCTTGGATTATAAAAGAAGGATTTTCCCAGGAGAAAACTCAAGGCAAGGGACATGTTTCCCAACTACACCCTTGGTGACATAGAGAGGTAAAGTAGTCAAAGGGAGTTGGACAACCTTGTCACAAGTATCCTACTTCAGGTAAGCAATGTCCTCACCTTTATCAAAATTTTATCTCAATGATGGTTCATAATCTTCTTCATAGAATAAATACAAGTACTCAAAAGAATACTCATAAAAATCCTCAAGGTATGATCGAAAATCATCAGGAGAACATTGCACTAGGTCATCCTTGGGTGCTTGGAAAACTTCTGTAATTATATCATCATCTTGTTTCCAAACATAAAAATTATTAGGAACACCATATGATTGTTGTAAAGGAAACATTCGAAGATATCCTTCCATATCATAAATGGGATCCTTATCAGAACCAATCACATCTGACTTACATCTTCCAACATGTCTGAGCTCATCAATATTATCAACCATGTGACTACCTTTGTCATAACACAAAGGATTTAATGCATCCAGTGGCTCCTCTAATAATTCTTCACTTTCAAAATCATAAAATAAAGCATCATCAAAATCTTGGAAAGGGAAATAAATTACCATGATCACTTCTTGTTGTGCATGAGTGTCAATGGCTTGGATGAATTCATCAAATGGAAGAGGGTCTAGTACATCATCCCCAAGACTTGTCTCTTTAATCATCTTTTCACCTTCATCAGAAAATGAAGGACCTAACTCTTCCAAGGGTTCCTTTACTTCTTCACCTTTTGAATCATAGAACAAAGTGTCATAAAAAACCTGGAAAGGAAAATGACCTCATTCTCTTCATATTGTACATGAGAGATAGGATCTTGGAGAGCTTCATTGGACGAAGGAGTGGATACTAGTGCTTCATCCTCATAACTCACTTCTTTAGTCAAGTCTTTACTACATTCTATTGAATCATGGGAAAAATCTTACTCCTCTTCAAGGGGTTGACAACTTTCTTCATAAATCTCTCCTTTTATATCAAAGGGTTCTTGAGTATGGCACACATCCCTAGGATCTTCGACAATCTCAGTGGTGAATCCTTCATCCTCTAGTGCTATTGTGAGATTTTGAAGGGCATATTCATATGTCTGGAATTGTGGTTTAACAAACTCAATAAACCTACTGATGAGGTCTATGAAAGATGATATATCCCTATCTTCGCAACAACCCTTAAATGAATCTTTCAAAAAGGATGACTGTTGGCACAGGGGTAGACCCAGGGTTCAATGCTACAACAACGCACCAACAAAGCCCTAAATACCAGCCTTTTCGGCAACACCTGTGAAGCAGATGAAGTCTCACCCGAGGTAGAGGTAGAGGTGGTTGCAAGACTCAGGTGTCAGCAACCTTAGCTGGGACACAGATATGTGATTGTACTACTTAATAAATCACTTAGCACTGTCAGTCCCTCGATATACAATCAATAATCACTTTGCTAATAAAACAGGGCTTCACAACATTCACACTGATATAACGTACTCGAGCACTTAACATCAATAGGTAGGTAAGATCTAGCAGATCAAGCACTCAACACATTCATATGGATCAGATCTAATATCCTCACATGTCATTAGCACTAAGCATAAGCAGATCTATCTGAATACATCAAAGCACTTAGGAAAGAAGACATAAACATATTAAGAAAAGAACAAAGTAAGACAACACATTGTTTACATGGTTCACCCCCACCCTAGGGCTACGTCCACCAACTCTTCTTCTTTATTATCTTCAGTTAATCGGTTACAAGAACATAGCCACCAAAACCCTACTCCACACAGGAGATAATATCTGCGTAGCTTGCTAGATCCTTCTTCCTTGCGTTACAACACTCAACCTTCCACAATCTGTTACAAGGACCTGCACTTAGCTCTGTAAGTTTCTTACAGTCATGCGCAAAGCACTTACAGACCCTACTTGCACTTAGCATACATTCACATATATGCCTATCCAACTACTTCTTACATTGCCTAGCCTTCTATTTATACATTACGAAATAGGCCTAAGCATGAGTAAACCCATGGGCCGACATCCCAATCCCGTTACATAATCCAAAAAACCCAAAAAGGACCCAAAAGTGGGCTGATATCCCTTGATCTCAACTTCTTCTTGCGCTCCTCCTTCGACAGGCTGTCGAAGTCCCAAAATAGGTCAATATGACCAAGAAACTCCTAAAACTTGGTCAAGGGCCAACATGCCCCCAACACTCACCTGTGACTCGTCCCGAGTCACTATGGTCTGAGTAGTTATGATTCAAAGGCCTCGATCTTGGCTCGAGTTGCTTCGACCTGCTGTTGTGTGACAACCTCTTTCTCAGTAAACTCCTGGATCACTGCGTCGTTCACAGGCCCTTCTAGGTTCTGTTCTGTTGCGATGACAACCTGTTCTAGCTTTGCTCCTCGGATTTCAACCTCTATGAATAATTGGCATGCCTTATCTTGCACTGGTTGAAGTCATTGAGTAACTTCCATCACTCTAATTTGAATCGTATGGATCTGTTGCTAGGAGGTGCGTTGCTCCTGAGACTGCTTCATTCTTTCCATGATCGACAAGGCCTTCAATTGTGCCTGTAGTGTGTCTGTGTGTTGTTTTTCTTCCTTGAGCTGCAACTCTAATGCCTGTAACTATGGATTCTCGGTGAGGTTCTCATATGTTTGGGCGCTGCGGTTACTCAGCTACTTGCACTCCAAGGAAAGATCTTTTAGTCTATTCAACTGCGCTATGGGAAGTTGCTTCCCTTTGGTCTCTTACATCTTGAGGGGTCTCGGGCATAGTGCAGAGCTCCAAGTCTGCTATGCGCTACTGGAGTTGCTGGATTACTTCTTCAAGTTGTGTCACTTGCTGTGGAACTTGCTCTTTGGTATTTACTTCTACGACTGTCACAGCGCGAAGTGCTCTGTGAACCATTTCCTTTACTTCAAGTTGCTCTACGAGCAACTGTTCCTTGCTTTGCTACAATTATGCTTTTTCGTCATCCCACTTCACTTGCAGAGCAAGATTTTCCCGTTCTGCAGTATTGTGTTGTTCTTCAATGTCTCCCTGTACTTGTGCCAAAGCATGGGTATCTTGCGTTGTTTCTTCCTGAGCTCATTGAAGTCGATCTTCGACTGTATCAATGATGCTATGGAGTTGAGTCGGCTCATCTCCCAGTTCTGATGTTCCTGCTGACAGAGGCACAATGGAGACTACGCGGCTGGATTGTAGTGTCTGCTGCACTCCTTGGAGATCGTCCTTAATCCTATGGAGCACCTCCTCCTTCTTAGCTTCTTGCTTCTCTGCTATCTCCAACGAATCATCATTCAAGGTTGCTATGATGAAATCAAAGTCGTCGGAGGTGAGGATGGTCTGCATTTTTGTCATAGATTCTTTCGATTTCTTCCTAAAAGAAGGTTTCAGAGGGGAAACCTTCCTTTTATTTGAGGGTTCCTCCTCGTCTCGAGGCAGTGTAACCCTGCCTTTCTTTTGTTCATCTTCTATTCCATCTATCTCTCCACCATCTCCTCCTTGCTCTACTGATATGGAAGCGGTCTTCATGGATGCGCTGTCTAAATCATTGACCTCTTCAGTCTTATTTATATTGCTAGGTTCGGGTGTATCCGACGCAGTTTCTGGCCTGTCTAAATCAGACATCTCCATAGGGTCGACTGGAATGAGGAGGTCCACCGACCATTCCTTGGTGATTTCTTATAATTCCTCCTATGTCAGCTTGTATTAAGATTGAATTTGTTGCTTGTGCTCGTCAGTGCACGCAGTAATATAAATGAAATGGAGGTCCACGCTTAATTTCATTAAAGGCCGAAACCTGTGAAGAATATTGGGTGTGATGCGAGGTGCAGAATGGATAGCTAACTTCAACTGATTGTAATATGTGTGGAATATGGAATTTGAATGCCATTGCTTTTTCATGTCACTAGAATAACATAATGTACTGAATTTCACGGCCAGAGGTTCAAAGGGCTTGATGTCCAGGAAGGTCGCACCTTCTAGCATCTCCCATGCTATGGAAGCAATTAGGATTAGAAGCCAACTGAAGTGGAACTCATATCCTTGATATTTCTCTTTCCTACAGTCCAGTTCCAACTGGTTCACGAGGTACTTCACCCAATTCATTTGTAGGCCCTTTGCACATTTCCCTGCGAGGTTGACTACAAAACCAGTGACTTGGGTGGGTCGGTTCTTGCAGACCAACTTTCCCGCGATCAATTGACAGGCTAGGCACACTGTGACGCTTTGGATAGAAGCTACCATGTAGCCTCGCATTCCTTTCTCAACATCGCCGTAGGTGTATTTTATTCTTTGGGCTAAAGCGCAATCCATGGTTTTTCCGGGACATAAATCTTGTGGGTCAGGGCCTTGCATACTCATCCCTGTGATTCGATTGATCAATGATGGATCCACTGTGATATGGAGGTTTAACCACAAGTATCTGCCATGGTAACATGACAACAAAAACTTGATGCATGCATTCACTTCTTGGTGCCTTCCGAAGTGAGGAATCTTCATGACGTTGAGCAGTGTGGACTGCGCGAGTTTATGGGTCCATGACTGAGGGACGATATTTGAATTCTTTCCTTTTTCCCTGGCTAGGTACTTTTGTGGGGCGAGCATGCTGTAGACCTTCCTGTCGCCGAGGTTGAAGTCGCTAAACTTCAACACTGCTATCTTTTCTTGATCTGTGTGAACTACGTGTACCCCCTTCGGGAGGTACGCAGTGACCAATTTGTACTCAAAGTCTCTGGGCGCACTGTCTTGATTTATTGTGCCTCTTAGAGGTGGGAGATAGGTGGGTAAAATGCTCAGAATCAACTTAGCATTCACGAGATCATCTCTATGTTTAGTTCACTTTTCATCTGTGGGCCGTGATGGTTTGGCTTGAGAAGTGGACGAAGAGGCCGACAGTCCTCTCATCGATGATTCTTGTAGACCGGTAGACAATCCTCTCTCTGACATGACTCTTTCTGTCATCAAGTCGAGAAGTACTTCTGTTACTAATTCTTCAATTGTGGTGAGCTCATCATACATACGTTCTTGGGATTAATAATATCGGGTTCACAATTAACTCAGATACTTCACTATAATTAATAGCAAGAGGGCAATGATCACTGTATACAATTCACTTGGTCTGCGGGCTCAAATTCCTGGTTAGCAAAAGTGTTCTCCGTGCATGGCGCGATGGGATAAATAGGCAACTCGGAAATGGTTCACTTGTAATGGGTATGAATCCTCATTAACTCTTGTTATGTTCGTTATGGTGCGGTCCAACGGTCTGGTATCGAGCTATAACTTCTTTCTGACCCGTTTGGAACGACAATAAAATGGATATATCGGTCCCAACGACTATATTGCCTCGCCATGGCGAAGTGCCATGTGTCATTGTTCTGATATCCCGATGAAGCTCCCATTCTGCAAATTTTCTGTCTATGAAGTTCCCTATGTAACCTTCTGTAACGTTTCAAACTTAGCTCTCTTCTTACTTAGCTTTCTAGCCTTCCTCCCAGTGAGCTTCATCTCGGTAGTTCGTTTTCCATTCTGATTCTTATCTTC
Organism: Picea engelmannii; assembly: GCA_009831015.1. Taxonomy (NCBI): domain Eukaryota; kingdom Viridiplantae; phylum Streptophyta; class Pinopsida; order Pinales; family Pinaceae; genus Picea; species Picea engelmannii. The sequence goes on along the minus strand of ML781150.1, from coordinate 629,157 downwards.
TATGGTCTTAGTCACTTCGTGTTGTTGAGATTCTCTCCTAGGACTCAAGGGTAATACCTCTTCTTTATCCGAGATAGGTACTTCAGTCTCTTGTGAGTCTTCTAATCTTCTTTCAGCTTCAACATCTGGGTTTCTAGTGTTAAATAACTTCAACCTATTCTCATGTTCTTCAATCAAGTATGCGATCCTTCTAGTCATGAAATCTTTTAACTCTTGTCTCTTCTACTCCAAAACTTCTTCTTCTTCTTTTTGTTTGGATTGATCTCTTTCAATCCAAGGTTTCCCTAGTGTCATGGTAAATGGGGCGCTATCCTCAATAAATTGAATAATCTCAAAATCTTCTTCTGTCGAAGTTCCATTTGAATTCATAGGTATCTGAGCGAGCTTTCCACATAGGTTTACTAGTTTTCCTCTGAATAACCCTATTCCTCCTAATGAAGAAATCATAGCAGGCCTTCCTATAGCTTCCCAAGTTCTCTCTGTCATGACATTTACCTGTGTCTCCTCATCTATAACACAGTTAATGTTGAAGTCTCCTATTCTTTCTTCAAGGCATTCATTTTCTTTAAAGATATCTGATAATATAACATGTCGGTGGTCATCCAAGGTTTCTTTCATCTGTAGAAATACCTTCTTTGATTCTTTTTGGGGTTATGCTATAACCTTAATTTCTGGATCCGCCTTAGGGTTTTCTTGTCTGATATTCATACTTTCAAGCTTAGCAATCATTCTAGGGCAATCCAACACTTCATGGTTCATAGCTTTGCAACAAGACAACCAGGTCTTCTCCTAGGGAATGCCTTAGCAAGATGTCCCAGTTTTATGCAACTGTAACAAAGGGTTAATCCTCTCTTTCTTTTAAATGATCCCCAACTTCTCATGTACTGTGTACTAGGATCATAGGAGCTAACCTGCAATAAATTCTTTCTGGGATCCTGCATCCATTCATTAGTCCAAACATTCTTTCTATGCATAGGTATAACATGTCTTCCACTATTCCTATTAGATCTACTCATATCAAATCTTCTTTCATCTATTAATACCCTAGTTTTCAAACTAGGACATACTCTATTAAACATACCTAGATCCATACTATAGAAACAAAAAATTCCACTTATCTTACTTCTACAGAGCACAAAGCTTCTAGATCTAAAATTTTTCACTATTCTTACCTTTATCAAAGTACAGGGCTTGTAGATCTTACCTCTTTTAATCATAAATTCTCACTTTGATCTTTCTTAGGGCACAAAGCTTCCGGATCTTACCTCTTTTCTTCAGATCCGATCCCATTTCTTCAGATCAGGCTGCTTTCTTTAGCAGAGAAATTTATAAATTGAGTAGGACACTGCGCACTAGGGCATAGATCTATGCACAGAGCTTTCACAATCCCAGGTCGAATATTTGCACAAAGCTTCTTCTTTCTCAGTTCCCAACAATCACAGTTTCAGGTCCCAACAACGGAACCATTTGTTGGCACAGGGGCAGACCCAGGGTTCAACGCTACAACAATGCACCAACAAAGTCCTAACTACCAGCCCTTTCGGCAACACCTGCGAAGCATATGAAGTCTCACCCGAGGTAGAGGCAGGGGTGGTTGCAAGACTCAAATGTCTGCAACCTTAGCTGGGACACAGATATGTGATTGTACTACTTAATAAATAACTTAGCACCACCAGTCCCTCGATATACAATCAATAATCACTTCGCTGATAAAACATGGCTTCACAACATTCACACTGATATAACATACTCAAGCACTTAGCATCAATAGGTAGGTCAGATCTAGTAGATCAAGCACTCAACACATTCATATGGATAATATCTAATATCCTCACATGTCATTAGCACTAATCATAATCAGATCTATCTGAATACATCAAAGCACTTAGCAAATAAGACATAAACATATTAAGACAAGAACAAAGCAAGACAACACAATGTTTATGTGGTTTACCCCCACCCTGGGGCTACATCCACCAACTCTTCTTCTTTATTATCTTCAGTTAATCAATTACAAGCACATAGCCACCAAAATCCTACTCCACATAGGATAGAAGATCTGTGCAGCTCTCTAAATCCTTCTTCCTTGCGTTACAACACTCAACCTTCCACAATCTGTTACAAGGACCTTTACTTAGCTTTGTAAGTCTCCTACAGTCATGCACAAAGCACTTACAGACCCTACTTGCACTTAACATACATTCACATAGATGCCTATCCAACTACTTCTTACATTGCCTAGCTTTCTATTTATACATTACAAAATAGGCCTAAGCATGGGTAAACCCATGGGCTAACATCCCAATCCCGTTACATAATCCCAAAAACCCAAAAGGACCCAAAAGTGGGCCAAGATCCCTTGATCTTTTCTTCGTCTTGCACTCCTCCTTCGACAGGCTGTCGAAGTCCCAAAATAGGTCAATATGACCAAGAATCTCCCAAAACTTGGTCAAGGGCCAACAATGACAGAGAAATTATGAACAATTTTACCAGAACATCCTCCCCTTTCAATTCTATCTCAATTATATACTTCAAGAATTCTATAATGTGAGTAATTGGGAGGCCTCATAATCTTGGAGAGTTGTTTAACCATTTTGCATCAAAATAATGCAGGTATCTTTGAAAAATTTGGAAATCAATAGTCGTATACACTTGTTCCCAGAGTGCCATGATCCCATAACTTGGAAATATCACAAAATTGAGACTAAGGTGGCACCTTGGAAAAGGTTAGTGGAGTTTCCAGATATCCTCTTAAGGATTATCAAAGGGTTGAGGGAATCACCCTCAGTGGAGTCATCAGGTAAGATTTGTGAAAAGAAGGATTTGGATAAAGGATTACTGAAAAAGTGTCATTGAGGAATATTGACTCAGTGTTCCCCGACAATGACAACAAAATGTTATCGCATAATCTATACTTTCCCAAATCCCAAGGAAAGTGAATGTAATATTGGCGTAACAGGGGGTGACCTATCACTGTCACCTTAGTAGGAAACCCCTTTCTATTTAGGAGTATATAAAATTTACATAGGGGAGACGTCCTCAGTGAACTAAAGGGATGATAAGACTAAGGCAAGGATGCAAGAAAACCCCCCTCTCACTAGTCACTCAAGTCAAAAGGTTCTTAAGGTCTTTAAGGGATGAAGCAACGGTAAACAATGTAGTTTACCTGCCTAGAGCAAGACAACAAAGAAAATATGGCATCTTTCAAGTACAAAATATGATGTTAGTGCTTCTTAAGACCACGAGCCTTCAAAAAACAGGCTAGCTGATGTAAAGTTGCAACAATGTAACAATTTATAACAACAATGAGTATTTTGTAATAACCACAAGAATTATGCCTTGAAATTGCTTGAAAAGACAAGAAAAAGTAACTTTGACTGGGAAAATTGATAATAAATTGTCACAAGCAAAGTTGGCAATGTTTAGATAGCATTTAATATCACTTTTGTAGAGAATTTTCTGTAGTTAGATGGCTGTAGCAATTATTTGAAACAACAACAAATTCTAGTGCTCAAAATTGCAAGAAAACACCATGCAAACTCAACATTTATCTAGTAGATTGATTGGAAATTGTCACAAGTGATTTCCAGATGAGCTAAGTGTGAGTTATGTAGGTGAATTCGGCAATTTAGCATGAATTTGTATGGATGTAGAAATGATTTGCAACATCAACAAGTTAGTTAATGAATTAGTCTAGTTTAGGGTTAGTAGAAGTTAGCAAAAGCTTCAAGGAAGAGAGTTTGAGTGTTTAATCAATCCTTCAATAAGAGAGAGGCTAGAACTAGTGCCTTATAGGGCTTATGGAGTCAAGATGATGGATTCTTCTAAGGCTGCAAATCAATTTTGATAGTGCACAAAAGTCCAAGATGAATGCATAGGAGAAGTAGTAACTTAAGTCCCCCCATGGATTTTCCTCAAGAAAACAAGATACTAGGGTGTAGGAAATTCTAGGCCCTAGCACCTTGCTCTCCTTAAGATTTTTATGGGATAAGAACTTAGGCAAAGATAAATAGGTCAAAACCTTAGAGTGATAGGAAACTAGGGCTCTAGGGTTTCACTAGTTACTAGATCAATTCAATGAAAACCTTGGCAAATAGAAAGTAAGAAAGTAGCAAATTAAGCTCCTTACTTCAAGCATTAAGTATACCATGCAATCTCATAATCTTGTATGAGCAAATAAAACCAGACATAAACCATTCAATAAATGACAAAAATGCATATTTTACTTACTTGCACCAAGAATAATCATGAAAATACCATGCAAGATCACCATAAAATCTTCCAAGATTGATCCACTTGCAAAAAATCAGCCTTATACAAGAGTGTGCCTCACAATTTCAGCCAATAGCCCTTCTAGGGAGAAAATTTCATACCTCTCCTCTTATGTGAGGAGTTGTGATGATAAAAATGAATGTAATTTATGCTTATTTATACAAAACTGGTGACCTTTAATTAGTTTCAGGTCAAATAAAGGCCGACCTGACCAATTTAAAAATAAATTCAAATTAGACATAAATAAAATTAATTAGCATCTAAAAACACTTTGAAGGGTGACACCATGCACTTCTAGGGTGATGTTGAGCCCCTAAGGTGGAACATTGGGCTCCAAATGCTGAAAATTTGGCCTCCAAAGGCCCTAGATGATGCCCACACATGCCAACTTCATTAACTCATGGAGCAAGACTTACTGCTACTTCAGGGCTAGGCTGGCGGTATGGATGTTGCTGCTGCTAATAAATGGTCTTGCATTGAATAAAAGAGGGACCCTCCGGGGCCATGCTCAAGTCATATGGCTCTCGACACTCCATGGATAGGACTTGTGGGCCTCGAGACATGATCTCCTTAGTTATCCCTAGGGTAGGGGATAACACAACCTATCCGTGTTGTGACCAACATGAGTAGAGAGACAAATGATGAGGAGTAGGTAGCTCCACTCATGGTGAGGCAGGTGGCCCCACCAGTAGCACAAGTACAGAGGGAGAAGGTAGCTCCACGAGTGGTGAGTCAGGTGGCCCCACCAGTAGTACCGACTCAGAGGGAGCTAGAGTTAAGAGGGAGTCAATCCTCAAGATCTATTAGGGAGGAGAAGCCTCCTAGGACTGTGCAGAGGAAAATGGATAGGGAGAAGGTAGCTCCGAAGGTCATGTGGAATTGGAGGGAGTCTGAGTTCAAAGGGATTTAGGAGGCTCATAGGGATTTTGACTTCAGAGGGAGTCCAAATTCAGACGGAGTCCAACTTCAGATGGAGTCACGAGGCTCAGAGGGAGAGTAAGTCACTCAATGGGAGCCAACCTTTAGGTCCAGATGGGATAGAGGCATCTTCCAAGATTGTCAGGATGGTGTCATGTGTTGATATGGCCAAGCAGGTTGCACAAGAGGTTCAGAGGCAGGAGGCTTCTAGGACCAGGGTGTCTTGTAGGATGGGATCATGCCAGACAATAGAATTTTCTTTAATGACTGAGGATGAAACGAGTTAGGAGGATTGGAGAGAAGGATTTGTTTTGGCAAACAAAGGGAGAAACCAATCAGGTGGATTGGAGAGAAGATATGGTAGAGGATCCAGTGCGGGAGAGATAGTTAATTCCAGGTGATGATGGAGGATGGAATGCCTCCCTCACTAAGAGGGAGTGTTGATTCTTTGGTAACATCGAGAGGCATTCTCACTTGTGGAGTGTGGTAAGAATACCTCCCTCGCTAAGAGGGAGTGTTGTTTTTGTAGCTTTGAGCATGTATTCTCATATGGCCCTAGGTGTTGGGCATGTGGGAATCGTCATGGGCACCACATCACACTTTCAATTTGGTGAAAACCCCGTTGGATTTGAGTGGGGACTTCATGGGTTTGGTGATGGGATTTGTGGGCTTGTGTTGGGGATTCACACCCGCAAGGAAAACCTAATTTGATGTTGAATTGTGGAGGGGATTCTATGGTGACCCCTAAGGATTGCATATAAAGAAGAGAGGTCATTGTGACATCATGTAGATCACATGCAGAGACATTATGGAGATAACATAAATGAGTCTAAACTTTTTCTAGGAGGATTGGTGATCTCATCAAAGGGGAAGTTTGTAAGGTGGTGAATCTGGCCCAAGAGAGAGAAGTGAAGAAGGTCTCACGTGTGGAATGATTTTTTCGTACCATACATGGTTTGCAGGAGAACAAAGCGCGTATATATGCAGGTTGCAGACAAACGAATCACGTATAGGGTATATGTAGTTTATAGGAGAGCCAAAAACATTTTTACGCATGTTGTCGGTTGGTGAATCACGTATCTAAAGTTTTTGGGTAGGTATAGATCCATACATGATGATAGGTGACGTCAACAGGTCGTACAGGTGGTCTACAACAAATTTGCATGCATAGAAGATTTCTAGATATTGGCGAGGTTTGGTATTCTGATTTGTATGGTTATTGGAGAACAAGGTTTTTCTCAGTTTTGGTGACTTTGTAGGACAAGGTTGTTCTCATATTTTGGTGATATTGTATTAGCTGGGAGGGCTAGTTTTTCCCTCATGATTTCTGATGATAACAAGATTACAGAACTGGAATTGAGTCACATGTGTATTGATGATTCATCTATGATGTTGTTGTTTCCGTTGCATATGTTTTCGGTCAATAATTTCCATGTAAAGTTGTTTAGTGATAGTTAGATCACTAGGAAGAAATTTTTAGATTTGAAATTAGTCATATAGAGTTGCATGTGAAAATTGACAACGACTAAAATAGTTAAAGAAAAGGAAGCTCAAATTGATAAAAGATATAAAAAACCCCAGGTGGCCCAAAAGGATAATTGAATAGAGAAACTAAATATCTAAGAAGGGAAACATGTTAGGATATTTAGACACTTAAGTGTTAGTTAAGATCTACTTGGTCTAATTTGTTGTTAGGTAAAAGTGTGTTTCTTTAGTATGCATTAGTATGCATTTGTAGTTAGGAAATCCAATGGTCACGATATGTTCCCGACATAGAGTGATTCGACGGTTCATATTCTCCTCGATATTAATGACCATTGATCCATGGATTAACACCTGATTGGTCCATGATATCTATTTAAAGAGAATGAAGGGTCATTTGACGATGATCGATTGTGAGCAACTCTCTTGTAAAATCTCTCTGTAATTTTTTTCTTTTGCATTAATAAAGTACTCCAAGTAGTTGTGTTGGCTGGGGCCGTGGATGTTTCCCCGTAGGGGTTTTACCACTTGAAAACATCGGTGTGTTGATATTTGATCTAGTTGTGTGAGTGGTTACTGAAGGTGTTTGTCCTCTGTTGGAATACCTGTGTTGTCGAACATGGTATGAGAGCCTGTTTGAAGACCCACTCATGTTGTAGATCGGGATAATGAAGCCAAGTTGCCTCATCTCCATTTCTGTCATTTTCGTACATTTCTAGGCTGAGAGGACTATTCCATTGTGTTTGAAGCGCTCATTTCAGTTAGGAACACTTTTTGTTTCACTCGAAAAGGTTTCTATTTGACCAAAATACGACCATTTCAGCTAGATCCGGATGTATAAAGTTTGAATACACCCATTTTTAAATTTTTGCAAAGTATTATTTTGGTTTTATATTGTTTGTTTCCAAGTTTATACTCTTTTAGATCTGTGTATGCTCTTTTCCCTGCACCCTGTGCGATCTCAAAAAATCAGAAACATATAGGAAAAGGTGCATTTTCCGGGTAAGCTAACCGAGATTTAACCCTTGTTGTCATCGAGAAGCGAAATTTTTTTCTTGTTTGAAAAGAGGTTTTTATGAGCATGCTCTCCAAGGTTGTCTTCAACAACAATAACACCCCAAATCCTCCTGCTAAACAATACAATATGTTTTTCTAGTCCACTTGGGTAAAAGTTGCCTTATTAAGTAAGAGGTATTGAGTTCAAATCTCTCTTTTTGTTACTTTTTTTGAAAAAGTTCATGCTCCATTGTAAAGTGTATTTCACTTCAAGTATAAAAGTGAATCACTCTAAGTAGATTTAATATTTTATTTTAGAGTTGTTTATTTTGCATGCAACTTTCTTTTATAAAGTAATTTCATTATAAAAGTGATCCCCACTTCTTTTTATAAAAGTGGGTCACTTCATAAAACAACTTATTTGTAAAAGTGAGGTTATTTGGAGGGGTATCACCACCACGTGGTTCTTTGGTTACAGTTTATGTTTTTCTTAAATGACATAACTTTCATATCTGAAGTTCATTTTTAGTGTCATTTTTTTTAAACCGCCTAATTTTTTTGAGATCTTTCCATCCAGATCATTAGTTTTAGTTTTTAAATCAATATTATCTGCATATTTAATATGGCTTCTTCCAATAATATTTTTCTTACCAACACCAACTACTTCCAATGAAAATCCCATATGGAGTATTGATTAAGAAGTAAAGGATTGTACTAGATTACCTTGGGAAAGAAAAAAGAACCCATTGATGTTGATAAGAAAATCAAATGGGATAATAGGAGTGACGAAGCATGTGGATTGATCATAATGTCCATATCTCCTGATTTAAGGTTGCACCTTCAAGAAATTGATGACCCCGATGAAGCTTGGGAAAATCTTGCATTTGTGTTTCGTAAACACAATATTATTCGAGCACATCAATTGGAAAATCAAATATTTACTTTAAGTCCAAATGATGTTTCTTGCATTGAAGACTATCTATCTAAGTTTAAAACACTTATAATTTTATGTGAAGAATGTGAGATAAAGTTGGAGGAAGAGCATTGCATCTATATTATTCTTTCAAATCTAGGTGGTACATATTATGTGCTTGTATCTACCTTTTATTCCATGAGAGAGGCTCTAGGGAAAGCTTATCAAAATCCCACTCTTGAGTCCTTTTTTGATGCTTTGATTAGAGAGCAAGATAAGCTCGTACAACTTTTGTGATAAAGATGGTCATGATGTGTCCAAATGTTTCAAAAATATGGAAGCTTTAGAAGCAACGATGAAGAAGCACAACATCAGTATTGATTCTACTACTTCTTCTTCTTATCATGGACATGCACTTTCTACTTCTAGTTTCTCCTTCAATGGAACTTCTACTTCTTCTTTTTATGAGTGGCTTATTGATTTTGGAGCATCATATCATATGGCTAAGGATAAAGACATATTTTCTGCTCTAAATGAATGTAACACCAAGAAAATATTTTTTGGTGATGATATATCTCTTAGTGTTGTAGGATCTAGAACAATTCAAGTAGATAATGGCCATTTCAATGATGTATTATGTGTTGCAATACTTTCTTGTAACCTTCTATTAGTATATCCAATCACTCAATCAGGTGAAGGTAAAACCGTAGAGTTTTCACCTCACCAAGTTGTAATCAAGGATTTAAAATATCCACTTTCTTCTCCTCCTTTTTATGGGTGCAAGTATTTCTTAAATTTCATTGATGATTTTTCCAGACGTACTTGTGTCTACTTCTTAAAACTTAAGAGCAAATTTTTTGACAAGTTTTTGGCCTACAAGGTCCTTGTAGAAAAGCAATCTAGACATAAAATTCAAAGGTTAAGAACAAATAATGGAGGTGGATATAACAATAATTTTACAAGTTACTGCACTACAGAGGGCATCCAAATTCAACACATTGTTCCATATACACCACAAGAAAATGGTGTTGCTGAGAGAAAGAACCACACATTAAAAGAAATGGATAATTGTATGATCCAATCTAAGGGATTAAGTCTAAATTATTGGGCAGAAGCCATCAACTGTGAAAATTACATAGTAAATCACACTCCCACAAAGTCTCTTAAAAATATAACATTGGAAGAATCTTGGACTAAAATTAAACCAGATGTAAGTCACTTCGTTTATTTGAAAGTATAGCATGGGCTCACATTCCTGATGAGAAAAGGAAATCATCGCAACCTAAAAGTGAGAAGTGTATATGTGTTGGTTATTCTGAAGATGTCAAAGGTTATAGACTTCTTCAATCACATTGTAATGAAATTATTATTAGAAGAGATGTTAAATTTGATGAAAATCTCTTGGCCTATGAGCCTAATTCGACGATTGTGCCTTCTTCGGCCCGTGAGCCATCTTCGACGTTTGTGCCATCTTCTGTTCCTATTCTGGTTTCTTCTTCAGATGATGACAGTGAGGACGAAAATCCACCTCCACCTTCTCACCTTCCTCCAGATGAGTCCATTAAACCTAAACCAACACCAACACCTCTGCTTCCTAGATGGGTCCATTCAACACGAGAAGTAGTTGATGATCTTGTCGGTGATCCTTCAGATCAACGTCGAACACGTTCTCAATTTCAACGATCCTCTTATGTTTTGGCTCAAGTTTCAGAGACTCATGATCCAAAGACATTTACAGAAGCTTCAGGTCATCCATATTGGGATACAACAATGAATGAAGAGTATCACTCTTTAATGGAAAACGATACTTGGGATGTTGTACCTCTTCCAAAAGGAAGAAAACTTGTCAGATATAAATGGGTCTACATAACTAAGTATGCATTAGATGGAAATGTTGAAAGACACAAGGCTCAGTTAATTTCCAAAGATTTTTTCCAAGTTGAAGGAATTGAATATAATAAAACATTTTCCCCTGTAGCCAAAATGAATTCCATCTACCTTGTTCTTTCCCTTGTTGCCTCACATAAATGGGAGGTCCATTATATGGATGTTAAACCCACCTTATTGCATGGGGATTTGCAATAAGAAATCTACATGGAACAACCTCCTAGCTATGTCCATAATTAATCTATCCTTGTTTGTCACCTTAAAAAACATATTTATGGTATTAATCAAGCTCCCTGTGCTTGGTATGCCAAAATGGACAACTTTCTTATTGACACCAGATTTTCTAGGTGCCATTTTGATCCTAATGTTTATATCAAGAAAGTAGGAATCCATCTCATAATCCTTTTCCTTTATGTTGATTACCTTATCCTTATTGTTAGTGACTCAAAACTTTTAAACCATGTGAAAAACAACCTTAAGAAGAAATTTGAAATGACAGACCTAGGTTTTTTGCACTATTTCCTTGGCCTCCACATTTGGCAAACCAATGAAGAAATTTTTCTTTCCTAGTCTAAGTATTCTTGTGACCTTCTTCGTCACTTTCACATGGAATATTGTAAACCATCCCCTTCTCCCTTCTAGTCTGGAGTCAATCTTGCTGCCACTTATACTTCTCTCGAAGTTGATGCCACCATGTAATGTCAATTAGTTGGTAGCCTCTTATACTTGACTCATACCAGTCGTGATCTTTCCTTTGTTTTTGGTCTTGTTGCCCGGTATATGCAAATACCCCATGAAATCCATTGGAAAGTAGATAAAAGGATACTTTGGTATGTCTAGGGTACAATTTAGTTCAGGATCCATTACATTTCAGAGGGGACTCCTTTATTAGTTGGTTTCACTGATTGAGATTGGGCCAACGATCCTGATGATCAAAAGTCTACTGTGGTTATGTTTTTAGCCTTGGTTCAGGACCTGCCACTTGGGCCTGTAAGAAACAACAGACTATTTCACTTTCTTAAGCAGAAGCAGAGTACCAAGAAATGATAAATGCAAGTCAGGAAGCCTTGTGGCTTTGACAAATCCTTTCAGAGTTTGGATTCCAGTAACAACAACCGACCAACCTTTGGTGTGACAATCAGAGTTCCATCAAGCTTGCCAAAGACCCAATTCAACATCAATGCATCAAACACATTGAGCTTCACATGCACTTCATCAGAAAGATCATTCATGATCAAGTTATTGAAGTGCTCTTTTTCCCTACAAAAGATCAAGTTATAGACATTTTCACAAAGTCTCTTACAGAAGCGAAGTTTTCCAAACTTTGATCTATGTTAGGATTTTAGGAAGTTGTCATTAAGGGGGGATAGGCTCTAATTCCTCCTTCCTTCTCCTATTGTGTCATTATTGTAAATCCTTCAATCCTATCCCAAGTTGTTCTTAAGGGGGGATGTTAGGATATTTAGACACTTAGGAGTTAGTTAAAATCTACTTGGTTTAATGTGTCGTTAGGTAAAAGTGTGTTTATTAGTATGTTTCTTTATCATGCATTAGTATGCATTTGTAGTTAGGAAATATGATGGTCACGATATGTTCCCGTCATAGAGTGATATGACGGTTCATATTCTCCTCGATCTTAACGACCATTGATCTGTGGATTGACACCCGATTGGTCCATGATCTATATTTAAAGAGCATGGAGGGTCATTTTCTGATGATCATTTTTTAAAAACTCTCTTGTAAAATCTCTTTGTAATATTTTTCTTTTTCATTAATAAACTGCTCCAAGTGGCCGTGTTGGCTGGGGTCGTGGATGGTTCCTTGTAGGGGTTTTACCACATGAAAAAATCAATGTGCTGATCTTTGATATGGTTGTGTGAGTGGTTATTGAAGGTGTCCTTCCTCTGTTGGAATACCTATTTTGTCGAAAAAAACAAACTACCAAAGGAGTTGGAACTAACCAAGGAGTTAAACCCTTGAGTGGTGGAAAAGACAACTGGATTTGGAAACCTTATGACCCAGAAATGGAAACAGGTAACCAACAAGAGGGGAAAAAATGATGAATCTCCCTCTTGTTGTCTTCTATAAATAAGTTAAACTCGCTAGATAAATGGCTTTTGATTGTGCACCTTTGTGGACTATTCTATGAATTGTTAATGAGGAGAAGCTATTATTGGCCACTTTTTGGAGACTCATTCTAGTGTACTTGTGGTGTGGGACTATTCCTCTACTTATTTATGTTGGAATGATTGTACGCCTCTTACTTTTGATTATTCTCACAAGGATGGTGATTGCTTCTTACTATTGTGATTCCATCTATTGCCTGTGGTGAATATGAAATGATTACTAATGATTAATATAAGAATAAACTACTTTTATGACTAGTGATTTCATTGTTTTTACCATTATTCCACAACAAACTATTTTATGTTTTGATGGTTGGAATGGTTGTTTATTTCGTGTTCATTTCTCCTTCCCAAATCCTAGCTAGGTGTTATATCAAGATAACATTTCATAGTTAGTTTTAGGTTTACATTTAGGACTTACAATTTAGTCCTTTAAATTATATAATTAGTAATGGTTGCCAAGCCTGAATTTGGATGGGCTCCCTATTCTAGATAGTGCGAGGTTTAATTGTGACTTTCATTGGGGAGAACCACTGATGTTGAAGGAGGGTCATATGACAAGCCAACCTATGTGGGGTCATCCTTACAAATTCATTAACATCCCATGCCTCCTCTCCATACCCCTTTATGGGATCATGCTTTTAGTCTTCCAAGACCATTACATGTTATCCCAAAGAAGACAATAGATCTCTTGTACAAAGTTTATTTGATGGTGAAGGGAAAACCTCTACATTTAGGCATCGTAGCCATTTTAATATTACACATCGATTTATCAAAATTATTCAAGACAATGAATTATGAAAGTTGGTTACCCTCACAACGGAAAGATGTATTTAGGCTTGGTATAGGGAATTACCATCCAAATCTGACAAGAATTCCTTGAATTGTATTCTTATATCCTTTCTGTTTTGGAAGAAGAAGAGATATACTTTGACTGTCAGCAAGATTCACATTGTCACGCATATCTTCCTCCATAATATTCAAATCAAGAAATATCACAATGTGACAAACATGATTGTCTAATTCTTGAAAAAGAGTTTAATTTGGAAGATAGTGTAAGACATGATTCCCAACAAGATATTATATATTGTCTTGATTTAAATGGAAATGCTATATCAAAAAATTGTATATCAAAAAAAAAATCTATTTTCCACACAAAAAATAAACAAGATGACATAGCAACCTCTTATAGCCTTGAGTTGAGAAAACTCGATAGCCTTTCTGAGAAAGTAGAGGAGGCGTCCCAAACTAAGTTTCTAGATACTTTCATCTAGGACACCACTAGGGTCTTATATTCTCACTATGTTTTGATGATACCATCTAATCATGTTGAGGATTATTCCCTAAGAGAATATTTGTAGATACCCCATTATTCTTTTCCTCCTTGCCTTAATCCTAAAAATAGAGTATCCATTAGAGGTGAATTACTTGAATTGAAATCAAGTTAATTAAATAGTCAAAGAAGATACATCGATGAAGAACATATCCTTAAATTAAGTAAGGTTCAAGAGGTAATGAGTGAAATTCATATACTACAATCTTATTTGAACAAGGGAGAAGTTGTTGTGAACTCAACTATCCAAAATCTCAAATATATGTCTTTGTTAAGCACTCTTGGGCATGACATAGGAACCAACTCATACACAGAAACCAAGTCCACAGATTCCCAAGTCTCATATAATCTAGAATTTGATTATGAATAACAATAAGAGGGAAATATTTTGAAGAATGATTATTTACTTGTGTTCAAAGAAGAGGTAATTTATAAAACTCCCAAAAATATGTTAAAAATACAATATCTACTTCTTTTAGCTCAACATGTGAATAGACTGAATGTTTAGAAGTAGAAACAAAGGAATCATTATCAAGTATTGGAAACTCCTTGAACCTGGATTGTGGGAAAACTGAGAGCATTTCTCTTGAATTTGTATATATTGATAACCTCTAAGATCAAGAGGAAAGTGAATATATCGTTGTTGAAGATAATAATCCATTCTTAGATTTTGAAAATTTCTATGATCTCTATGTGGACCTTTTTGCTAACCTTCAATTACAAGGAGATCTACAAGATTATTCTAGAGTTATTATGTTGTATTCTAATTCTGAAAAAGAAACACAAAGATAAATAACGAGTTAGAGTTTGCAAATATTGAATATATGATTTTATATAAGGTTTGAACTCAACCCCACCAATTACAAACACGCTCAGAAGAAAAGAAGCAAAATGTTTAAGTTATGGTTAATAAAATATGCACTCATGGAAGTTTTTCATCTAGAATGCAAAAAAATTAAAATTCTTTGTTCACCAACAACCTATAATCTGAGGTTCAAGAGCCAAATGAAGTAAACACTTATTATAATAGCTCTGTATTTGATGATAAAATTTTTTTGTTGGATGTGGACTTGTGTAAGGTTGGATCATTTCTTGGACATATGCAACCTATAATTATTAGTCACCCATAAGAGAATTTTATTGCAAGAAGAGTAGACTATGAAACTCACAATGAACTTCCAGGAGAAACAATGGATTTTCATCCCATCATCATGCACAACAAAGGAAATGTTAACGTGGATGAAGAATCAATTTCAGCAAGCATTATTTCAAAACTTCAAATTAATCTTCATAAGCAAGTACACCACCTACCTTTAGATTCCTTTAAAGCATTCCATATTTATCATTACCATTTTCAGGACATCATTGGAACTTAGCTAGAGTCCTCAATTTCTCAAGGTTTTCCACAAAGTGGTAAGTGTCCACTACCTCTTGCTATGAATTACTTTCTTGATGTTATAATTATTTCGATCCTTCAGAATGAAACATATTTAAGTCTATGCAAAGCCTTGATTTTCCTTTAAATCTTAAAATCCTTGGATGGCTACATTGGCAATATGATTTTACTTAACATATATATGTTCGTGGTTAATGTAGGTTGGGATAGGGTATCATAGCTAGTTTTGTTTTATTTCTTTTTGTCTAAGAACAAAGGTTTTGTTTAGTTATATTTTGTTAATGAATTTCACCTGATTGGTCCTTAAGGCCACCAGACCATACATGTAGATGTTTTATTTTCCATTTATTTATTTCATGATTTCTTTCTAGATAAATGTTTTACTTTTTTTAATTGAATAAAAAAATTTAGGTAATAAAGAATCCATTTTTCTCTGATTCAAAATCTAAAGTTTGGTTTAAGTATGTGCTTTCTCTTGATTTGACTAGTGGGCCATGTGTAAAAGTGTGTGTTGATAATGTGATTCTCCTTACTTTGTTGTGATCCCCACAACATGAAACATTAAACTAAAAATTAGGTTACTAATATTTGAACAGGTATGGGATTCTATTTGATTCAAACACTGTCTTTACTCGAGCATTCTAATGTTGGTTTCTAAAAATGAATCTCCAACATGTTTGAAAATAAACGTGATTCCAACTGTAAAACAATTGATCAATTTTTCCATGATGCTTCACCATTAGCCATTTTTCATGTATTATGGATTTGTTAGCTCAACGTTTGATCCAATATCTTTTCGTCAGGTGACTTATTAAAAAATCACATTAAATGAGCATAAACTAAAGTACACCATAAAGAAGGAAAATCTCAAAAGGAAAGAGACATAAGCATGCAATATGAACACAAATAACTTGATAACGGAGTTTGTCCCTGGTGGACTACGTCTCTGGGTCCTGCTCTCAAATGGGTAGGTATTTTTATTAACTCCACAAAGAATTGGAAAAAATACATAAGTATACATCATTCTGAAGTTAATCTACATAAGATTTGCTCATATAAAAAAACTAACACCACCACTTCATTTGTGGCGTCGTTTTACCTACAAATGACTATCTCCACTCCTCGATCTGAGTCTGACACTTTTAGGCCCAAAAGACACCCCTGCCTCGGTTTCCATGCCACTGCCTCTGCACTAAATGACTGAGAAATATCGAAAAGCATGCCCCAGTCTGTACCAAGTCCGTACGGGCGCGCTCGGTTCTCCTCTCCTGTTCTCTCTTCCAAACACTAACCGAGGGCCTCCTTATATAATATTTCGTGGCGATTATTCCATAAAGATGGCAATTGGCGCATTGGTTATGGAGGATAAGTTTAGAATGTAGGTTAGCAGAGGTCTGGGGATCAAATCCCATGGACTCCACTTATTTTTAATACATGGTTACAACGATATTTGGCGTGCCCAGCTAAATCTAGCGAGCGACCACTAGAATGACAAACATTTGGCTATATACTTTGGCGGATGGCTATATATCATGGTAGTTGGAATAATCCCCTAGACTAATGGATGATGTGGTCATATGGGCTAACACATAACCAAGGGTTGGGACAAAGGCCTAGCCCTTTTCTCCCCCATATGAAACATTATCCAAACTTAAATATAATTCAGACCATGGTATAAACAAGAAACATGTAGTGGTGTATTGGCTGATGCAGAATGTGAGGTCTTTGGGCTAGAGGAGGTCAAGGGTTCGACTCCTATGGAGTCATAATTTTTTTTATACATGCCAACCATTGAAGGGGTGCCATGTGGCAGCCCATGACTGGGCCATGTGGCACCATAACATTTGCCCATGAAATTTTCACTTGTCATCACTCAATTCGTCCATGTGTCTGCCATCAATCTGTAGACCTTGCCATGTCATCCCATGCCAAATCAGTTGTATGGACGTGCCACGTGTCACCCTTGCAGTGGTTCCACGTGTCACCTTGACCTTTTGACTTTTGACCAAGTTTGACCTGAAATTTGACCGCTTATAACTTTTGATCTGTAACTCTGTTTGACGAGACATTTGCATCGTTAGAAAGCTTGCGACACGCTCTTCACGATCATTCCATTTTCACTAAGTTTTGGGAACTTTGAATTTTTTTCCCTTTTGTTGTCTGTTGAAGCCATTTTGAGCATTCTAAGTTGCCTTTGTAAGTTCTGATTTGTTCTTAGCCTTCTCTGGATCCTTTTTGGATCACGACTTCCCACTGAGAGGCTTTTGGACCACCAAAAGCTTTCATCAATCAACTTGTAAGTGAGGGAAGAGTCCCCTAACTTTGTCCTTCTCAATCCACTTTGCCTTGCCTAGATGTGTGCCCTTTAAGCCTACTCGAAGATAATCAACATCGCCCCTTTGTGAAGTCCTCGTCCTTCTGTCTAGGATGATATATTCCTATAACTCATTCAAGTACTCAGGTGCAAACTCATCAAATGAAGGTATTGAAACTTCCTTATCCTGATCCATGATCATGGGAGGCTAAAAAAGTTTCAAGTTCTCTACGTTCACAATGGAGTAAATCTGCATATAAGGTGGAAGATCTAAACAAAAAGCATTAGTGCCAATTTTCTCCAAAATAGTGAAGGGTCCATATCGGATGGGCTTGCGTTTCTTGCCTTCACCCTTCAATCGTTCCTTGTTGATGTGAAGCCATACCTAGTCTCCAACTTGGAACAAATGATCAACCATGTGCTTGTCACATTGAGATTTATACTGTGCTTGACTCTTCAACTATTCCATGACTACCTAGTGTATCTGTTAGATCATCTAAATGAACTTGCAGGCTCTGTCCTCTATTTGTTCTTCATTCACATCGACATCTCTCCCATACATCAAGTCCAAAGGAACCTTTGGTAGGTACCCAAAACATGTCTCAAAAGGTGAACTCCGATTGGATGAATGTAAGCTCGGTTATAAGCATGTTGTACATAGGGTATGTTGTTCCTGAGATTAAACCTAAGGCTCAAAGAGTAATATCATGCATCATGAGTGTTTCAAGAAAATGTTTTAAAAGAGTGATTTTCCTACCTTTAGTTATATAAGAAATGATCCTTAAATGAAATTAATAATAAGACATGACAAAGACTGTATTGTATTGTCTCAGTCACAATTATAATATCAAATGGTGTGAAATAAAGTTACAAAAATTGTTTAACAAAGCTAGGCATCCATTGCAGATGAGTTTCAACTTGTTTGCAGTAGAAGAAAAGTAGAGACTGAACCCTTGAACAAGATATGAAATGTAGTAATTCACGCAACTTGCAGGTCTTGTATTACTTACAGTAAATACAGAGGAAAAAATGCTTGCCTAATGAATTTCTAATATAATATGATCACAATAGTTGTAATACTAAATTGAAATCAATCACTTTTCAAGGAATCACATAAAGAAATTCGGAGAAATGAAAATACAGAAGAAACACATAACTCAAACTAAACGAAAATTAGAATCTCTATCTGCACTTGTATTAATACTCAAAAGAGAGTTTCTCTATTACATCCAGCAAGAAGCAACCTTGAATAGATCTTGAATCTATGTACTTATACAAAAAATGTCACAACTCAAAACAGTTGAACTTCTTACAATATTTAATTAAAATAACATATATTTGAATAAAACAACAATGTGTAAAAATTTGATGAGCTGTGCTGGAATTCTCATCTGTCTCTTCCTCTGCTGGCTGAAACACCTCTTCTCTTTATCCCTTTAGGATGAATACACGTGTCGTATAGGCCACCCTAATAATTCAACATACTATCTTGGCCGTTTTAGTTTTTTTTTCATCTGTCCCTCCAGATATGTCAGCAACACAATGTATCACAGTTGAGATCAGAGAGGAAGGACAATTGGATGAATAGCTCTGCATGGCTTGTCAAGGAATGGATAATGGGCACATGAAAAATTAACCATCCATGGAAAGAATGATAATGGAACAAGTGTATGATGATGAATTGGGGATAAGTGGAGAATAGGATGCGAGTGAATGAGATAAGTGGCATTTGGAAGGTGAAAGGTAGGGAGGGAAAAAAGAAAGGGCACTGTGCATGTTTTTTTACTTGATCCAAGTTGTGCTTTCTTTTCCATGTTCAATACATTGGGTGCATATATCTAATAATGCTACCATGAACCTTGAGGGCTCAAGATTTTCATTTATCTCAAAAGTGAATAATTTCTTTTCTACTTGAGGCGGCTTTTCTTGGATCCTTTTCACTTCTTGAGCTGTGGCCTGGAACTGTAAGCTTGGATTCACTAGCCATTTATTTATTTTGAGAAGATCAATCTGGCTCATTTCCTGGATGTATTTCAGAGCTTATTCTTTGCTCTTTCGGGAATTTTGCTGATTCATTTCTATATCAATTTGCCCCAGGGTTTCTGAGGTACTACTTCCCTCAAAATCAATTAGCCTTTTGTCTAATGATGACAATGATTCTAGACAAGTATCTTTTACCTCTCTGGAAAATCTTTTTCTCTTTGCTAGATTTGTTTCCCAGACCTTTAGTGCCATATCACCTCTTAATTGTTCAAAAGGAGAGAGTGGAGGAAAATTAAGGATATTGTATTTATGCACCAATATGATGGCTTCTTGAAACTTATCTCGGGTTGAGCGAGCTTCTCTTTCCTTGACATAGATGTCCTTTAGAGAAAGGTCTACTTCCTGGTAGCACTTTTGGATGCCATCTACCTTCAGAAAAAGGTCCTACTGGGCAATTTCCAACTTCTCATTTATTTCTAGTGCTTGAGTTTGGAAGGTCGAGATATATTTTGAGGTACCTTCGGTTAGGTTCAATCTAACTTGCAATTGTTCTATCAATTCATCACGCTGAGTGAAAAATCCTCGGTTGGTTTCTAAACTCTGATAGAGCTCCTCAAGGTTGGCCTGAAGCTTTTGAATTTGTTGTTGATCATAAGCTCTGATTTTCTCGAAATCTTGACTCATTCTGTTTCTGATAGTTTGCTCAGTGGCGAATACCTGATTTTTCAAGTGCTCAACCAATAGGCACTTTTGTTGCAGTTGTTTGGTCAAATTGTCCACATACCATTGATTAGTAGTGGAAAAAGAACCTAACGAACCTGCAACTTCCTTTGCAAACTCTGGATCATCTCGGTCATTCCCGTCATACACCATCCTCTACCTTTTAACTCTCGCCTCATATTTCTCGTGTGATTCCATTTTCACGATGAATTTTCGTTTCTTACTAAAAAATAAATCTGAAGGAGGAATCTCTTCAGGTGAGATGGGGGTAAGATCACCTACAACGACAATTTCGGAGTTAGGATTTCCGAAGATGGATTGTAGGGGGTCAACGATGTAATGGGAGTAGCAATATCTATGTATTGTTGTTGCTTGGTTGTATTTGAGGTGCCAATAGGAGTAACTGGTGTCGAAGGAGGCATATCCGGTCCCCTCTTCAGGTAAGATTTGATTTTATCTAGTGCTTGGGGGCTTAGCTGGTCTGACAATGATGTTTATAACTCACGTGTTAACTCCTCCGAGCTCTTCGGGATTTACTCAACTTTATTTTTACCAGAGTGACTTGATTCAGAACCTGTAGGCAGGACTTCCTTTGAAGGGGGAGTGGCTATTTTATCTCCTTGTAGTACCTTTGGTAGAATGTTTGGCCTATGCTTTTGAAAGATGATAAAACCAACTTATTGATCTGGGGGTAGGTTTTGGAGTCTGTCTTGAACCTGCTCATAAGATCCCCTAAATATTTTGTCATACGGGGAGTTTTCGTGCATATATCGTTTCATGTTGCACTGGGTTAGGTGGTTTTCCACAATCGTACGTGGATCATGTCTCTTGAACTCGATGTCAACCAATTTGAAATCCTCCAGGGCCATAGCCTCAACTTTGGAATGACCAAAATACAATAAGGAAAATATGCCAACCTGAATAGGGAAAGTCAGCCATACCTTTTTCTGAGCTGCCTTCAACTCCATGCTAATGCCTCTTGTCATTGTCTGGTACACCACTTCTATGCATACCAGTTGGTCGGGTAAAAATAGTGGGAGAGCATGATGAGGAACCAAGCACCCAAAAAATATGATGTAGGAGAAGTTCTCCTCAATAAACCAATCTGCTAGCTTACCTAGGTTTCCCATAATCTTGTTTGAAATCCAAGGAGGTGGGTGACCATACAGGGCTATATGAACATGAAACACGACATTGTGACAAATTTCATAAAATATATCCTTGGATTTCTCTTCCCATAGCTTGGAATGGTAGAAATGAATGGGCTCGACACTAGCCGGGGTCCAACTCCAATTCATCAATGGAAAAAGTGTCATGAAACAAATGGCGTCCATGATATATGTAGACATGTAAAAGGGGGCAAGCTGACCTTTTGACTTCGCTATTTTAAATTCAGAAATCCCCTTGGCCAAGTTATTAGACAACATTTTGGACCATTTGAAAGTGAAACCCTCTGCTACCTTGTGCATCATGGATACCCATTCCACCGAGAAATGCGTAGGGATATTCTTCCTGAACAAGTGACATAGCATCATGGCTACATACACCATATGAGTGTCGAAAGATGTTGTGGCATATATACCATGAGCATCATTTATGAATCTCTCCGGGTGACCCGCCCAAGTCTTGATTATATCGTGACAATTCCTGGCGTACTAGACACACTCCTTTTGCTCGAACTCCAGAATGAATGAAACATTGTATGTGTATCTAGGATTAGGGGAGAGTTTATACATTACTTGCAAATGTTCCGGTCGGAAAAAGCCGACGGAAACCTTTTGATGGTTGACGATGCTCCTGGTCTGGACGTCAACATGTTCTAAGGCCCAACTTATCATGTTGTTATAAGGCATGAGTCTCAGTCTTGCAGCTATATTGTGTAGCTCTAACTGTGATATGTGTCTGATTTTGGCTGCATAAGTGCCATCCTCTTCTTCGGCAGAGTCCTCTGAACAATTTATGATTTCACGTTCCAAAATCTCGAAAACCTATGTCCAAGTTTTAACAGTGTCTATGGCTCGCATCATTGTGTCCGAAAAAATGTCCACATTTGGGTTTGAATCCTTTCCCACCGCATCAGGCTTCTTCGTCATTTTCTGATCTGAAAATGATAAAGGCTTGTATTCTTGAAAATATTTGCAAGTTTTAATTCAAGTGTTCTTATGCAAAAGGATCAATTTGCAAACACAATTTTTATAGAAATTACACATTCAAGATGCATATAATAAGCAACAAATAACAATGAACAGTAAACACATAACACAACAAATGATAAAGGAGTTCACCCCTCTCTTGGGCTACATCTCCTGGTCCAGCTTCCAATGGATCTTTTGTATTATTTTCTCAAAGTGATAAAATATGTTCTTTAAAATGCTCAAAATTCCAAATAGATGGCTCCAATGGCTTCAGAACGTCCAAAAACCCCTAGCTGGGCTTTTTCGGCACCTGATTTGGCCAAAAATTGAAGAAGATAGGCTTCCTGGAAGTTCCCCTTCAAACTTGTTGTCTCTAGATCGCCAAATTGCACCTCTTTGTGTTCAACCTAGCCTCTGCGCTCATTTATGTGCTAAAACCTAGCACCGGGCGCATAATCGCAAAACCACACAAACTGTAGGACGGTTAGGGAACCTAGCCCCTAACCGCCAAATCGCTGGACATATGGGCCATATGACCGCACCCGCACATAAAAAGGGCCAAGTTTTAAACATATGGTAATGTGCCAAGTGTCCATGTGCGCGGGCTCCGAATTCATTTGAAAAATGCACGCAGTGATGGTTATATGGTGGTTATATGTGACCGGGGGCTAGGGCTTAGCCTCGACCCAGACCACACCCAAATCAAAACACAATGCAATTCAAATATAATAAAAAATGTATAGTGGTAAGAACCACATGGGTGGCACGCCGGTTGGGCGACCCTTCCCAAAGCTATACCCCTGCCCGGAGGTCGCGGGGTCGAGTCCTGCCGACTACACAAATTTTAACCAATGCCCAGGTGACACGTGGCGACCCTTACTTGGGCCACATGTCACCAATCCATTCGCTACCAAGATGCCACATGTCAGATGCTAATTCATCCACATAACTGCCAACTGTCCACCAAATCAGCCCTACCACATTAGTGTACGGCCCTACCATGTCATTGTACGGCCCTGCCACGTCAGCAACCGTATAGATTGTACAGTCAACAATTTTTTTTTACCTATTTGACAATTTGAACAGAACGCAATATCTCACTCATCCGACATCCGTTTGAACCCGTTTGAGTTGCGTTGGGTTTGTGATGACGAGGCCTACGCACCCATTCGATTTGAAGCGATTCTGAGCACTTGAATTTTGAGCAAAATTTCATCCCCTGGATCACACCTCCCCATTTGAAAGCTTTTGGTCCTCCAAAAGGCTATTTTCAGTCTATCTAAAGATGAGGGTATAGTTCCCTCACCTTTCCAACCTCAATCCACTTGGATTTGCTTGGATTTGTGCCTTTAAGACCAATTCAAAGATATTCCACATTTCCTCATTTTTAAGTTCTCATTCTCTTGTTAAGGATTGTGTCTTCATGCAGTTCTGTAAGATATTCTGGGGAGAAATCATGTATAGAAGGAATCTGAACATGTTCTCCTTGATCATCAATCAAAAGAGGCTCATACAATTTCAAATTCTCAATGTTAACAACTGCATACATTTGCATATAAAGAGGTAAATCCAAACGGAAGGCATTACTACCAATCTTGTCAAGAATATTGAAAGAACCATATCTAATTGGTTTCAGTTTTTTACCTTCTCCTTTAAGCCTCCCCTTACTAATGTAAAGCCAAAATTCATCTCCAACTTGGAAACTGTGATCAACACGATGCTTGTCATGTCTTGTCTTGTACTTGGCTTGACACTTTTCCAACTGTTCTTGTAGCAACTAATGTATCGACTGAATTTGTTCAATGAACTTTTCTGCCCTATCAATGTCATATTGACCATCAATATAAATATCCTTCCCAAAGATAAAATCTAAAGGAGATTTGGGCAAATAGCCAAAACATGCTTCAAATGGTGATGTTTGAGTTGAAGAGTGCTTAGCCCAGTCTTAAGCATGCTGAATGTAGTGTAAATGCTCATCCCAAAGTTTAGGATGCTTGCTGCAATAACCATGAAGAATATGCACCATTGTTCTATTGACCACTTCTGTCTGACCATCAATTTGTGCATGAAAAGTTGTGCTCTATTTCAGTTTGGTGTCCATGAGTGCCCATAAACTCGACCAAAAGTTCCCAATAAATCGAGAATCTCGATAAAAAATAATGGATTTAGGCAATCCAAATGTACCCAAACATTCTAAAAGAACATTTGTGCCATTTGCTTAGCTATAACTTTCTTCTTACAAGGCATCAAAATGCACATTTTTCTAAATCGATCAACCACAACATAAAGATAATCATGATTTTTTTTAGACATAGGTAGACCTCCTACAAAGTCCATAGAAATGCTTTCCCAAGGACGAGAAGGAACCGGAAATGGAGTATACAAACCCAACTTTCTGTTGCTAGGTTTGCTTGTGGCACATAATGAACATCCTCGAACATATCTTGAAACACTTTCATTCATTTTAGGCCAATAGCAGTACCTTTGCAAATTAGCCACCATCTTGCCTACACCAAAATGACCACCAATAAGAGAAGAATGGGCTTCTCTTATTATGTTGATTCTTTCACCCTGTGGAATACATAGCTTGCCAAGATGATACAAAAGATTATCATGCACATGGTAATCCAATTCCTCAACATGGTTAGAATGACACAAAGTTGCATATACTTCTTTAAAATCGACATCTAAAGCATATTGCTCAACATAGCTCTCATGCATGATAGGACTATGCTTAAGAATACATGAAGCACTAATAATAGGCCTTGAAAGAATATCAACAACTTTGTTATAAATGCCTTTCTTATACCTTATGAACAAGTGGAATTGTTGTAGAAAACCCATCCATTTGAAGTTCCTTGCTTGTTGTAGCTTTGTTTGTGATTGTAAGTATTGCAGTGGTTGATGATCTGTGTGGACAATGGTTTCTTTCCCCAACAAATAATGTTTCCATTTTTTCA
>ML781150.1:535637-597905 GCA_009831015.1 Picea engelmannii | reverse complement strand
CACAGTTTCCAAGTTGGAGATGAAGTTTGGCTTTACATTAGTAAGGAGAGGCTTAAAGGAGAAGGTAAAAAACTGAAACCAATTAGATATGGTCCTTTCAAGATTCTTGACAAGATTGGTAATAATGCCTTCCGTTTGGATTTACCTCCTTATATGCAGATGTATGCAGTTGTTAACATTGAGAATTTGAAATTGTATGAGCCTCCTTTGATTGATGATCAAGGAGAACATGTTCATATTCCTTCTATAGATGATTTCTCCCCAGAATATCTTACAGAATTGCATGAAGACACAATCCTTGACAGGAGAATGAGAACTTCAAAACGAGGAAATGTGGAATATCTTCGAATTGGTCTTAAAGGCACAAATCCAAGCAAAGCCAAGTGGATTGAGGTTGGAAAGGTGAGGGAACTATACCCTCATCTTCAGATAGACTGAAAATAGCCTTTTGGACGTCCAAAAGCTTTCCAATGGGGAGGTGTGATCCAGGGGATCAAATTTTGCTCAAAATTCAAAGTGGTCAGAATCACTTCAAATCAAACATGTGCGTAGGCCTCATCATCACAAACCCAACGCAACTCGAATGGGTTCAAATGGATGCCGGATGAGTGAGATATCATGTTTTGTTCAAATTGTCAAACAAGCAAAAAAAATTTGCTGACTGTACAGTCCGTACGGTTGCTGACGTGGCAAGGCCGTACAATGACGTGGAAGAGCCGTACGTTGACGTGGCAGGGATGAGTTGGCAGACAGTTGGTAGTTGGACGGTCGAATCATTTCTTGACATGTGGCATCTTGGTGGTGAATGGATTGGTGACACATGGCCCAAGTAAGGGCCACCACGTGTCACCTGGGCATTGGTTAAAATTTGTGTAGTCAGCAGGACTTGACCCTGCAACCTCCGAGCAGGGGTATAGCTTTGGGAAGGGTCGCCCAACCGGCACGCCACCCATGTGGTTCTTACCACTATACATTTTTGATTATATTTGAGTTGCATTTTGTTTTGATTTGGGCGCGGTCTGGGTCGGGGCTAAGCCCCGACCCCCGGTCACATATAACCATCACCGCACGTGTTTTTCAAATGAATTATGAGCCCACGTGCCTAGACACTTGGCGTGTTACCATAAGTTTTAAACCTTGGCCCCTTTTGTGTGCATGTGCGGTCATATGACCCATATGCCCAACGGTTTGGCGGTTAGGGGCTAGGTTCCCTAACCGTCCTACAGTTTGCGTGGTTTTGTGGTTATGCGCCCAGTGCTAGGTTTTAGCACGTAAATGAGCGCAGAGGCTAGGTTGAACATAGAGAGGTGCAATTTGGTGATCCAGAGAAAACAAGTTTGAAGGGGAACTTCCAGGGAGCCTATCTTCTTCAATTTTTGGCCAAATCAGGTGCCGAAAAAGCCCAGCTAGGGGTTTTTGGACGTTTTGAAGCCATTGGAGCCATATATTTGGAATTTTGAGCATTGTAAAGCACATATTTTATCACTTTGAGCAAATAATACAAAATATCCATTGGAAGCTGGACCAGGAGATGTAGCCCAAGAGAGGGGCGAACTCCTTTATCATTTGTTGTGTTATGTGTTTACTGTTCACTGTTATTTGCTGCTTATTATCTGCATCTTGAATATGTAATTTCTATAAAAATTGTGTTTGCAAATTGATCCTTTTGCATAAGAACACTTGAATTAAAACTTGCAAATATTTTCAAGAATACAAGCCTTTATCAAGCCGTAATTTCTAAGATAACAGAGTGAGGTTACCTGTTGCAGACAAATCCATGAGTCTTTCAAATAGATAGAACTACTAATTTGTGAGAGGTGAAAATGAATTCAAAATTGAAGTGATTTTATTTAAACCAGATTCATCGATTTTTGTATAGCTTCACTGACGGAAAATTTATTGACGTTAATGGGAAAGTCTACCCGGGGATCCGTAATCTGCGTTTGAATCATTATCCTTAATTATTCATAAATTCCATCAAAACTTCGATAGTTCACGTTTGAGAGTTTTAGATGTGACAGAGTGGGAACCTCCCGAATCTCGAATCCGCGAAAAAATTAGTCTTTGAATAATCACTTGTAAAACTTTAATTAATCATGTTTAAGATGGTTCGTTAACTTCAAGTATTTCAGGAGTTCGGACTTTGGGGAATTTTAATGTATCTCGAGGGGAAATTGACGAAACCCAAAATTGTGAAGTAATTTATTATCTAGTAATTGATTTTAAGTCCTAATTAATTGTATTTAATTTGAAGTATTTTGAAAGTTCGAACTTCGGAAATTTTAGAATATGATATAGGGGAAATGCCTGAAATCCAAACCGCGGAGTCATTAATTATCTCTTGATCATGATCAAATTAATTATTTAATGTTTAATACTTCGACATTTTGATATTTTGGTGATCCGTAAATTCATTCTTTGTTAAATTACCAAAGGATCATCTCCCGTAGTGACGTGTTATATATGATGTCATTTTGGATGACATGTCGATAAAAAGGAGGTGCCACATGTTACTTGGAACCGTGTGAATCCTCCAATGAAAATGTCAAAAACAAATGCCATGTGTCAACTCAGGAAAGACTCAGAAGGTACATGTGTCCTACGACTTGTGCCTTTTAAAAGGTTTAGGAAAAGTTGTGAGCAGACACCTTCGGGCTTCGGAGTGTCAGAGTTTTTATTGTTAATACTTCTTGAAATACCCGAAGTGCGGAGCTCCAAAGCGACCGTTAGGGATTTACCTCTTTAAAATTCAGGTGGCTCCAGAACTCCGGGGGCTATTAGGATCGTTCGATCAAAAGGGAAAACTTATCAATGGCAGACATTGTGCACGCCTTATTATTAACTAACCAACAAATAAATTTGATTTAAAATTAAAATGTCATTTACTAATTTTCTGTTTTCTTTGGGTAGAATTATATTTTCATGGGGTGAAAAGTATAAGGCTCAAAAGTTAAGAATTGTATGTGTTCCAACATAGGCTCCACCTGGGGATCGCGTCTCCCTGTGAGATGCGTAAGAATAGTATACTGAGTGCATTTATTGGGCAAATGGAGTCATTATTGAATTTATGGGAAACACTTTTAGGAATTAATCATACACAGAAAAACGAACTTCAACCGAATCTCAGAAAACGTTCAAAACACAGCTAATTATTGATCTCAAGTTAAGCTATTTAAAATTTCCTTTTCCTAAAACCGAGTTTGGATTTTTTTAAGGTAATCAAAATGACTTAAACTGAAATATCAGACTTCGACCTACTTTTTTCGCATCAAGGTTAAGTAGATGTAATAATTAATTTAGGGGATCCCTTGTTGGTTCAGAATGTAAATATTACCGGAAAGAGAACTATATATCGGAGTATGTTATGTAGATATGTATGAAAACCATACATATATCATAGATATTGATTCACTACCAGTGAGCCTGTTCAATACCCCGATGAAGCTATCTACTTCTCCTATTGAATTTCCTTTCACCACTTCAATAACGCTTTTGCATTTTGCTGAGATGAGGGAAATCATTACATGAATTTCCTTTCATCACCTCTTTGGACAAGATGGGAGAAATCGAATTATGAATTTCCTTTCGTCATCTGTCTTATATTTTAATATTTTGAAGTGGGGGAAATCAATCTGTATGTATCATACAAGGGATGATATCTACTTAAAATTTTAAAAAGGCGGTCTGTCATAATTTTTTAAGTACACTCTGAAACTAAATTCCTTCCAATCTTCAATACACCTTCGCCTATAGGGAATATTTTGTAGGGATTTTAATTTTCAGGGATTTTATAGGGATTTTATTAGGATTAGCTTAGACATACTTTCTTCCAGTCAAAATCAAAGGAACATAAAGATTTTTGCCTAACCTTGTTTTGGAGATATGTTTTTAAGTCTTAAGAGTCAAGGTGAATTCCCTTCTTTCTATGAAGATTAAGGGAAGGTAGCGAAAAAAAGGAGTGAATAAAAATTTGAGGATAGGCAAAATAACCAGAACAAGGCCTTAGAGGACCTGACGCAAAAAAATCCCAATCCCACACAAGTTTGTTCATTGATTCTTGAATTTCCTTTTAAGCCCTTTTTATTTTTATTTTCTTTTTCTTTTTATTTCATTTTTTTTTCCAGAGAAAGTTTCAAAATTTCTTAGTATGACACTCTAAGTTGTAATTTTATACTTCTCTAATTCTTGATCAGGTGACAACATTATCGTGAGTGAAACCTCCTTTACATTCGAAAATATGTCCTTACCGTTTTAGTCAAACTAGTCAGGGTAGAAGCTCATACCTCAAATTTATTTTGCATTTTCAATCAGGCAGATCATTAATTCATCACCCGTTTTAAGAGAAAATGAATGTTTTGAAGAATGAGTGTCAGACTCTGATGCATCCTTATCTCTCGTTTAATAGTAAGTATTCTACATGGGAACACAATGTGAAATGTCAGAAAATTCCGCAGAATGAAGATGATATGTGATACAAATGCTTTTATATTTTGCTTCGATGATGTCAAGTAAACGTGGTTTATTTACAACAAATGATAAAATAACTTGGATAATTTACAAAAGAAAATTAAAATTGCAAATTGAAATAGAAACAAACGTCAATGCAAATTGATATATACAATGGGAGTCTGAAATATGACTACTGCATAAAATGTTTTAAGTAACGCCCATTGATAGGAGCGTCAAGAATTTCTCCATCGAGGTTTTCTAGAGAGAAATTGTTTTTCCCTTCAGCAATTGCAATTTTGAATGGTCTGAACCAAATATGGTCGAACTTGCCATGTTTCCCTACATCTTATTTTCTAGCATCCCACTTTAAGACTAGATCGTCAGGAATAAACTCCCTATCTTTATCCTTTTTATCAAAAAGGGCCTTCATATTGTCTTGGTACTTTTGAAGCTTGTCATCTACTTCGACCCTATTTTACTGAACTTCGATTATTTGATTTATCTGTCTTGTAACGTCGTTTGGCTCTTCATTTTCATCCTGCCAGAGCTTCATCACAGGAAGAGCAAGATTGATAGGTAGGACAACGTCAGTACCATAAACCAATTGAAAAGGGGACATACCTATTGATTTCTTGGTACCGATTCGATTCGCCCATAGGGCGTATTTCAGGTGGATGTGCCAAGCCTTTTTATTTTCTGTCAACACCTTTTTTATTATGGTCATAAGGGTCTTGTTAGACAATTTGGCCAATCCATTCCCCTGAGGATAGTAGGTTGTATAATTTCCTAATACAATGTTGTATTTCTGGAATAAATTGATCATCGCCATAGATTTGAAAGCTTGGGCATTTTCAATGACTATTTTCCAAGGAGAATCAAATCTCGATAGGATGTTCTCTTCCAAGAAGTTTATTACTACCGAATCCGTAGCATTCTGAGTTGGAATGGCTTTGATCCGGATTTTATGAGCAGAACGAAATGAATACAGATTATTAAAAGATGCTTAACACAGAATAACATAGATACAATAAAATTGGTTTTCTATTCAATAAGGAAATAAGTTGAAACTGTAAAATGCAGCGGAAAACAAGCTTGTTGGAATGATGGTGGCTTATCTCTGGGAAGAGATGTGACAATTGCACTCATTCGCAAGAAGATCATTACAATGAGGCTTTGAAGCCTTTTTTACAATAAAAATGAATTTCAAAAACCCTATACATCCAAAAACCTAACCCTAGGAGATGAAGTGCCCAAAAGTCATGTGGACCCCGTTTGGGTAAGTTAGTACATCAACTTCCCGGGGTCGTAACTTTTGCATACGATCTTTGTTTGGGGAGAACGATAGCTCGTTGGAAAGGTATCATCGAGGAGATTCATTTAAGGGGATAAATCATTCCTTTGGATATCATTGAGAATATATATCCCGAAAAACCTTCATTTAGGCCCTCAAAATGGCCCCGGAAGTTAAAAACTACTAAAAATAGTAAATTACCAAAATTGCCAAAAAATTGTTTTGAGCCAGTTGGAAAAGGTGGGTGGCCATAGATATCCACCTTGATCAATCCTACCTCCTTAGGAAGAAATGGTATCCATTGCGTTGAGTTCCCTCATCAGATGAGGAAATTTCTGTTGAATTTGGCCTCGGGTGAGCCACTTGCCTTGGTGTAGGAGCTGCCCTGCTTTGATGACTCGATAAAGTTGGACCCTTTGCTGTCAAGTGCCCTTGATATATGTCCACAATATGATCACTGGATGCCTGTTGCATGCAGTTAGGGTTGAGCTATGTTGGTGTCAATTTCTCTGCTATCTCTGAGGTGTCCAATAATGGTGGGAAATATGGTCGAAGGAGAGCCACATTGAAGGCTGGGTACATGCCAAGGAAAGGGGGAATGTTGAGCTCAAAATAATTGTCACCCACATCCTTGGTGATGGTGTATGACCCATAACAGGGTGGGTGAAGCTTCCTATGGGGCCCTGTAAGGCATTCTTTCTGCAAGTGCAACCAAACTTTTTCGCCCACCTAAAACTTATGTGGCACCCAATGTTGATCATGGCACTACTTGTACTTGGCATTAGAATTTTGTAGAGTATCCTGAACTTGTTGGAGGATGTGTTGGATCTGCTCAATGAATCGGGTGGATTTGTCAGCTTCTGGTGGAGTAGGGGATGAGTTGGTCGAGGGGGTCGCCAGAGGTAGTGCAACATCCATGGGGACCAATGGTTGGAATCCCAACCCCACCTGAAAGGGGTTGTGGCCAGTTGAGCTATGTAGGGCTCGGGTGTAGCTATGTTGGACATAGGGAACACTCTCATCCCATGTGCGGGGGTGTTTTGAATTGTACATGTGCATGATATGTACGATCATTCGATCACTGACCTTAGTTTGGCCATCTATCTGGGGGTGGAAGGCAGTGGATTTGGTGAGCTTGGTATCCATCACTAACGAGAGGCTCGACCAGAATGTGTTGAGGAACTGACTGTCACAGTCTAAGATAATGGTTTGTGGGATCCAAAAATGTACCCATACTCATTCAAATAAAAGCTTGGCAGTGGCTTCTACTATGATGTTCTTATTGCAGGTGACTAGAATTGCCATCTTGGAAAAGTGAGCAACAACCACAAAAACACAATCATTTCCCCTCTTGGTGGACGGGAGGCCCGACATGTAGTCCATTGAGATGGATTCCCACAGCCTGTCAGGAGTAGGCAGAGGGGTGTACATGCCCTATTTCTTTGTGGTCGCTTTGGAAATAACGCAGGCAATGCAAGACCTGATATATTTGCCGAAATCCTATCAAAGTTTTGGCTAGTAGAAATGTTTCTGCAACACTGCCATTATCTTTTTGACACCAAAGTGTCATGCCACCTGAATGTAGTGAGCTTCCCAAATCAGCTTCGTGTGCTCGCTTGATGGAACACAGAGATTGCCCAGACGACACAACAACCCATCCTGAAGATGGAAATTAGCGACCACTAAGTTGGCACCCAACATTTGGTAGGTGGTGGAGACGTCAAGGTCTGTCTCATAGAGGTGGGGCCATCTAAAGGTATCGTGGTTGCAAGAGTCTAGCACCGTGGTGAGTGTCGTGACTAGAGGTCAGCTGAGGAAATCAACAACTCGGTTAGTACTTCCTATTTTATACTTGATGTTGAGGTGGAATTGTTGTAAGTATGTGGACCACTTCTGATGGCGGTCATTCTGCAATTTTCCTTGGGTCTCCATGAACTGAAGTGGCTTGTGATCAGTGTGGATGATTGTCTCCTTCCCATGAATGTAATGTCTACACTAGCGGCAAGATTTCACAATGGAGTACATTTATTTGTCGTAAGTAGGGTACTTTTGGACAACATCCGATAGTGTCTCACTATGATATGCCACAGGGTGGCCTTGATGAGTGAGAATGACGCCTGGAGCATAGTCTGAAGCATTTGTCTAGATCTCAAAGGGATTTCTCAGGTTTGGTAATGAAAGTATTGGGGCTGAGCACAAATGATTCTTCAGGTCCTCAAAGGCTTGTTTTTTGGATATGCCCCACACAAATTTTTCCTTACCACAACCCCTGGTTACTTGGCTGAGAGCCCATGCGATATGAGAGAATCCCAACACGAAATTGCTATAGAAATTGGTGAGGCCCAAGAAACTACGAAGTTTAGTGAGTGTGGTTGGGGATGGCCAGTCACATATGACCTAGATCTTGGATGGATCCACATGCACACCATGCTGATCAATGATGTGGCCTAAGTAATGGACCCTGTCCATGCCAAAGGATCATTTTTCCAAGTTTGCATATAGTTTGTGCTGCCACAGAATGTGCAGAACCTGATGAATATGCTGCAAGTGTTCTGCCCAAGCCTTGATGTAGATGAGGATGTCATCCAAACACACCACTAAAAACGTATTGGTGAAAGGTCGTAGGATATTTTCCATCATCCTCATAAAAGTTGTTGGAGCATTTGTCAAACCAAAGGGCATGACCAACCATTCAAAAAGACCTTCTTTTGACTTGAAGGTCATCTTCCATACATCTGTCTATTCTATTGGGACCTGGTGGTAGCCAGACTTAAAATCAATATTACTAAAGTATTTTCCCCCCGTGAGATGATCAAGGAGGTCGTCGATTCGACGAATTAGGTACTGGTTTCAGACTGTGATTTTATTCAGAGCCCAATAATCAATGCAAAGTCGCCAGGTCCTGTATTTCTTCTGCACCAGCATGATTGGGCTCCAACACGACGATGAGCTGGGACAGATGTTCCCCTTGTGGAGAAGTTCTTGGATCTACCTCTTGATCTCCTCATTTTCTAATGAAGAGCGACAGTAGACTGGCCCATTGGATAACAGTGCGCCTGGGGTTAGATCAATGGAATGCTTGACCTGGTAGTGCATAGGTACCCCAATAGGAGAAGAGAATATATCTGAGTATTCTTCCACGACCTTATCCACTTGCTTTTGTTGTGTGGAGAGATCAGTCATGGAGGCCCTAGATGTGGCTGCGATATTTCACACACTCTTAGAGAGAATCACGAAGAAGACAAATTTCCTGGTTTAAGAGATGACCTTCCTACATTGCTTGGTAGAGATCAAGGAACTAGCACTAGGAGGGACTGCCTCGGGTATCCTATGCAATTTCCTGTTCAAAGTAATAATAACAATATGAGGCCTAGACTCGTATACACCATGATGTTTCCATAAATAAGTTTGGCCCAAAAGAACATTACAAACTTCGAGAGGAGAAAAATCACACAATACCTCATCATCTTTGAAGGGATTTATGTCGTACGATAGTCGACACTGTTGGCTGATGTGGAGATCGCTTCCTTGGTGGAGCCATCCAATGGTGTAGGGTTGTGGGTGTGGAGTTGTCAGCAGGGCCAACCGCTTGATGACCTCTACTGAGATGAGGTTCTTCTGGCTACCACTATCAATGATGAAGTGCAACAGGGTGCCTTTCACACACATCCATGAATGGAAGAGGCACTCACCTTCTTCTGGCTCATATGGTTCACTAGGTTGGAGCTTGGTGGTAGAAACGGTGAAACTGGGTTCCACATTAATGATCTATAATCCCCTTTATAGTTTTGACTCAAATTAAGAACCTGCATATGATTCAGAGGCTTTCACTTTGACCACCAACGACTGCTTTGAGCGGCAATCAACAATGTTATGCCAAGGGCTCTTATGGAAGTCGCACCACTTTTCGATATCTTTCTTTGTCTTTCCAGTGTCCTTCTTTGCTTGCGGATTGGACTAGTTGTCTTGATATTGTCCATCTTTTCTCTATCCTTTTTTATGTGGGTTGGGGCCTCCCTTTCCTAGATTTTTCTGTGAGGGGTTCCCAGGCCCAAATTGTCGTGTCTTTTGTTTGAGCTTCTGCTCAAGTTTGACAACATATCGGTAAGCTGAACCCAAGGATGAGATGTCCATAAATTCTTTTTTGGTCTGTATGTATCTATGCAAAGAACCATGATACTTGAGAACCATGGTCCATATGTCACTCCAAATCTTTGATACCGAGCTTGGTGCACAAGGTATGGAAGATATTTGTGAACTCTGGCACTGCTTGGTCTCTTTCTTGTCACAGTGTGGTCCATTTGGTATACAAGTTGTCATAACTTCTGACAGGGTAGTATTGTTCCTTAATAGCATCCCTGAAGGATTCTCGAGTGGTTGTGACTATAAATAATGAGGGTTCCTCTGTTTCCTTTTTCTCACAGAAAGTTTCCCACCAATCTTTGACATGGGGAACGAATTTGAGGAGCACAAAAGTAATATTTTCTCTATTCGAAAAGTTATGGAAAAAAAAATACCCTTATAGTAGATTAAACCACTTGTCTACAACACCTGTGTCTATCTAACCTTCAAATATAGGAATATCGAAGTTTATTTGTACCTTGAAGGGGGCGGTGCCTCCGCTCAAGGAAGATGTGTCGCCTGTTGGTAGTTGCTGAAGGATTTGTGCGAAACTATCCATCATCTCATTCCTCTATTGCGTGAGGGCTTCCTCAAGCAACATTTTGAAAGGATATCCTATCCCTTCATATTTATTTTCTCCTTACATGAGAGGTCGCTTGGGCATGTGAGATATTTTGACATGCATTAAGACGACAAGGAGCAGACCGCTCTGATACCACTGATCCAGATTTTATGAGAAGAAAAAAATGAATACAGATTATTAAAATATGCTTAACACAAAATAACAGAGATACAATAAAATTTATTTTCTATTCAATAAGGAAATAAGATGAAACTGTAAAATGCAGCGGAAAACAAGCTTGTTGGAATGGTGGCGGCTTATCTCTAGGAAGAGATGTGACGATTGTGCTCATTCACAAGAATATCATTAAAATGAGGCTTTGAAGGCCTTATTACAATAAACAGGAATGTCAAAATCCCTAGACATCCAAAAACCTAACCCTGGGAGATGAAACACCCAAAAGTCATGTGGGCCTTGTTTGGCTAAGTTAGTACATGAACTTCCTGAGGTCGTAACTTTTGCATACGATCTCTATTTGGGGAACACAATAGCTAGTTGGAAAGGTATCGTCGAGGAGATTCATTTAGGGGGATAAATAATGCCTTTGGATATAATTGAGAAGCTCGATCCCAAAAAACCTTCATTTAGGCCCTCAAAATGGCCCCGGAAGTTAAAAACTGCAAAAAATAGTAAATTACCAAAATTCCCAGAAAACTGTTTTGAGCCAGTTGGAAAAGGTGGGTGGCCACTGATATCCACCTAGATCATGATTCTATCCACTTCATGAAATAATTGGTAGCAGTTAGAATCCAACTATGTTGAGCACTTGATTGCGGATGGATTTCTCCGATGAAGTCCAGGCCCCATTATTGAAAAGGGGCTTCAGTTTTACTAGGATTAAGGGTAGGGCGGGGAGCTTTTGATTGCCAACAAACAATTGGCATGAATTACAGGATTTGACCCTTGCGTTCACATTGGTGAATAACTTCAGCCAGTAATACCCGACCCTTAAAATCTTGTAGGTTGTTACTCTTCAGGCATGGTGTCCTCCACACACTCCTTCATGGATTTCATCGATGACGCCTTATGTTTCATATTCTGTTAGGAAACATAACAAGAAACCTAGAGGGTCTTTCCAATACAGTCGACCATCAATAATAGAATATTTAATTGCGTGCAACTTCAAAGTCCTTGCTTTAGACGAATTTATGTCACTCGGGCACTAAAGAGTAAGGAGATATGTAACAATATCGTGATACCAGTTAGAGGTGGAAAACTTATATTCAATTTGAGCAGTAGGTGCCTAATCATCATCGATTTCCTCTATATCCAGGAAGGATTCGTGTGATTCAAAGTGATTTATCCCGAGCACCCTGAAATTCGATTCGTCTAACAACTTTTCTAGGCCTTGAACTTTGACCGGCTTGGTTGGTTTCACTTCTAGATCAAATTCTTGAATTTTAGCCAATAATCGACCTCTTCTTCCATCATTGTCCGATTGAACTAAAATGTCTTTGATAGCCTTGGTTGGCATGTAAGCGATTATTTTAGAATGCAGTACATTAATTCTAAAGGCCTTGATATCTTTCACCATTGCGTATGCTTGCTTCTCAAGTATATCATATCCTAATTATGCATCCCTGAGGAGTTTTCTGAAGAATGTTATTGGTTGCACGAATCCTTTCTCATTATTTTGTAGGAGTATCGCTGCAACAGTATGTTCAGAAGCGAATGAGAAGATTAGGAATTCCTTTGTATAGTCTGGACTTGCTAGCACAGACGCTTCTCCTATAGCTCTCTTGACGCGCTCAAATGATGCTTTAGCTTCAACAGTCCATTTCACTTCAGTGTCTTTCTTCAACATATATGTAATCATCTTAATTATTTCAGCAAAATTGGGAATAAATCTTCTCAAAAAATTGATCTTTCGTAAAAAAGATTGAATTTCTTTTCTGTTCCTAGGAATATTAATCGTGTCTATAGCCTCAAATCGCTTAGGGTCGACCTTGATTTCTTATTTTGACACTATATTACTCAAGAGCTTACCTTCTTTCATAGTGAAATGATATTTCTTGGGATTAAGAGACAAATCGAACTTTCTGCATTTTTTGAAGGTCTGTCTGAGGTGTAGCAGATGTTCTGCATCAGAGTTAGAAAAAACCATCAAATCATCAAGATAAATAAAAACAAATTTGTCTTTCTCACCGATGAACGCGATGTCCATCGCTCTCTGGAAAATAGCCTCTGCATTCATCAAACCAAATGGAATTTTATCATACATAAAATTTCCCCACGGAGTGGTAAACACAGTCTTTTATCTGTCGTTTTCATGGACAGATATTTGATTGTATATGGAAAAACCATCAATCATGGACATTCTATTATCTCCAACTACCTTTTCTAGAACATGATCCATTTTCAGGAGTGGGTAATTGTCCTTGAGGGATGATCGATTCAAGTTTTTGAAATCTACACAGAGCCTTATTTAGCCATTTTTTTTCTTCTGACGGGGACTAAATTTGCTACCCATTCAGAGTACCTAAGTGGGACGATGATTTTTGCATTGAGAAGTTTCTTGACTTCCCTTTCTATCATTGGCAGGAGGATCAGGTTTATCTGTCTAAGTTTATGTCTGAAAGGTTTAATGTTGTGTTTCAAAGGAATCTTATATTCAATGATAAAGGTATCGTACATTTTCAGATCATCATAAGACCATGCAAAAACATCTTTGTACTACTTAAGAAACTCAATGTACTTACTTTTCATTTGGAACAGAAGGTATTTTGATATCTTGACCATTTTGGGATCTTCGTTAGTTCCTACATTACAATCTTCAACTTCTTCGGGTTGGGGACATAAGGTATACTTTAAAGGTATGTCATGTTGGTCAAACAACCTTTCTATGGGGAACAAGCCTCAGGGAATCTGATTTTTATTAAGCACGACCATATGGTGGTTTGCAATATTGTCTTGGAATTTTTCTAGGTTCTCCCCTTCTTGCATAATCCAAGAAGGATCATTCTGGTTTTTCTAATCTATGTGAGTTTTAGAAAACTCATCAATTATCTCCAAGAACTGTTTAATTTTTTCATCGTCTTCGAACACTTTCCAGTGCTGAACATTGTTCTGGATTGGATGTCTATGCCTCATCTCGATGTGGTACTTCGGTTTCAAGACAATAGGGGGTATGAAGGTTGCAATAGCCTTGGCCAAGGAGTCATCTTGTTGGTTCTCCATCCTGGGAATAGAGTGTATGTTAAAGGACGAGAAGAAGCTCTCTATAAGATCCCAGGTGTAGTTCTTGTATGATCTCAACCTTGGGAGTTTAGCTTGATACTATTGTTTCACTTGTTTTACAATAAGCTCTGCGTCACCATAAACTATTAGATGTTCGATTTTTAACTTCCTTGCAACTTCTAATCCTAAAACCAGAGCTTCATATTCACATAAATTATTCGTATAATCGATATCCCATTGTAACCTATAAGAGAAGGGAATAACATACTCATCACATGGTGCCATGAACAAAACTCCATCTCATGCTCCTTCGCAGGATGAGGCACCATCGAAGAACATTTTCCACATTCCTTCTCTAACATTTTCATTTTTCTTTGTTATTTCTATTTTTTTATTTTCTTCTTCTGTACATTCTTCGAAATCATCATCTATAGATAATATACAATTTCCTAAGTCCTGATCAACAACATAGATTGGGTAATTATTGGGGTTTTGTGGATCACTTACAGTATATGCCAGTCTAGTTTCTCTGTACAATCATGTGAATTTCCCATCAAATATTGGAATCGTAGCGTAAGTCATGTCCAACTGAATTGATCCTCCTAATTTGGTGCCCCAAGACCTAGATAGAATCATGTCATACTTGGCAGGGATTTCAGCAACGATCACATCCATAAGGATACTTTTTACAAGGATCTGAGTAAGATTTACTACCAAATATTTAATCATGCCTAGACACTTAAA
Source organism: Picea engelmannii (assembly GCA_009831015.1). Classification (NCBI taxonomy): domain Eukaryota; kingdom Viridiplantae; phylum Streptophyta; class Pinopsida; order Pinales; family Pinaceae; genus Picea; species Picea engelmannii. Next base: position 583,500 of record ML781150.1, on the reverse strand, counting down.
TTTTCTAGAATCAAATGAGTACAAGTCTTGATAAGGTCTAGTAATTTCGAGGCCCAACTTTTCCATGATAATTTTAGGCATTAAACTATGAGAGGCCCCAGAATCTAACATGAAATTGTGGAGTAAATGGTCATGCACAATTAGTGTAATATAAAATGGAGCAACATAATCTTTATTGTTTTCGATGTGTGGACCGAACATGATCATAGGTCTTTCGTCCTGCAAATTAATAACGTCTGCATGACATTCAACATCAGAAAATTTTATCACTTTAGCTATTTTCTTTTTATAAATTGGGTTTTTTGCAAGCTCAACCAGAGGCGTTGGGATTTTAATTTTATTAAGTTCATTTTCTAAACTAAAACCTCCAATTGGTTTTTCAATTTCTATGGTTGGAAATTCTGCTTCTATATTTTTTGGTTTCTTAGTTTGGGTTGTTCTTGTTTCAACTAGTTTTGTCCGAGAAGTTTGTGTTTTAGTCTGTGGTTTAGTAACTACCGCCTCATTCATTTTATTTCGCGACAAAATATTTTTTGGTGGAACATTCATAGAATTTTTCTCTCTGGGCCATAAATCATACTTTTGTTGGAGTTCAACCATTATTGAGTCGACGAGCCCTTGATACGCATATTCTCCCAGATTATTGATGCTTTCCTCATTATTAAACATGGATTCTAGGTCTAAATACTTCTCATAATCTTGTCTGGTAAAATGTGGCTCAAGATCGTCATCGTTAAGTTTGTTCAAATCTTCTTCTAACTCCTCATAATTTTTCATTTCATCCCTCTGCATAAAATTTTCAGTTTTAAACAAGGTTTGGATATTTTGATCTTCATTTTTTATTTGTCTCTGTTGCATATGGGGGTTAGGGTTTCTCTTGAACTGATTCCTAACATAAGTATCAGGTTTGGCTTGATCTAATTCCATTCTAGATATTTTGTTTAATAAATCTTTGATTATCTTGGCAATCTCATCCATTTTTTCTTCTGCGGACTTCCCAGATCCAGAGGGTCCTGCCTGTTCTTTGAAATGCCTAGGTTCTTTGGTTCCCATATCGACCTTAGTTTTTAATTTCCTGGATGCCATCATATTGGATTCAATTTCTATGGCATCGTTCTGCATTCCTGACAAGGTGGTAGATCTTCTTTCTCTTAAGAGGAGAGAAAAGTCAGGTTCAAAATCCCCTGCAAAAGTTACTTTTGTAGCAGGTTGATAAGGTTTGACTTCAACTGGGATTTTGTTATACAGTTTATTGAACCTCTGGGTAAATTCAAGGATTGATTCAAAAGTCTTCTTTCTTAAATCCCCGAACTTGGTTAAACAATAAATATGGTCCTTTTTCTCGCCCCACTGTCTTAGGAAGGCATTTTCTAGTTCGTCATATGATCGTATGGAACCTACATGGAGTCCTCTGAACTAGGTTCTCACTTGTCCTTCGAAGGTTTGTACTAACAACCTTGAGTAAACTTCCTCGTGTTCAATACCAAGGATATCAACAAACTGATCAAAAAAATCTATGCGTTCAGTTGCGGTTAGATCTCCTTCTCCCATGAATTTGGGAAGGTTCTTCGTGCAAATTTTGGGAAACTCATGAAGGACAGTAGGGAGGACCAAGGAAGTGTATCTAGCAGCTACCTTGGCAAATATTCTAGGAGGTTAACCTTGTCCACCAACTCCACCACCTCTGACACCTCCAACACCAACCATTGGAAGTCTAGGAGACGGTCTTCGGGAACTAAAAAGGGGATTCTCAAAAACTTCAAGGGACTGGGTTGTTGACTTTTCGACTACCTCGGGGTGTGGCGAAGGAAGTTCGGGAAAAAGAGCGCTAGGAGATGGAAAATCTATATGAGGAGGAAAATGGAAAGTTGGGCTAGTTTCTTAAGATTTACAATATGTATATATAGGAGAGACGATAGGGGATGAATCAGGGTATAAAAAATATTCTTCAGAGTTTCAAGAAACTGTAACCTTCAATTTGAGAAAGGATAGAAACAACAGAGTGTCAAAAATATCGGGTATCGAAAGGGATCTTTTGTTCTCACTGGTAAAAGTATTTTTCAAGTTAGTTTCCACTTTTATCTCGGGAACACTTACCTCTGGATTTTCGAGCTTAGCCTCAAGTTTACTAGTTGATACCTTTGTAGAATGGATTTGTTTAAAACTCTCTTTAGGGATTAGTTCTTCAGTCTGAACCTTAGAATTAACTTGCATAACTTTGGGTTGATATACTTTACCTGCTGATGCATAAGTCGATTTGAGATATCCCTTTGGTTTCAACAACTTTTTGGGATCTGACACTGGCGTGGTCTGCTTATCGTCTGGATTTTTCCTCGTATTCTTTCGACTGAATGCTAGTTTTGTCTACAGTGGAGTCTCCAAGTGAAAAAAAAGAATAATCCTTTACGTATTTAATCTTTGTTCACCATCAAAGATCAAAATTTACTTGTCGTTTTCCTAAGGAAAATGATTTCGTTTATTCATTCCCGACAATGACGCAAAAAATATGTTGTTCCTAAGATTAAATGTATGGCTCAAAGAGTAATGTCAGGCAACATGAGTGTTTCAAGAAAATGTTTTAAAAGAGTGTTTTTCCTACCTTTAGTTATATAACAAATGATCCTTAAATAAAATTAATAATAGGACAGGACAGAGGTTGTATTTTGTTGTCTGAGTCACAATTATAATATCAAATGGTGTGAAATAAAGTTACAAAAATGTTTAACAAAGCTAGGGATCCATTGCAAATGAGTTTCACCTTACTTGCAGTAGAAGGAAAGTAGAGAGTGCACCCTTGAACAAGATATGAAATGTAGTAATTCACACAACTTGCAGGTCTTGTATTACTTACAGTAAATACAGAGGAAAAATTGCTTGCCTAATGAAGAGAAATGAAAATACAGAAGAAACACATAACTCAAACTAAACGAAAATTAGAATCTCTGTCTGAACTTGTATTAATACTCAAAAATAGATTTTCTCTATTACATCCGGCAAGAAGCAGCCTTGAATAGATCTTGAATCTATGTACTTATACAAAAACTGTCACAACTCAAAACAGTTGGACTTCTTACAATATTTAAATAAAATAACATATATTTGAATAAAATAACAATGTATAAAAATTTGATGAGTTGTGTTGGCGTTCTCATCTGTATCTTCCTCTGTTGGCAGAAATACCTCTTCTCTTTAGCCCTTTAGCCTGAATACATATGTCATATAGGCCACCCTAATAATTCGACATACTGTCTTGGCCATTTTAGTTTTTTTTCCATCTGTCCCTCTAGATATGTCAACAACACAATGTATCACAGTTGAGATCAGGGAGGAAGGAAAATTGGATGAATAACTCTACATGGCTCGTCAAGGAATGGATAACGGGCACAGAAAAAAGTAACCGTCCATGGAAATAATGATAATGGAACAAGTGTATGATGATGAATTGGGGATAAGTGGAGATTAGGATGTGAGTGAATGAGATAAGTGGCAGTTGGAAGGTGAAAGGTAGGGAGGGAAAAAAGAAAGGGCACTGTGCATGTTTTCTTCGTTTCTCCCAGTTTTCCTTGCTTTTCCATGTTCAAGACATTGGGTGCATCTATCTAATAATGCCACCATGAACCTTGAGGGCTCAAGATTTTCATTTAGCTCGAAAGTGAATAATTTCTTTTCTACCTGAGGCATCTTTTCTTGGATCCTTTTCACTTCTTGAGCTGTGGCCTGGAACTATGAGCTTGGATTCACTAGCCATTTATTTATTTTGAGAAGATCAACCTGGCTCATTTCCTGGATGGATGTCAGAGATTATTCTTTTCTCTTTCAGAAATTCTTTTGATGCATTTCTATATCAATTAGCCTTTTGTCTAATGATGACAACAATTCTAGGCAAGTATCTTTTACCTCTCTAGAAAATCTTTTTCTCTCTGTCAGATTTGTTTCCCAGACCTTTAGTGCCATATCACCTCTTAATTGTTCAGAAGGAGAGAGCAGAGGAAAATCAAGGATATTATCTTTATGCACCAATATGATGGATTCTTGAAACTTATCTCAGGTTGAGCGAGATTCTCTTTCCTTGACATAGATGTCCTTCAGAGAAAGGTCTACTTCCTGGTAGCACTTTTGGATGGCATTTACCTTCAGAAAAAGGTCATGTTGGGCAATTTCTAGCTTCTAATTTATTTCCAGTGCTTGAATTTGGAATGTCGAGATATCTATCGAGGTACCTTTGGTTAGATCCAATCTAGATTGCACTTATTCTATCAATTCATCACGTTGAGTGACCAATCCTCGTTTGGTTTTTGAACTATAATGGAGCTCCTCAAGGTTGGCATGAAGTTGTTGAATTTGTTTTCGATCATAAGCTTTGATTTGCTTGAAATATTGATTCATTATGTTTCTGATAGTTTGCTCAACAGTGTATACCTGATTTTTCAAGTGCTCAACCAATAGGCACTTATGTTGCAATTGTTTGGTCAAATTGTCCACAGACCATTGATTGGCAGTGGTAAAATCACCTAATGAACCTGCAAATTCCTTTGCAAACTCTAGATCATGTTGGTCATTCTTGTCAAATACCATCCTCTGCCTTTTAACTATCACCCCATCTTTATGGTGTGATTCCCTTTTCATGATGAATTTATATTTCTTACTTAAAAAGAAATTTGAAGGAGGCATCTCTTCGGGCGAGATGGGGGTAAGATCACCTACAAAGACAATTTTGGAGTTAGGATTTCCGAAGCTGGATTGTTGGGGGGTCAACGATGTAATGGGAGTAGAAATCTCTATGGATTATTACTGCTCTGTTGTATTTGAGGTGCCAACAAGAGTAGCTGGTGTTGAAGGAGGCATATATGGTCCCTTCTTTAGGTAAGATTTGATTTTCTTTAGTGCCTGGGGGCTTAGCTAGCCTGAAAATTATGCTTCTAAATCTTGTGTTAACTCCTCCGAGCTCTTCAGGATTTCCTCAACTTTATGTTTACCAGAGTGACTTGATTCAGAACCTGTGGGCATGACTTCTTGTGAAGGGGGAGTGGTTATTTTCTTTCCTTGTAATACTTTTGGCAAACATTTTTTCCCATGATTTTGAAAGATGATAAAAGTATCTTGTTGATCTGGGGGAAGGGTTTGGAATCTGTCCTGAACCTCCTCATAAGATCTAACCCCCCTAAATATTTTGTCATACGGGGAGTTTTCGTGCATATACCGTTTCATGTTGAACTGGGCTAGGTGGTTTTCCACAATCCTACATGGATCATGTCTCTTGAACTCGATGTCAACCAATTTGACATCCTTTAGGGCCGCAACCTCAACTTTGGAATGACCAAAATCCAATAAGGAAAACATGCCAACCTGAATAGGGAAAGTTGACCATACCTTTTTTTGAGCTGCCTTCAGCTCCTTGCTAATGCCTCTTGTCACTGTCTAGTACGCCACTTCTCGGCATACTAGTCGGTCGGGTAAAAATTGTGGGAGATCATGAGGAGGAACCGAGCACCCAAAAAATCTGATGTAGGAGAAGTTCTCCTCAATAAACCAATCTTCTAGATTACCCAGGTTTCCCATAATCTTGTCTAAAATATGAGGAGGTGGGTGACCATACAGGGCTATATGAACAGGAACCACAACATTGTAATAGATTTCATAAAATAAATCCTTGGCTTTCTCTTCCCATAGCTTGGAATGGTAGAAATGAATGGGCTCGACACTGGACGAGATCCAACTCCAATTCATCAATGGAAAAGGTGTCATGAAATAGATGGCGTCCATGATATATGCAGACATGTAAAAGGGGGAGGGCTGTCCTTTTGACTTCACTGTTTTATATTCAACAATCCCCTTGTCCAAGTTATTGGACAACATTTTGGCCCAATCGAAAGTGAAACCCTCTGCTACCTCGTGCATGATGGATACCCATTCCACCAAGAAATGCGTAGGGATCTTCTTCTCAAACAAGTGGCATAACATCATGGCTACATACAACATATAAGCATCCAAAGACATTGTGGCATATATACCATGAGAATTGTTTTTGAATATCTCCGGGTGCCCCCACCAAGACTTGATTATATCATGACAATTCCTGGCGTACTGGACACACTCCTTTTGCTCGAACTCCAAAATGAATGCAACAATGTATGTGTATCTAGGATTAGGGGAGATTTTATACATTACTTGCAAATGTTTTGGTCAGAAAGAGACGACGAAAACCTTTTGATGGTTGATGATACTCCTGGTGTGGACGTCAACATGTTCTAAGGCCCATCTTATCATGTCGTTATAAGGGATGAGTCTCAGTCTTACAGCTATCTTATGAAAATCTGACTGTGCTATGTGTCTAATTTTGGATGCATAAGTGTCATCCTCTTCTTCGACAGAGTCCTCTAGACAATTTATGATTTCATGTTCCAGAATCTCGAAAACCTGTGTCCAAGTTTTCAATGTTCAGGGACTTTTAATGTATCTCGAGGGGAACTTCACGAAACCTGAAATTGCGAAGAAATTAATTATCTAGTAGTTGATTTTAAGTCCTAATTAATTGTATTTAACTTGAAGTATTTTGGAATTTTAGACTTCGCAAATTTTAGAATATGATACAGGGGAAACACCTGAAATCCGAACTACGGAGTCATTAATTATCTCTTGATCATGATCAACTTAATTATTTAATGTTTAATACTTCGACATTTTGATATTTCAGTGATCCGTAAATTCATTCTTTGTTAAATGCCTGAAGGGTCATCTCCCGTAGTGATGTGTTATAGATGATGTCATTTTGGATGACGTGTTGAGAAAAGGGAGGTGCCACATGTTACTTGGAATCGTGTGAATCCTCCAATGAAAATTTCAAAATCGGATGCCATGTGTCAACTCAGGAAAGACTCAAAAGGTACACATGTCCTACGACTTGTGCCTTTTAAAAGGTTTAGGAAATGTTGTGAGTAGAAACCTTCAGGCTTTGGAGTGTCGGAGTTTTTATTGTTAAGACTTATTGAAATACCCGAAGCGTGGAGCTCCGAAGCGACTGTTAGAGATTTACCTCTTTAAAATTCAGGCAGCTCCAGAACTCCGGGGGATATATTAGGATCGTTCGATCAAAAGGGAAAACTTATCAACGATGGACATTGTGCGCGCCTTATTATTAACTAACCAACAAACGAATTTGATTTAAAATTAAAATTTCATTTACCAATTTTCCATTTTCTTTGGGTAGAATTATATTTTTATGGGGTGAAAATTATAAGGCTCAAAAGTTCAGAATTGTATGTGTTCCAACAGGGTATATGTTCATTCCATAGCTTAGGATTCTTGCTGCAGTAACCTCGAAGAAAAATTACCATTGTTCTGCTTACCACCTATGTTTGTCCATCGGGTTGTGGATGGAAAGCAATGTTCCTCTTCAATTTGGTTTCCATCATTGTCCACAAGCTAGTCCAAAAATCCCCAAGGAATCGAGTATCTCGATTTGAGACTATGGACGTGGGTATCCCAAAGTGAACCCAAACATATTGAAAAAAGATATTAGCAGCCTGCTCAGTAGTGATCTGCTTTTTACATGGCATTAAGATACACATCTTTCTGATCCTATCCACTACAACATACAAATAATCATGACCCCCTTTGGTCATTGGTAAACCCCCTACAAAATCCATGGAAATGCTTTCCCATGGATGGGATGGAACATGAAGTGGTGATTATAGCCCCAGTTTTCTATTAGTGGGCTTACAAGTAGAACACATCACACTCCCCTTTACATATTTAGTTACAATTGCTTTCATTTGAGGCCAGTAACAAAACCTCTGCAAATGAGCCATAGTTTTTTCTACCCCAAAAGTCCCATACACAAGAGAAGTATGAGCTTCTCATATTACATGGACTCGTTCACTTGTAGGAATACATAACTTCCCAAGATGATAGAGTAAATTTTTCTGCAGACAATAGTTCTCTACCTGTGCACCATGGGTTAGATTCTCATATACTTCTTTAAAATATTCATTGATGGCATATTTCTCTACATAGTTATCATGGGATAAAGAAGTATTCTTAAAAATAATAGAAGCAACAATAGGAGGTCTAAAAAGCATATCAGCTACCATGTTACTTGTACCCTTCTTGTACTTGATTACCAAATGAAATTGTTGTAGAAAACCCATCCATCTGTAGTGTCGATATTGTTGCAGTTTGGTCTGTGCTTGAAGATACTGTAAGGGATGGTGATCTGTATGTATAATTTTTCCCTTCCCTAAAAAGTAATGATTCCATTTCTTTACGCTTGCAGCTAATGCATACAACTCTTTATCATATGTAGGATAGTTAACAACAACTTGGTTAAAAGTATCAGAGTGGTAACAGATAGGCTTACGATATTGCATCAATACTGCACCCATGGCGTATATGCTGGCATTTGTCTCAATCTCGAACGACTGTTGAAGATTCGATAGTGCTAATATTGGTGCAGTACTGATCTTCTCCTTCAAAATGCCGAAATATTTTTGTTTCTTTCCTTCCCACTGAAAAGTGTTTTTCACACTGGTTAAGGCATGCAAAGGAGCTGCTATAAAGGAGAAGTTGGGAATGAATCTCCTCCAATACTGGACTGCACCCAAGAAGCTTCGGACTTCGGTCACACTTTATGGCTCATGCCAATTTACAATTACATCAATTTTGGAAGGATCAATCTTCAATTGTTCTCCTCCCACAATATGACCTAAGTATACTAGTGCAGTCTTGCCAAATTCACACTTAGACATTTTCACATACAACTTTTCCCTTTGCAAAGTATCCAATACTTGCTTTACATGCCTTACATGCTTATCCCAAGTCCCGTTAAAACAAGAATTTCATCTAAATATACAATCACAAATTCATTCAGGAAAGGCCTGAATACATCATTCATCACATGCATGAAAGTTGTCGGAGCATTACAAAGCCCAAACAACATAACTACCCACTCAAACAATCCTTGTTTTATTTTAAAGGCAGTCTTCCATGCATCCTGTTCTGCAACCTTGATTTGATGATATCCATTGCATAAATCCAACTTAGTGAAATAAACATCATTCTTTAATTGATCAAGTAAATCATCTATGCGAGGAAGAGGGTATCAAGTTTTCACCATGATTTTGTTTAAGGCCCGGTAATCGACACACATTCGCCATGTGCCATCTTTCTTTGGCACCATCACGATCGGAGAACCACAAGGAGATGAACTGGGCCTTGTGACCCCTTGATCCAATAATCCCTGTACCTACTTCTTGATCTCTTTCATCTCCACAACTGACATCTTGTACATGCCCACATTAGGAAAAGGAGAATCCTGCAGAAGATGTATCTCATGTTGGATTTCCCTCTTAGGAGTTAATCCATCTGGTTCTTGAAAAATATCATCATACTTAGAAACAATATCGATTAATTCCTTTTTATGAGATGGATCACATCCTTGGAAAGCATAAGATGTCCAAAAATCTTTCTCTTTGAGGACCATGAGTACATTTCTCTTATTAGTGGTTATGAGTCTTTTCATTTGCCATGCACTAACAAGTGTTGTATTCACCCTCATGTTGTGAGCTCTAATAATATATTCCACTCCCCCTTTGGTAAGGTGGAATTTTTTCTCATGATGAAAGAAGATTTCTTTTCTATCATAAATATAAGGACTTCCCAACACTATGCCACATATATCAAGTGATACAACATCCAAATCCACTCCATCAATCAACTTTGAAGCAATAGAAAATATGATCCTACATTGTTTGGTGACATTAATTTTTTCTTTATCACATACCCAACCAAGAGGGTAAGGCTTTGGATGTGGTTTCGTTACAAGACCCATCTTCTTGACAAGTGCTTCAGATATTAAATTTACTCGGGAACCCAGATCAAATAATGTATCTATCTTAGTATGTTTAGATACAACTCGTATATGAAATAACTCATTCCTCTTCCATTCATCAACATGAGATTCATCATTGGAAATTGAACTAGCATGAAGAGAATATTTACCTTGTACTCCAACCGCTGTGATCTTTCCTTCATTTCCTAATTCAGAACCAAGATCTTGTTGCACTGTAGAAACGGTCTTTGTATTCCCCTTTCCACTGAACTATTTCGGTTTCTTTTCCGGATGTAGTTTCCAACAATGTTCTTCATCGTGACCGCTCCTCTTGCAATGAGTGAAAGCTAGTTTTCCTCCTCTCGTTACTATAGTGGTCTTCTTGTCCTTCCTTTTGAACTTCTAGAAAGTCTTTTGTGGGAAATTGGAAGGTTTCTTCGTGGGATCTTCTTGAACATATTTCCCCATGTTCTCAAGGTGAGTTGCTTGAACACAAACTTCGTCAAGACTATTGGGGTTAAACAAGAGAAAAATATGACAAATATAACTATGAAGTGCACCAATATACTTCATTAAAGTTTCATAAGAATCCAAAGGAATATTAAATGCTAGAGATTTCTTCCTAAATTCTTCTGTGAAACTTTGTACAGTTTGACCTTTACTCTATCTCAAAGTTTTTCATTCCATCATTGCTTTATGTAAATACCCTAATGGATAGAATTGCTTCCTTATCTCTATTTTAAATTCCGACCATGAGGAAATAATATTACCATGCTTACTTCTGTCATGTAGCTTGCTCTCCCACCATACGAGCGTGGTTCCTTCTAACCAAAGAGAATCCAGTTGCACTTTAACTTCCTCTTCGTCAATATGTTGAACATGAAAATATACATCAACTTGTTGGATCCAATTATCTAGTTTCTCAGGATTAGCATCTCCATTAAACATAGGTAAAGCAAACTTTACATCAAGATTTAATAATGGTTTCTTAAAAGAGGCTTTATGGTTAGAATGTTGACAGTGATGAGAGTGCTCAGACGAAGAAGAAATATAACTTGAAGGTGAAAATGGAGGCTCAGGAGGATCTCCTCCAGCCCCTTGGTTTACCGAAGCATCATCATATGCACGTGCTTCCTTTTTCTTCCCTTTTTTATTCATCCTCTTCTTGTAATATCCATACATTCGTTCGACCATTTCTGACATGTGATAAAAGACCATGTGAACGTTTTTCTCTTGTTCATCACGCTTGTCCTCTTCCACCATCTTCTTCCTTCGGGATGCACGACCAACTTTGGGATTGAAAGTATGAAGAGTTCCTTCACCCTGCTTATGCTTGGCCCTAGTAAGCATTCATAATCAACAATTCAAGTCAAAGACGACTACTCTGATACCAACATGATCTAGGATATTTTCATTAGGTGGCTTATTAAAGAATCGTATTAAATGAGAATAAACTAAAGTACACCATAAAGAAGGAAAATCTCAAAAGGAAAGAGACATAAGCATGCAATATTAACACAAAGAACTTGATAACAGATTTCATCCCTAGCGGACTACGTCTCCAGGTCTTGCTCTCAAATGGGTAGGTGTTTTTATTAACTCCACAAAATAATTGGGCAAAATACATAAGTATACCTCATTATGAATTTAAGATACAAAATATTTGCTCAGATCAGAAAACTAACACCGCCAATGCGTTCGTGGCGTCATTTTACCTAAAAATGACTATCTCCATGCCTCGATCCGAGTCTGACACTTTCAGGCCCAAAAGACACCCTTGCCTCGGTTTTCGTGCCACTGCCTCTGCAATAAATGATTGATAAATATCGAAAAGTGTGCCCTATTCCGTACCAATTTCGTACATGTGCACTCGGTTCTCCTCTCTTGTTCTCTCTCTCGAACACTGACTGAGGGCCTCCTTATATAATATTTTGTGGCGGTTATGCCATAAAGATGTCGGTTGGCGCATTGGTTATGGAGGCTAAGTTTAGAACTTAGGTTAGCAGAGGTCCCAGGATCCAATCCCATGGACTCCACTTCTTTTTAATACATGGTTACAACGTGATTTGGCACACCCAGCTAAATCTGGATGGTGACCACTAGAATGGTAGACAATTGACTATATAGTTTGGCGGATGGCTATATATGGTGGCAGTTGGAATAATCCCCTAGACTGGTGGATGTTGTGGTCCTATGGGCTAACACGTAACCAAGGGTTGGGCTGAAGGCCAAGCCCTTTTCTCCCCCATATGAAACATTATCCAAACTTAAATATAATTTGGACCATGGTATAAACAAGAAACATGTAGTGGTGTATTGGTTGGCGCGGAATGTGAGGCCTTTGGGCTAGAGGAGGTCAAGGGTTCGACTCCTATGGAGTCATAAAAAAATTTCTGCATGCCAACCATTGGAGGGGTGCCACGTGGTAGCCCATGACTGGACCACGTGGCACCATAACATTTTCCCATGAAACTGACACTTGTCACCACTCAATTCATCCACGTGTCTGCCATCAATCTGTATGACCTTGCCACATCATCCCATGCCAACTCAGTTGTATGGACATGCCACATGTCACCCTTGCAGTGGTGCCATGTGTCACCTTAAAATTTTGACTTTTTACCAAGTTTGGCATGAACTTTGACTGCTTATAACTTTTGATCCGTAACTTTGTTTGATGAGTCGTTTGCATCGTTAGAAAGCTTGTGATGCGCTCTTTACGATCATGCCATTTTCATTGAGTTTTGGGAACTTTGAATTTTTTCCCTTTTGATGTCTGTTGAATCCATTCTAAGTGTTATGAGTTACCTTTGTAAGTTCTTAGTTGTTCTTATCCTTCTCTGGATCCTTTTTGGATCAACGTTGCTCTTTAATCTAGTTTTGTTGTGTTAAAAAAAAAGTCCAACTTTAAAATGTATATCAAATTTGAAGGATAGACTAAGTTTCTATTGATGAATTAATTGAAGAATAGTGCATGATCAATTGTTAGTTTCATCAATTATTATTGTTGTGTTATTTTTTTCTTATCATTCCCTTATCCTATGGATGTCTTATTTGTAGGCACCTACTACAAAAGACCCTACATACCTAACAAAAGGAAGGACACACAACTTCTCAACACATTTCCAAATGAATAAATGAGCACTACTTACTGGAAAGGTCTGCCATCTAGAGAATATGAAGCATGCTCATATCATGGCACTCGATTATTTTTGTTGAAGAATTGTTTGATAAATCAACATGGAATAGGATGAGTTAATTTGCACCCTCTTTTGACATTTCAATATAGATCTAGAGAAATGAATTTTGATTGTGTATATGAAGTTGTATTCTCCAAGATCGAATAAAAGAAGAGTCAATATACCTTGCACTGTCCTGATGAAGAATATGCTTACACAGGGAAAAGGAGGATGAAACAAAATAAAGGATATTTATTGAAGCATCGAAGATCATGTTTCTAGAGCATGAAAATCATATAATTCTATTTACAATTTGCTTTATGGATGATGCCTTAAGTTGTTTGTATATATTTTTTAGACTCTACTTTCTTTCACTTACTTTCAGATTGTCAGACAGTTGGTTTAGATTGATGGACAATTGGATACTTGGTTGTCATTGATGTCAACCCTTGGAGAGTGATATTGTAGATTGATGTTAACCCTTAGAGATTGATGTCAACCCTTGAGTATGTCTGGTAGCACATACTGGTAGCTCTAGAGGTATGGGTAAGAAACCCAACTTTGGTTGAGGAATAATGTAATGAAGATTAGTGAATTTGCAGGTGAGACAATTCTAGATGGATAATACATGTTGTGCCAATTCCGGTGATATGTGGTAAGTCACGTAGTTCCTCACAGTTGAGGAGATATGTCTTAGTGAAGTTGGAGAACACTCATGCATTATCTAGATTCTCCTAGAAGGTCAAAGAAGTCAAATTATTCTAGAAGCTCCTAGAAGAAGTTGACTAGTCAAAGTGGTTGTAACTAGGAGTTAATCACGAGTTAAGTTGTTGAAAAAAGAAAATAATTAAAAATAAATTAGTTGCAACTAGAAGTGGTGAGATTACTATTTGTGGATAACATGGTTGTAAGTGGACAAAGTAGTTAGAAGTGGGTTAGCCCTAAAATAAGGAAGTTGGGTAAAACAATTAGAAGATAACCCATAGAGGAAGCTACTTGAAAAGTATAAATAAGAGAGCAAGGGTCTCTTATGGATATGAATTTGGAGCACATTGAATATCTATTATTTTGTGAAAGGTATATTGTAGGTACTCATTGATACATCTGAAGTTACGCAAGTATGAGGTAGCAAAGGAGGATTGACGACGAAAATCTTGGAAGTTCAGAAAAACCCTAGCTTCTGAGGTATACGTGAGTTGCAAGCCTATAAGGACGCGTATGTACATGGGATGCAATGGATGAAATCACATATATACAAAGGCTGTTGAAGGGAAGGTCACGTACATCTGAAAAGGTCTTGAAAATTTGAGTAGATGTTGGTGCCAGGTCCCTAGAGTCTGAAAGCAAGTTCCCAAGTCAACATTCTATAGGTTTAGATCAACTACAAAAGTTCTGGTATGGTTACATGTTGGTTTTTACGCTTAGATTTTCTTATGATATGGTGAATTATTGAGGCATTCTTGATATGGTTGGTCTTGTACTTGGATATGGTATATGATGGTTGATTGATTGAGTGAGCAACACTCTTATGTATGGTACAATTCTGATATGGTTGAGGGATATCTATGTTGTATGATGATGTATGCATGAGGGACATGCATAGGTTGTCAAAGATGATTAATTGATGACATGTTACAGATCTACATATGGTTGATGATGGAACAGGTTGGTCAGTGACAGATTACAGGTTGATGTGACAGGGGCAACGAAGGTTTGAAGGGCCAAAAGTTTTGGAGTACTAGAAAAATGGAAACCCTATTTTTCTGAGGTTGTACGCAGGATGAAAGAGGACAGGCCATGTACATACATAGGATGAAAGAAGACAACTCATGTACATACGCGTGCTGCAGTATATACAGGTCGTGGACCTATAGAAAATATTTGACAGATTGCTTTTTGTCTACAAGATGGGTCTTGTACTTGAGGGTTGGAATCCTCACATCTCAGTTAGTGCTAAGATATACAATCTAGGTATTGTATTTGAGAGTTGGTACTCTCTTGGAGTTGGTGCTCTTTTTAGTGGGTGATGATAAACCCCAGATATTGTAGTCTTCATGTTACAACATAATAAAAAATCTTACACATACATTTGGTGTTATTTGTGTTCATAATTGTGATGGTTTATGGTTCTCTATTATTGATGAATATTGTTGATATATGGAAGTAGCTAATTGTGAATGACTAATAATGTTTGAAGTGATTTCTAAATAAAGGAAGAAATAATTGTAAAAATATCCCCACACTGATTCACCCCCCCCCCCCCCCCCCCTCTCAGTGTGGTCGGTGTGTCCAACAATTGGTGTCAGAGAAAGCCTTCACTATAAGCCTTACAATCTTGAAGAAGATCCATGGACACACAAATGGATTGACATGCAGTTCCCTCTATAGATGAATTTCCCTTATTTGATGAAACATATTACTAGACATGGAGAATAATAATGAAAGGGTATTTGAAGTCAAAAGGAGTAGATTTTTGGGACATAGTTGTTGTTGGATCAATTCCCTCAAAGAAACAGTCAAAATTTGCAGCTCAAAAGGAAGCAAAGAACAACAATGCAGTGGAATTCAAGACAACTTCAATGGACTCTTAGGTTCTGTCAAAGAAAGCATAGGACAATGCAACATCACCAAGGACCTATGGCTGAAGCTAGAGAAGGCATATCAACACAAAATACAAGACATAGAAGACAATCCCATCAAGGACGCGAAGCAAAACTCAATCATAAATGAAGGTAAAGAGCCTCCAAAATCTTATGATTGCAATAATTCTAAATGTAATGATGTTGAATGTTCTCCTGCAAATAAATAAGAAGATATAGTTGAAATAGAAGAAGTTTGTGTAGAATAAGCTAACAATTATCTTATATATGAAGTGGAAGATTTGTTGAAGCTCAAAAAGATAAAGTTATAGATAGTTTAGAAGAAGTTAGCAATGAAATAGAAGATGATTCATATGCTTTTGAGGATCTTGAAATAATTACGAAGGAATCTCTAGAAAAGTACCAAAGGAATACCATGGCACTAAAACAAATGCTCAAGAAACAAGAAGAAAGTGAAACTAAGCAAAATACTCAATTAGAAGAAAAAGAAGAAGAGATCAAGAGACTAAAGATTGAAATAATTAGTCAAGCAGAAGAAAATAAGAAGGTAGATGATGAGCTTAGAAAAAGCTTTGAAGAGCTTAAAGAAACAAGAGAAATTAATGTCAATTTGAGGACCCAACTTGAAGAATCCAAAAGGATAGAGGAACTATTGAAGAATCAGGTAAATGAAAAATAAGTATCATGCCATAAGCTGGAAGCAGAAGTAGTTGATCTCGGAAGGAAATATGAGAATTCAAATGCTCATGTCAAGTTCATGAACAACTCAATAATCTTGGATGAAATCCTGGATAGTCAAATATCGCCAAATGATTGTTGAATTATTGTAATTTCAGAGAATATTCTACTTATATTTGAGTCATTATTGTATAGATCAAATCCCCTTTTGTGGATTGATCAAGTCAGGTCTTGTATAAGATCAAATCCCCTTTTGTGGATTGGCCAACATGTATTTGTATGATGGTATTTGTAAAGTCAGCTGCTAGTAATAGTAAAGTGGTTTTAGCCACTTCTAGGAGAAGTCGGCTCCACCAAGTGAAGAGTCGCAACCCTTGCGCCACCTCACAAATTGTATTTATATGTGAGGATGGTGTCTCATTTGAACACACTCACCACACTATCTCTGCAGCTATAAAGAAGTGCACAAGTCTTGGAGGAACTGCTACTTGTTGGCAGCCAATTCACATTTTCTACTGTCCTTATAAGTTGCCTACACCAATGTTTTGCAAACCTTAATTTTTCGTCGCAATTCTTAAATAAACGAAACTTTTATTTTTGCGCTATTTACACACTTACCTTCATTCTTCTTTTCACGAATGAAAGCGTGAAAACTTGGTCTTTCGAAGTCGCATTAAAATCTTCACTGAATTGTCGTTATCATTCTTGTCGATATGCCCATTGCATTTACATTTTACTTATCATTATGCAGTTGGCAAAACCCTTTTGATCTGTACTCATTTGACATTCTTTGATTGATTATGTAATTTCGTTTCATGAGTGATTGAGTTGTGATGCATTGGCGATTGGATTTACATGTTATTTGATCAATTCACTTGGCATATTGATTATATGAAAAAGAATTGGTGTTGTGGTTTAAACCCTTGGTGTGAATCGTTTCATATAACACTTGGTATTGGTTTCGATTTGTGTGTTTGGTTTTAAAAATATGGCATAACTTTTGATTGCGCGAATGGTTTATCCACTTACCAAAGGTTTCGATTGATTTATTGAAGTGGCATAGTTGTAACACATATGCGTTGTGATTTGAATAGTTGAAAGTGTCGACGGTTGTACCATGGTAATGACTATTATGCATGGACAGAAATAGCTCCACCACCTTCGCACGATATCATTAATGCTTACCCCTATCCCTGTTTCACCTCTGCTAGCATCGGGTAAGCCTGTGAGCATTCTGCTCCTGTGTATGCTGCGTTCAAACCCTGGCTCGTTCACATCGCTCATCGGGTGCTCTTATCCATGGCATCGGTGGTGCTAATTGAGCCGAACGGTAGTCAAGCTCTGCTATTGTTCGATAACGCCCAGAAATATTTACAAGATAATGGTTGGCTCACGTTTTTACAGAGGTTTGAGGGTTTTAATTTGTTTGTTTCACAACAGTTCGCCCTGACTTTTGATGGGTGTGGGGCCAAAATAGGTGACATTCATCTTGAAATCAGTGAAGAGTTCATCAGCTCTGCCATAGGATTAGCAGCCATGGGGCAACGATGGTTTAAAAACTCTAAAGTTGAGGAGGTTCCATGGCCATTATTGTTCGTCTCATGGAAGGTCACATCCTGTGACAGAGGTATGCCTATTTCCATGCTTAAACCAAGGTGGCATGATCTTTTGATAGTGGTTAAACAATTCGTGACCTGTGAGGGTCGGTATGGACTGGTTTTTCTTTATCACCTTCGACTGTTAATGAAATTCATGGTTTATCCATTGAATATGCCATTTTATTTCCAGCGTAGTCTTTATAAAATGGAAAAGAGGTTTAAACGAGAGAAGGCCGATAGTAGCTTGTTTCACCATGGCCTGATCAGACTCATCGTCGTTCATCATTTAAACCTCCACGACGATAGTTGGTAATATTTTCTCTCTCGGAATGGTTTTGTTGATTCAGAGTCTGTCCATATCGATAAGTCTATGGTCAGTGAGACTAAGGTCGGGCCACCCATGCCTTTCCATGCCCTTCTGCCCTCTCCTAAACCCTCTGTCAGCCCTGATATCGACCTACCCGACATTATAACAGACAAGGTTGAGGCTGTAAAAAATCCTGTGAGCAAGAAGGTTAAAGGTAACCCTACTGTCGACGGCAAAGGTAAAAAGAATGCTCGACTCATATCAAGACTGGCCCGGAATAAACCTAAGCCAAATGCTGAGCAGAAGCCCATAGTCCTCAACGAAGATTCTGACTCTGATATCGAGTGCTTCCTGGCTAGTGAGTACCCTTATTCCCATGGTTTGTGCTCCGAGCCACCCTATGACTTTGTTTCTAACTTACCCCCTTTCCTAAAGAACAATCCTAGCTACCCTGGGATCAAGCTTCCTAGTGAAACCCTTGGTGATCTGAACAAACCCTCGATTGTTATTTCGAAGCCCGGGAAGTCGTCATGCGACCAATGCAATGTGTGGTTGGAACACTACTATACAGACGTTCCCTTATTACAGTCGAAAATCAAATCGTTGGAAAACCAAGTTACAGTATTGACAAGCCAAAGGGATAAGTTTCAAGCTAATGACAAGAAGCAGAAAACCATTGGTTCCATTGTTTTTAGGAATGTCGAATCGGCTACAGCCTTCATCAATTCCAAACTATTGTGACCAAGTTGTCTGCTCATCATCCAGGTATGAATTTTGATATCAATTCTGTTCTATCAATTGCTAGGATTAATATAATGAATTGAGTTTGGTTTTCAAATAAGCTCTGTCCATTGTTCAAAATGACTCTGTAATAGCCATATCAAAAACAGTTATGTTGTGGATCCTGTACATTGTTTTCATTTTGCTAAAATTAAATGAAGTTATGATTTGGTTACACGATTTGGTCGTGCCTAGTTTAGCAATTGATTGGTTTTCGTTGGGTTTGATTCGTTTGTCTGTTGGTTTGAGTTAACGAAATCAGTGGTTTTTGCTTTCGCTTGGATTTTGTTTGTATCTAACCTGAACAAGAGGTTTTTACGCTAAAATTAGAACACGATTCTGTTTTGATTTACCATGATGTTGTTGTCATTGGATATCAATGGCTCTGATTTAGTTCTTGTGATTTGATTGTTGAGACAATTTCATAGAATTGGCTTGATAAATACGATGTAGTCTATTAAATTGGAAAAAGGACTCTATTTTGTCAACATTTTCGTTTGGATTTGGATTATATCTGACCTGTACAAAAGATCTCTTCACCGAAATCATGGAACTGTGTTGATTCATAATGATTATGTTAAACTCAAACTGTTCGATTCGCTCTTGTTTTGATTGGATTGCTGCATATTTTGAGTTAGCACGATTGTTTTTATGAGTTGGATTCGTATCGAAAATAGACTTGATGTTGCTCTGTTGATTTTAATTTTCAAAACGAGTTTGTTAAACTCAGATCAACATATGTTATCTCTGTTGAATTCGTATGAGAAAATTCGGTTAATAGTTCGTTTTGAAATGAATTCAAGTAATGATTTCGTTGAAAGTCAATCGATTTTGTCTGCCCCCAATTGGCAATAACAAACAATTGGACGACTCTTATAGATCCTGTTATCAACCGATTAATTCCATTATGATTTCGTTTGTGAAAATTTACATACCAGTTTTGATTTGATTCGCTAATAGCATGGATTGTTTGTTATGTTTAATATAGTGCGATCAATTTGAGAAAACGATCCTGTTAATTGGATTCAAAGTGATCTTGTGGATAGTTGAAGCAACTATTTGTGATTTCAATTGATTATGAAAATGATTTCATTACTGTTCGGTTATCCAATACGATGCTATTTACTCGAATTGGTTATAACGAATTAAACAGAGTGTAGCTATCTAGGTTATCATTTGATTTAGTTTGTTCAATTTGCATACAAGTGTCGATTTGAATAAGGCTTTTAGCAATCAAATATCTTTTGATAGTTTGAATGTATTTTCTAAGATTTGAATTGATTTTAATATGATTCTGTGTTTGATTTAGACCAGCTACAGAATCGCAAGATTCTGTAGCTAGTCTTTAGAAATTAGATTTTTTTATCAATTTTATGAACAAAATATCCTCTTAACTTGTCCTTTTTTGACCTCTTTCAGGTACATTCGAATTGCATTGGGCATACTATGGCAGTCTAGGAGATATTTATGTGATACAGTTTTATTTTAGGTTCCTAGTTTAGTCAGACTTGGGATATCATCCCAGATTTTTTGTAAACAGTTTTGATAACTTCCACAGGGATGTTTTACCCTGTGGGAGGTCTTTAAATACTTATTATTTTTTGTAATAAGGAGCATCCTCACTTGTGGGAGAACCAGGCTATGGATTTTTGATACAAACTGAGACGAGATTTGATGTTTTGTAACAACTTTCACTTTCAATATATCAAACTTTTGTTTCAAGTTTATGCATATCAGTTTGCAGTTGATTATAGACTACTTTAGCTATCATAATCTATTGCAGGATGATATGATTTGGTTAATGTGTTATCCATATCTGATCTCTTTTATCATTTAAAAATACAACAATTACTTTGTTTCAGTTAATGAATCATAGATTTCTCTTCTTTGTTAATTGAATCATTTTGTATAGATCTTTGCATACAAATTTATCTAACTGTGAAGATTTATAAATCATAAGGTTGTTGTAAATTTTTATGTCTTGTTTGCCCTGTAATTTTATTTGAAGAGCACAACTGCTTCTAGTTTACAAGAAGTTTGTGGATAATTCGGTGCGGGTTTCCTCTCTCCGATCAGCTAAGACAATCATTACATACAGGACAAACCTGGAGCATTTCTTCAGGTCAGTTTGTTATTTATTTGGTAGTTAATTTGTTAGTATAATTTAAGTAGTTTAGTTAGATATATGTGTATTTTAGATTTGTAGTTAGAGTTAGTATATTAGTTGTTTAGTTTAGATAGTTTTTATTTTATTTCTTTTTCATAAAATCATAAAAATTAAAAAACAATAGCTCTCGCTATCATAGGACATAATACAAATGAGTTTTTCAGGTTTTCATTCAAATCTGTAAATTGTAAATATTATACATTTGTGAATAAGATTTATTTTTGTTAGTAGTTAGATATTTAATTTCATAGAGTTAGTATAGTATTAGATAGTAGATTGTATATATAGAATAGTTAGATTTGTTTAGTTTGTTTTAATAGTTATTTTTAGTTAGATTAGTTATCTTAGAGTAGTTTTTCTTTTTGTTTTCTTAGGACTTAGATCGGCTAACGGAGCCGCTAAACCCGTCATGGTGGGTTATCCCAAACGGCTTGGGTTATTAGACAACCCCAGACCGGATCCACTCTCCCAGTTGATGGACGGTCAATTTCGCCCGTCAACAAATGGCGCTAGAAGGAGGGCCTGAAATTAATTAATGGCATGAGGCGGTCGCAAGACTCCTCCACCACCTAATTTCTCACCTATAGTGACTAGAAGCCATTCGAACGATAATATTCCCCTTCAAACAGCAACCACATCAACCGACGATCCACGGATCACAATTGAGCCAACAACCCCTAATCCTACAGGTGGTGACATACAAGAGATTGTCCGTCAATCTCTTATAAGAACTCATAGTGCCTTGGACCGTTTGAGGCAACCTAACCGTCCATTGGACCAACCTTTGGATTTCTCTGATATCAGAGAACAATTAGGAGGAACTGATCTCACTGTGAATCCTACAGATCCAATCCTAAATCCTACTGCAGGAGGATCTGGGATACCTCCTTCACCACCTCCATCATCTCCTTCCTCTTCTGGAGGAGATTCTTCTGACGAAGGCAGTTCCCCTTCTCAGCCTTCTACACCGACTACACCAATGGAAAATTAGAACAACCCTACTAGACCTTGGCTTGACCAAGATGCCATATTTGTACCTAGAGCTCAACATCCTTTACCTAAACACTCGGAGAAATGGCTTCCCAAGTTTGACCATGAATCAAAACAGATCGTTGAAGATCACATTAAAATTTTTATGTTAGCCATAAGACTTTGCAATGTCGAGCATGAAGACGTTGTCTGTAGGTTGTTCCCCTATACTTTCGAGGGCAATGCATACACATGGTACTTTTCCCAGCAACCCCATACCATCGTGTCTTGGGAAAAGTTTGAGTCATGTTTTTTGGAAAAGTTCGGAGACGGTAAGCCTCCGAAAGTCCTAGTCATGGACCTTTCTAGCTTAAGAATGAACCCAAAAGAAAAAGTTAAATACTTTAATCAAAGATTCTTAACACTTAAAAACCGAATCCCAACGGATTCCATGCCCGCCAAGAATCTTATAATAGCATACTACACTAAAGCTTTGCATCAAAGTATAGCTATTTGGGTTAAATGATCTAAGAAAGCCATGTTGTTAGAAGCCTTCGAGGAGGCTAGCTAGATTGAAAAGGACATACTTAGTCTTAAAGACTCTACTAGCAACGAAACATAGACTAATTCTTCTTCCAAAAAGAAGATCGAAATCCTCCCTAGACCTACTCAAAGTAAAACACAACCTGAAAGCTCAGATTTAGAAAACTTAACTAAAGTTGTTCAAAAACTGTCAAATCAAGTTATAGACTTAAAAAGGACGACCGAAGAAGCTTCTTCGAGCAAAGGGCCTTACAAACCCCCGTTCTGGAAGCCTTTTCCCACCAACCGACCTAATCCAACCACCGAAGGCCTTAATCTAGAAAGTCTGCAATGCGCCCTTCAAACAATTCTAGAAGCCCAAGATAACTTGATGCCTCCTGAGATTCCTGAGGAGGTAGTTGAACAAGAGATAGTTCAAGAAGAGGAGTCTTCTCCAAACATTTTTGGACACTTCTCAGATAGCATCTTTCAAGCTAACTTCGAGACAATACATCCCTATAATACCAGGAGTAGGACAGCAAACAAACCTTCTGCTGAAAACACTACAACTTCGCCTCCAAAGCAATCTAAATCAGCTGAGACTAAACAGAGTAATGTGAACCCCAACTTAGATTATGATGTAATTGAATATCTTAAAAAGTTGAGAGCTAACATTTCTATTTTTGAGTTATTGAAATTTCCATTTCTGCTACAAAAAATGTTACAGAATATCTCAGAGAATGGCAAAAATGGTAATTCAAGTGGTAACAAGGTTGTGCATAACAAAGTTCCTCAGAAGACTTCCACTAAAAACAATCTTGATCCTCAAGATAAAGGAAGCCTTCCTATAAGTAATGTAAATAATGTAGATAAAGTAGCTTTAGAAACTGCGAGTAAAAAGCCACAAACTACCACCCTTAGTACTCGTAAAAATGTACCTCCATTTTTGTTAACTTTCAGAATCTTTAATAGAAACGTGCACAATTGTATGGTAGACTCAGGAGCGTCATCCAATGTGATGCCATGGTATGTATGCCAGAAGATTAACGCCGAAGTTGAACCATCTACTTTAAAAATCATACAACTTGATCGGACCAATGTTAAAGTTATAGGCAAACTAAATAATGTGCTTATTAGATTATCATCTAACCCCAAGGTTCATCAAGTCATTGATATTATTGTTGTGGATATTCCAGAAGTGTATGGTCTGTTTTTAAGCAGGGACTGGTCAGAACAGCTACACGACTATTTCGCGACAGATTGGTCTCATCTATGGCTTCCAGACAACGGCAAGCCTAACAAGATCAAGGTAAATCGTGAACGCTACCTTAATTTCACAGTCACATATTTGAACGATCCCAACGAACCATTTACACCTTCTGTTGATTCACCCGAAGTACAAGGGATGGACACCTTCTTCGGCAATTTCATGGTCGAGGCTTCAGCTATCACCAATCCAGAACAGCAGTTCGAGATTGTAGCATATGTGCAGCCAACAGCTTCTATGCAACGATCTCATGTACTCGATGAAAATAAAATTTGGTCTATTTATTTTGACAGGTCAAAGTCCAAAGAAGGAGCTGGCGCATGCTGCGTTATTATCGATCTGGCAGGTAACAAAACATTGATTGCATGTAGGTTGGAATTTGAATGTACTAATAATACTGCAGAATATGAGGCTTTACTACAAGGTCTCAGAAAAGCTTTGGATATGAACATTCAAAATTTGACCGTCTTTGGCGACTCTGAAATAGTGGTTAGACAGGTAAGAGATTCTATCCACTGTTTGTCTCTGCATCTTAAAAGATACCAATCTGAGGTATGGAATTTAATGAATAAATTTTTTGCTTTCAATATAAATTCTATTCCTAGATTGAATAACTCTGAAGAAGATCTATTAGCTAATGTAGCTTCTAAACTTCTTCCTCCAGAAGGCTTGTCCCCAGATGCATTCTCCATCGAACTGTTGTTCAGACCGTCCGTTCTCGACAACATCATGAACTGGAGAGTCTTTGATGATGATCAGCAGATTATTAACTTTCTGCACATGGAAGAAACTTTTCAAGGCGCGGTGATAGACAAATGCACGCACGACAAAAAATTGCGCGATTTCACGGTAATACCAGATCCGAGAACTCCTGAATCTTCATCGGACATGGTAAACTTGATCCCTAAATATGTAGTTAGATTAGAGAAGTTTTATGATCTTCAAGATAAATTTAAAAAGTCGGTCAACTGTACAACCAATAGTTCCTCGTTGTCTTATGAAAAGGTAAACTTAGGAACTAAGGACAATCCGTAGTGCATTAATCTAGGGGTAGGATGTTCTGAACAAGAAAAATTTGCATTTATTAAATTGTTCAAATAATTTAAAGATGTCTTCGCATGCACGTATGATGACCTTAAAACTTTCGACCCTAACATCATACAGCATGTCATTCCTATGAAGCCCCAAACCTTACCCTTTCAACAAAAACTAAGGAAAATGCACCCTAATCTCAAACCGACCGTTCAAAAAGAATTGAATAAGCTCCTAAATGCTAAGATAATTTTTCCTGTTAGGCACACTCAATGGGTTTCTAACCTTGTCCCAGTCCGGAAGAAAAGTGGGGAAATCCGACTCTGCGTCGATTTCCGAAACCTTAATAGAGCGCCTGATAAAGACAACTATCCTGTCCCACCCATGGAACAGATCCTTCAATAGGTATCTGGTTATGAGAGGCTATCCTTACTGGATGGTTTCTCGGGATACAACCAAGTCCTGATGTCTCCACCAGACCAACTTAAAAATACCTTCCATACCCCATGGAGCACTTATGCTTATCGAAAAATGCCCTTTGGATTGATTAATGCTGGTGCCACTTTTCAGAGAGCAATGGATATTTCTTTCCAAAGCCTAATAAATCAGTCCGTCGTAGTTTACTTAGATGATGTTACCGTTTTTTCTAAAAACAAAACCGATCATCTAGCTCACTTACGAGCCGTTCTACAGCGATGTCGTAAATACGGCATCTCCTTGAATCCTAAAAAATCCATATTTGCAGTAGAATAGGGTAAACTCTTAGGATTTATTGTGTCAAGCGAAGGGATGATTATCGACCCTGAAAGGACTCAAGTTATCGCGAAACTTCCCCCTCCTACATCCAAAAAATCTATGCAGTCTTTCTTAGGCCAGATTAACTTTGTGAGAAGATTTGTCCCCAGCTTCTCTGAAATGGTCAGACCCTTGTAGAACCTAATTAAGAAAGACACCCAATATCACTGGGGACCCCTAGATAATCAAGCTTTTAATGCAATAAAGAAGGCCATAATAGATGCTCCATCTCTCATGAGCCCCGATTTTTCTCAAGACTTTACACTCTACACTTTTGCTTCTGATCGTTCCTATGCCGTCGTCCTAACCCAAAAGAATGTCGAGAACAATGAAGTACCCATTACCTTTATGAGCTCTGCTTTCAAAGGCACTGAACTTAATTATCCAGTGGTAGATCGGCAAGCCTATGCTGTTTTCAAAGCAGTCAAGCACTTCCGGTCCTATCTTTTGAAGTCAAGGATGAAAGTCATTGTCCCTTACCCAGCCGTCAGGAACCTGTTAGTGCAGAAGGAACTAGGTGAAAAGAGGGCTAACTGGGTCACCTCCTTGCAGGAGTATGACTTAGAAATCACCCCAGCTCAGATAGTGAGAGGCCAAGGGTTATGCAAGTTAGTTGCTGATTCAGCAACAAGACAACAAGAAGAAAGCGATACGTCAAACCTAGGACAACACGATCAAAATCTAATCTGTTGTGCACAAAACCCTGTCAGTCCTTGGTATGACGATATAAGATTCTGTCTTGAACATGGGTCAGCCCCCTGTCACCTGGATCCCGCTAAAAGAAGAGCGTTGAGATTAAAGTCTGCCTCCTTTCATCTGGTTAATGGTATCCTGTTTCGTCAAAGTTTTGACAGCGTGCTGATGCGCTGTATTGAAAAAGACGAAGCAGAAAAGGTCTTGCTAGAGTTGCATGCAGGAGAAGCTGGTGGTCATTTTGGTGGTGACACCACTGCCCATAAGGTTTTAAGAGCCGGTTATTACTGTCCCACGCTTTTTAGAGACGCCCATGCCTTGTGTTGTAAATGTTCCATTTGTCAGAAAGCATCAGGGTGGTTACAAAAACCAACGTTTCCTTTGCATCCCGTTTCAGTAGAATCTCCTTTTCAGCAGTGGGGCCTTGATATCATAGGTCCAATCAACCCCCCGTCCTCACAAAATCACAAGTTTATTGTGACAGCCACAGATTACTTTACCCGATGGTATGAAGCTGTTGCATTAAGAACTGTCAACACCAGTCAGGTAATTGCCTTTCTAAATTCGAATATTATCACTCATTTTGGTATCCCTGACTGTTTTGTATTTGATAATGCTTCTTACTTTTCCTCTCTTGAGATGAGCGAGTTCGCTTTGGAAAAAGGAATTAAATTGAAGTATTCTACTAGCTATTACCCCCAGGGCAACGGATTGGCAGAATCGACAAACAAGAACTTGATTAAAATCATCAAGAGAATGGTGGTTGAAAATCACAAAAATTGGCACAATGCATTGTTAAATGCGTTGTGGGATGATAGGGTAACACCAAAAGTTGTTGTAGGTAACTCCCCCTTTTTTCTCGTTTATGGCAGAGAAGCAATTCTTCCACCTCACATTCTTCTTCCTTCGCTACAGTTGTCACAGAAAATCCAAGAAGAAGATTGTCCCCCTTTGGAAAACCGAATTAACGCTTTGATGAAGCTAGAAGAGGTAAGAGCCCAAGATAAACGTAAGTTAGATCAGCATCAACTATTGGTTAAAAGCTGGTTCGATTCTAACTCTGCTTCTGATAGGAATTTCGAAGTAGGTGATCTCGTCTTGAAATGGGACAAACCGCATGAGGGAAAGGGAGATCACACGAAATTTCAAAACTTATGGCTTGGACCATTTTTAATTGCTGAAAAGTTGGGTCCCAGTTCTTTTCGATTGCAAAATCTAGAGGGACAACTTGACACCTATCCGGTGAATGGCCAAGCCTTGAAAAGATACTTTGCTTGATGACAACCCTTGTATACTATGTACATATTTTGCTTCTGTTTGCTTTTTGTTTTTGATTTTTTCTTTGAGTTTATCAGCTTGTGTTTTTTTTGAAATACACATACCTGTATACTGAGTTATTCAGACAAAGAAAACAGAAAATTCCTTCGCTGAAATAAATGCTAAGAAAATTGTATAAACATTGATAGTATATTTCTGAAATTTATATCTGTGTTGGAAAAAAGTTTGTTGTTTGAAAGAAGTTGACTGATTTTCGATCTATGAGTAAAGCTTGTCATGATCATCTATTATCTTTTTTACGCTGTCTCTATTCCTTAAGGGAATGACTTAGAAGATGTCTCCCTACCTTAGGAAGTTGTTTTTGTAAATGAAACATCTCTGGATCTTAATAAAGGATAGTTCTAAAAAATTCTGATGAGGTCTGAAAAAATATGTTAAAATATCATGATTTTCAGCGTCACCCCGCTCAACTATATATCTTTGAAGAAAAAAAAAAAAAAATTATTAATAGAGTTGTGGGAAGTGCTTGTAAACCCGCCGGGATGCTGAACAGGTCTGCTGGCAGTGGGTAAATGCATGCATGACACCAAGACAAATTTGCTGGGGTATTGAACAGGCCCGCTGGCAGTGAAGCAATGTCGGGTTTATGAAAATTTGCAAATAAGAAACCTCTTAACCATAAAATGTCCTTTATTTTGATCTGGAACTTCTTGGCAAGATACAGATGTTAGAGTGGGTTAATGGCAACCCTATCGAGGCTATGGACGCCTACTGGCAGCAGTGGATCTGTCAACAGTATTGGAGATTTTATCTTTAATATTGTGACTCGTTGGTCTTAAGATTGTTATCTGTTTTCATCTTTTAAAACACTGCTGGAATAGTTGGTTAATGATGATGTTTATACGATTTTCTGGTTGTTGTTTTTGAGTCAGGAATTATCTTTGCTGTCCTAATCTGAATTTGTTCTTTTGGAAGAGATAACTGCTTCTACCAGTGTGTCGCCATTGTTGGCAGCCAATTCACATTTTCTACTGTCCTTATAAGCTATCTACACCAATGTTTTGCAAACCTTAATTTTTTGTCGCAATTCTCAAATAAATGACACTTTTATTTTTGCGCTATTTACACACTTACCTTCGTTCTTGTTTTCACGACTGAAAGCGTGAAAACTTGGTCTTTCGAAGTCGCATTAAAATCTTCACTGAATTGTCGTTATCATTCTTGTCGATATGCCCATTGCGTTTACATTTTACTTATCATTATGCAGTTGGCAAAACCCTTTTGATCTGTACTCATTTGACATTCTTTGATTGATTATGTAATTTCGTTTCATGAGTGATTGAGTTGTGATGCATTGGCGATTGGATTTACATGTTATTTGATCAATTCACTTGGCATATTGATTATATGAAAAAGCATTGGTGTTATGGTTTAAACCCTTGGTGTGAATCGTTTCATACAACACTTGGTATTGGTTTCGATTTGTGTGTTTGGTTTTAAAACTATGGCATAACTTTTGATTGCGCGAATGGTTTATCCACTTACCAAAGGTTTCGATTGATTGATTGAAGTGGCATAGTTGTAACACATATGCATTGTGATTTGAATAGTTGAAAGTGCCGACGGTTGTACCATGGTAATGACTATTCTGCATGGACAGAAATAGCTCCACCACCTTTGCACGATGTCATTAATGCTTACCCCTATCCCTGTTTCACCTCTGCTAGCATCGGGTAAGCCTGTGAGCATTCTGCTCCTGTGTATGTTGCGTTCAAACCCTGGCTCATTCAAATCGCTCATCGGTTTCTCTTCACCATGGCACCGACGGTGCGAATTGAGCTGAATGGTAGTCAAGCCCTGCTACTGTTCGATAACGCCCGAAAATATTTACAAGATAATGGTTGGCTCACGTTTGTACAGAGGTTTGAGGGTTTTAATCTGTTTGTTGCACAATAGTTCGCCCTAACTTTTGATGGGTATAGGGCCAAAATAGGTGACATTCAGCTTGAAATCAATCAAGAGTTCATCAGATCTACCACAGGATTAGCAGCCACGGGCCAGCGATGGTTTAAAAACTCTAAAGTTGAGGAGGTGCCATGGTCGTTATTGTTCGTCTCACAGAATGTCACATCCTGTGATAGAGGTATGCCTATTTCCACGCTTAAACCAAGGTGGCATGATATTTTGATAGTGGTTAAACAATTCGTGACCTGTGAGGGTCGGTATGGACTGGTTTTTCTTTATCACCTTCGACTGTTAATGAAATTCATGGGTTATCCATTGAATATGCCATTTTATTTCCAGCGTAGTCTTTATAAAATGGCTAAGAGGTTTAAATGAGAGAAGGCCGATAGTAGATTGTTTCACCATGGCCTGATCAGACTCATCGTCGTTCATCATTTAAACCTCCACAACGATAGTTGGCAAGCTTTTCTCTCTCAGAATAGTTTTGTTGATTCAGTGTTTGTCCAGATCGATAAGTTTGTGGTCAGTGAGACTAAGGTTGGGCCACCCGTGCCTTTCCATGCCCTTCTGCCCTCTCCTAAACCTTCGGTCAGCCCTGATATCGACCTACCGGACATTATAACAGAAAAGGTTGAGGCTGTAAAAAATCCTGTGAGCAAGAAGGTTAAAGGTAACCCTACTGTCGATGACAAAGGTAAAAAGAATGCTCGACTCATATCAAGACTGGCCTGGAATAAACCTAAGACAAATGCTGAGCAGAAGCCCATAGTCCTCAACGAAGATTCTGACTCTGATATCGAGCGCTTCCTGGCTAGTGAGTACCCTTATTCCCATGGTTTGTGCTCCGAGCCACCCTATGACTTTGTTTCTAATTTACCCCCTTGCCTAAAGAACAATCCTAGCTACCCTGGGATCAAGCTTCCTAGTGAAACCCTCGGTGATCTGAACAAACCCTCGATTGTTATTTTGAATCCCGGGCAGTCGTCATGCGACCAATGTAATGTGTGGTTGGAATGCTACTATACAGACGTTCCCTTATTACAGTCGAAAATCAAATCGTTGGAAAACCAAGTTACAGTATTGACAAGCCAAAGGGATAAGTTTCAAGCTAATGACAAGAAGCAGAAAACCACTGGTTCCATTGTTTTTAGGAATGTCGAATCGGCTACAGCCTTTGTCAATTCCAAACTGTCATGACCAAGTTGTCTACTCATCATCCATGTATGAATTTCGATATCAATTATGTTCTATCAATTGCTAGGATTAATATAATGAATTGAGTTTGGTTTTCAAATAAGCTCTGTCCATTGTTCAAAATGACTCTGTCATAGCCATATCAAAAACGGTTATGTTGTGGATCCTGTACATTGTTTTCATTTTGCTGAAATTAAATGAAGTTATGATTTGGTTACACGATTTGGTCGTGCCCAGTTTAGCAATTGATTGGTTTTCGCTGGGTTTGATTCGTTTTTTCTGTTGGTTTGAGTTAACAAAATCAGTGGTTTTTGCTTTTGCTTAGATTTTGTTTGTATCTAACCTGAACAGGAGGTTTTTACGCTAAAATTAGAACACGGTTCTGTTTTGATTTAACATGATGTTGTTGTCATTGGATATCAACGGCTCTGATTTAGTTCTTGTGATTTGATTGTTGAGACGATTTCATAGAATTGGCTTGATAAATACGATGTAGTCTATTAAATTGGAAAAAGGACTATGTTTTGTCAACATTTTCGTTTGGATTTGGATTATATCTGACTTGTACAAAAGATCTCTTCGCCGAAATCATGGAACTGTGTTGATTCATAACGACTATGTTAAACTCAAACTGTTCGATTCGCTCTTGTTTTGATTGGATTGCTGCATATTTTGAGTTAGTACGGTTTTTTTTATGAGTTGGATTCATATCAAAAATAGACTTGATGCTACTCTGTTGATTTTAATTTTCAAAACGAGTTTGTTAAACTCAGATCGACATATGTTATCTCTATTGAATTCGTATGAGAAAATTCGGTTAATAGTTCGTTTTGAAATGAATTCAAGTAATGATTTCGTTGAAAGTCAATCGATTTTGTCTACCCCAAATTGGCAATAACAATTGATTGGACGACTCTTACAGATCCTGTTATCAACCGATTAATTCCATTATGATTTCGTTTGTGAAAATTTACATACCAGTTTTGATTTGATTCGCTAATAGCATGGATAGTTTGTTATGTTTAATATAGTGCGATCAATTTGAGAAAACGATCTTGTTAATTGGATTCAAAGTGATATTGTGGATAGCTGAAGCAACTATTTGTGATTTCAATTGATTATGAAAATGATTTCATTACTGTTCGGTTATCCAATACGATGTTATTTACCCGAATTGGCTATAACGAATTAAACAGAGTGTAGCTATCTAGGTTATCATTTGATTTAGTTTGTTCAATTTGCATACAAGTGTCAATTTGAATCAGGATTTTAGCAATCAAATATCTTTTGATAGTTTGAATGTATTTTCTAAGATTTTAATTGATTTTAATACGATTCTGTGTTTGATTTAGACCAGCTACAGAATTGCAAGATTCTATAGCTAGTCTTTAGAAATTAGATTTTTTATCAATTTTATCAACAAAATATCCTCTTAACTTGTCCTTTTTTGACCTCTTTCAGGTACATTCGAATTGCATTGGGCATATTGTGGCAGTCTAGGAGATATTTATGTGATACAGTTTTATTTTAGGTTCCTAGTTTAGTCAGACTTGGGATATCAGCCCAGATTTTTTGTAAACAGTTTTGATAACTTCCACAGGGATGTTTTACCCTGTGGGAGGTCTTTAAATACTTATTATTTTTTGTAATAAGGAGCATCCTCACTTGTGGGAGAACCAGGCTATGGATTTGTGATACAAACTGAGACGCGATTTGATGTTTTGTAACATCTTTCGCTTTCAATATATCAAACTTTTGTTTCAAGTTTATGCATATCAGTTTGCAGTTGATTATAGACTACTTTAGCTATCATAATCTATTGTAGGATGATATGATTTGGTTAATGTGTTATCCATATCTGATCTCTTTCATCATTTAAAAATACAACAATTACTTTGTTTCTGTTAATGAATCACATATTTCTCTTCTTTGTTAATTGAATCATTTTGTATAGATCTTTGCATACAGATTTATCTAAATGTGAAGATTTATAAATCATAAGGTTGTTGTAAATTTTTATGTCTTGTTTGTCCTGTAATTTTATTTGAAGAGCACAACTGCTTCTAGTTTACGAGAAGTTCGTGGATAATTTGGTGCGGGTTTCCTCCCTCCGATCAGCTAAGACAATCATTACATACAGGACAAACCTGGAGCGTTTCTTTAGGTCAGTTTGTTATTTATTTGGTAGTTAATTTGTTAGTATAATTTAAGTAGTTTAGTTAGATATATGTGTATTTTAGATTTGTAGTTAGAGTTAGTATATTAGTTGTTTAGTTTAGATAGTTTTTATTTTATTTCTTTTTCATAAAATCGTAAAAATAAAAAAAACAATAGCTCTCACTATCTTAGGACAGAATACAAATGAGTTTTTCAGGTTTTCATTTAAATCTATAAATTGTAAATATTATACATTTGTGAATAAGATTTATTTATGTTAGTAGTTAGATATTTAATTTCATAGAGTTAGTATAGTATTAGATAGTAGATTGTATATATAGAATAGTTAGATTTTTTTAGTTTGTTTTAATAGTTATTTTTAGTTAGATTAGTTATCTTAGAGTAGTTTTTCTTTTTGTTTTCTTAGGACTTAGATCGGCTAACGGAGCCGCTAAACCCGTCAGGGTGGGTTATCCCAAACGACTTGGGTTATTAGACAACCCCAGACCGGATCCACTCTCCCAGTTGACGGACGGTCAATTTCGCCCGTCAACACTACTGTAGCTAAGTGTGACGTCAAGGAGGGTTCTTGGTATTTGTCTTGGTATCTATTGGTTAAGTGGTGCGCTACTCTTCCTAGTGAAGGAGTAGAGGACGATATTCTGTTTGGTATTTGGTTTATCTATATTGAGGAAGTTTTTTTTGGGTTTTCTCCCCCATGAGGGTTTCCCAGGATAATCTGTGTGTCTCTATTGTTTCAGTGATTGCCTCTCTTTCAGTGATCTTATTTATGCAGCTAATGTGATAAATGATAATAATGATAAAGAAGAACCGTAAAGGCTAGATGTATAAGTAAAAACTCAACATGGTATCAAAGTAGGCCTGAAAGAGACCAACTCACAATTTATAAGAAGTGGCTAGCTTCAATGCACCTTCTCCAAGATTAAGTTTCAGTATTGTAGTTGCTACAAAATTAGGGTTTTTGCATAAACCCTAAGAGTGACATTTTTTTTTTCTTGTTTAAGGAGGACGTTGGAGAAAGTAACCACACCTAGGATCTCACCCTAGGAGGTCGCATCTAGTCACTGGATCAGAATTCCAAAATCTGAAGTTTGAGAAATTAGGGTTTCCTCATAAAACCCTAAGTTGCAGTTGCAATACTAGTTGCAATTGCAGTAGTAATACCAGTTGCAGTTGGAGTGTTAGTTCCTTCATGCCAGTTGCAACACCAGTTGCAGTGCCAACACCAGCTGCAGTACCAGTTTCACTGAAGTTTTTTGTGAAGTGTTGGGACTGCTTTTTATTGTCCTAGTGTGCCTTACCCTATCAAATATCCAACTAACTTTAAGTTACAAGTTGAAGCACCTTTGAATTTTTAAAGGTTCTTTATTTCTTTCTGCTATTGTTGGATGGTGTCACTACTTGCCAATACTATCAAAGGTATGTACTTACATATGTTCAAACTATATCATTATTCTAAAGGGTATTTACAATATCTTTTGTCTAAAACAACAATTGTAGATCCAGAGGGATCTCAGATCCAACACATTCAAAGGAACTATGCACCCCAAGTTTGATTACCTTGATATGGCTCTACTTGTTATGGAATTATTGTAATATTATGAATATCTAGGTTGTATTTTTGATCTGTTGAAATTATGACTATCATACTAATCATTGGTCAAAATTAAAGTCAAAGTATTAGATTGATTAAATTTGAGATTATAGAGTTTATTCCCTAACTCAGATTTATGTCAAGATAACATATTGTCTTAGTACATAGGACAGGTTGAAGAAAGTACTTGTCATCTTGAGTGAAGGAGACTCAGAAGAAAAGAAACACACTCATTCTTGAGGACAAGACTACAGGTTCCAGGTTTGATTGATTAAATTGATATGATTCAAATTTACACATATAAAGTTTGATAACTGCTAAACATTATAGTTGTGATATCAATCTTTGAAAATTCTTATTATTGAATACTTGGTAGCATGCGGGCACTATTGAGATAAATTCTTACTGTAATCATTTACTAGATATAACTAACATCTCCTCTAGGAGAAACTTCTTGTTTTGTTTCCAGGTTACCATGGAGGAATGATTGATCGCAACACTAGAAGAGTGTTGCTCTCATTTCTTATTATTGTATTTATTACTTTTTACCCTTGTTTAAGGAAGGTAACAAGTGATATGTCTGAAGGGGCTACTATGACTATTGTTCTCGCTATTATTTCTATTATTATTATAAATAATATTATTCTTGTCAATTGTTTCTCCCTTGTTGTTCTTGTTTTGGGCATGTCACAGGTGATAACCCTGAGGAAGCTATAGTGACGGTTGCAGGAGGCAACATATTATATGAGACATGGAGAAAACTATCCAAGTTGTATACATGACCATATACATCCATGTACCAAAGAAGATGAAGACGAAGCTACTTTTAAGATACAAAGTATCGCATATGAAGATTGATTGTAAGGAGCAAAAGGCTACAAAGATGACCAAACATTAAAATAGAACTCACAATAGACTTGGTCAATGGATAATGAAGCCACCTTGACAGGAATCATTATTCATGTGAAGTCTAACTCAACTTTTCATATTAAGACTTGGTATTCAACACCAAATATATCCTGTAGAGACTATGAAGTTTTTGTAGACTTAGAAGAAATCAAGACTCAGAGTAAGCCTAATCTCAAAAAGGATCAGATGGGAAAAAGAGGCATCTTCCAGGACTGGAAGAAAAATGCCATGAGTTGAGAAGACTATATCTTAGCTTCAAATACCTCTAGGAGACATGAAATATCCTAAGAAGATTCCCTTGTTTTAGATAAAGAGGAGGAAGTTATTCAGAAGGATTGGGATATGGATTTTGCCTTAAGACCAGAAGGGAAGTCAATGGTGACTTCCAATATTGATCTAACAGATCAAGCATGTTGCAGATAATAATATAGAGATGTAAAAAGCTTGATTTTTGTTTAGAGGATTCTCCCAGCAAGAGGGAGAAGCCTATGACGAGACAGTTTCTCTAGTAATTAGAAAAGGTATATATAGAACAAACATGATTCACTAAAAGAAGTCGATACAGTATGAGATTAAGAGGAATCATGTATGAAAATCCTTGTATTTGAGATTGAGTTATTTCTAGTGCCAGTTGGTGTAGTGCATGAGTTGGGCCATGGAGAAATGACTACAATAGAAGATTGAGTTACCTACAGAGAGAGCAGAGGACATACTCTCAGGTAGTGAGACAGATAGTGATTTGAAAAAATAACATAGAGCTATCACATGATTGTGCAAATTAATTTGCAGCTGAACAAGTGTACCAGGTTGGTACAATGTGATGTGAACATTTGGTTTCGAAGTACAGGACATGAAGACTCATGTCTGCAAGTTGAAGCAAGCTCCAAGAGCTTGGTATGCCAGGATTGATAGTTTTCTGTTGAGCTTGGGATTTACCAAGAGTAAATTTGATTCTAATATTTACTTCAAGGCTATGAATAATGAGTCAGTTGTATTTCTACTATATGTGGATGACTTATTATTGATAGGAGAAGAAAATCTCATCACATATTGCAAAAGGAAGCTCGCTGCAGAATTTGAGATGAAAGACCTAGGCCCGATGCATTATTTCTTAGGTCTTGAAGTTTGGCAGAGCCCAGAGAAGATATTCCTTAACCAAGGGAAGTATGCAGTTGAAATACTAAAGAAGTTTGACATGTTGGAATGTAAATCCATGGCCACACCCATGGAGATGAATTTGAAGCTCCTGGTTGATACTTCATTAGAGTTAGTTGATGTTACTTTATACAGACAGATTATTGGTTCATTGATGTATCTGACAAATACCAGGCCAAATATATGATTTTCTATGAAAACCTTGAGTCAGTATCTGGTGGAGCCCAGACGTGTTCACCTTGTAGTTGGAAAGCTTGTCATGAGATACTTTAAGGGTACATTGGACTATGGCCTCTGTTTTACTAGAGATTGCGACTTCAGATTGTATGGCTATACTGATTCATATTGGGTTGGAAGTGATTCATATTGAAAGAGAACTTTAGGATGATGTTTTAGTTTGGGGTCATCCATGACTTCATGGAAAAGCAGGAAGCAATCTAGCATTTCTCTCAGCATGGAAAAAGCAAAGTACATTGCAGCATGCTCTACCAGTTGTGAAGCCATATGGATTAAAAAGTTGTTGATAGGTTTATTTGACCTAGAGTTGGATTCTACCGTGATCTTTTTTTATAACTAGAGTTTCATAAAGATGATAGAGAATCTAGTGTTCCACGATAAGACGAAGCACATTGAGATCTAGTACCACTACATTTGTGACTTGATATAGAAGGGAGTTGTGAAGCTCCAATATGTTGGCACAAATGAGCAGGTTGCAGATGTGTTGACTAATCCTCTGTCTCATGTGAAGTTTGAGTACTCCCAGACAAGCTTGGTGTTCTCTGAAAGGACCTCCCTTGAAAGGGGGAATGATGCTAATGATACTATGGTATCCTGACCAACAACGGATAACTCAGTTAGGATTTTATATCCTAGGGGACTGATCATCCCTGGGCAGATCTTGAAGGTCTGGTAAGGATGGTCTGTCAGAGTACCCGTGCATGTATATGCCAGCTGTGGTTAGTAGTGGTATCTTAGTTGGGATTTTATATCCTAGGGAATCTTATGATTCCTGGGCAGATATTGATGGTCTGGTAAGGATAGTCTGTCAGAGTACCACGTGGTATCTTGTTAGGATTTTATATCCTAGGGAATCTTATGATTCTTGGAAATATCCCGAAGGTCTGGTAAGGACAGTCTATCAAAGTACCACATATGTTGTTGTTGATGCACCTTCCTCATTATGTTTCCACATATAGATGTTGATGTTCTAGCTTTGTGATGTTGATGATGTTATTCCAACTTCGTGTTGTTGATGATTTTGTTGTTCCAGCTTTTTGTTGTTGATGTTGATGTTCCAGCTTCGTGTTGTTGATGATGTTGTTCCAACTCCGTGCTATTGATGTTGTTGTTCCAACTTCGTGTTATTGATGTTGATGTTCCAACTTCATGCTATTGATGGTGATCATGTTTACTCTAGCTCTATATTGCAGATGATGACAATGTTCAACTTCTATTGATGTTGATGATGAGAAAAACTTCTGATGACCTATAGATATGACTGACAGTGTTCCCGATGTTGATGACGATGTCCCCTCCTCTTGATGATGTATTGAGTCCAGTCAATTTTTATTAATGTTGTTACTAGAATACCCATCTTGTTAAGGGGGAGTGTTTAATTATTGTAACTTTGAAGAATATTCTACTTATATTTGATTCATTATTATATATATCAAATCCCCTTGTGTGTATTGATCAAGTCAGGTCATGTATGATGGGTGTTATATATGAACTAAAAACACACTTAAAATCCCTCAATTAAATTTTCAACCCGGGGTAAGTAAACTTAGAGTTGTAGCAAAATATATGCCAAGGTAGAAGGGTTGGTAGTAATATAGTCTAACTAAGGAAGTGACTATCTAAGTGCTAATCTATTCAAGCAAAGCTGTCTAATGAGAAAACTCTACTAAGCAACTCGAAACTATGTAACCTAAGTACTTTTGGACCAAGGATCGATGGATAGTTCTAAGAAAACAAATGAAAATCCTACTTGAAGCAAACTAGTTCATAACAATAAGCAAAATCAACTATTAAGCATAACAATAAGCAAATAGCAAAAGAAAACTACTTTAACTAGCCTACCTAAATTCAATGAGCAACTATCCTGTGAAAGCAAGTAAATAAACAAATATACTATCAAAGCAAGAATAGACAAGTAAGCAAGTAACCTACTAAAGGAAGTAAACAACTAACTACTCTAACATAACTTCTACTGCAAGTAAACTAATTAAGACTACTCATTGAACAACTAACTAAGCTAAGAGGCAAGTAAACTCTATTCTTAATTCAAACTTCAAAACTATTTCTAATTCATAAAAGGAAATCTATTTAATTGAAAGTAAGAAGAACTAACAACTAACCTTTAATCTATGATAAGCAAAATTGCTCTTTAATCTATCAAAACGAAAGACTATCTACCCTAGAACAACAATAAAACTATCTTTTGATCTATGAAAGCAAGAAACTATCTTTTAATCTATGAAAACTCAAATATAGTGTTGGTGGTTATGTGAATGTCTTTGGTGTCTTATAATATCTTGATGGCACTTGACAACAAAAGATAATTCAAGCGGTATAAGCTCAATACTGATCTCAATAGCAAAGTGAAAGGTATGGATTAAACAATCCAATGAGAATTTATCCATTACGGAAACAATCGTCAATTACCCTGCATATTCATGGAATTATTAACCATCAACAATATAACGAGATTATAATTGTACTCCATGCTATGTAAGCAAAATTCATAATTAAATTCAATCATTAACTAAGAATTGTAATTGCAATCTAATTCTAGGAAAGAAGGTACA
This sequence comes from Picea engelmannii, assembly GCA_009831015.1. Taxonomy (NCBI): domain Eukaryota; kingdom Viridiplantae; phylum Streptophyta; class Pinopsida; order Pinales; family Pinaceae; genus Picea; species Picea engelmannii. Next base: position 544,007 of record ML781150.1, on the reverse strand, counting down.
TAAAGTGAAACTATGCTATATCTATTTTAATAATTCAAAATGCAAGAAGGAAAATGCTTTAAAACATAAATTAAAGCATGACATATAAAAGGTAAACTAATGAATACATTAACTAACAACTAGTTAAGCAAGATCTACATGACAATAGAATAAGAAATCTATAATTAAAAACTGAAACTAACCCTATCCATCCATCAAATCCTTGGTAAAGAAAACATGAAATAAAACTTTGTTCTACTCTATTTCAAACTCTGTTTTAAACTTGATTCTAAAAGCATGAATAAAACGCAATCTAACTTTTAATTGCACACAAGGTTAGTGTATGAATTTGAAAATTTGTTCCTAACTACAGAATCAATGCATATTAACATAAGCCTTCATACTAACCTGCAAAAGAGAATTAAAATAATTAAACTACAACAACAAATTAAATAACAAAGGAAAAATAACAATGCATGTACAGGAAATGAGATAAAGACATCTAAGCTATGAAATGCATAAATAACTTAAAGAACAGTTACCAGACTATTGGTGCCCCCCCCAACAAGTCGTGGTCACTTCTCAAAGACACACCACGAACTCAACAAATCGATTTCACCATTAAAACTTGAAAAACACAGTCTTATATAATTCTGACAATGGAAAATGGAAAAACAGAGAAAAATGTATTTGTCTCTGACACACTACTCCTTCTATTGCTTCTTAGCTATTGTATGACCACCACAGTGGTATTTATAAGTTTTACAGACCAATTGGTCGACCACTGGAGGGTCGAACCACTTCTAAAAATAACAAATTGCATTAATGGTGCCCTAACTGTCGAAATAGAGGGAACCAATAATCACCCTTCTCAACAACCTAAATTGAGTTTTCAAGAGTTTAGTAGCTGAAGAGGGCAAGCATGAGAAAAACCCATGTTTATGATTTGCTCACCACTGGTCGCCAATACCATAAACGCCAAATCACCCACTGTTTTTGTGCAGGACGAGGTGTTGGACGGAGTGCCAGACCAGGTACCGGACTGAGTACTAGATGGAGTGTCGAACTGATTGCCGAAAGCAGAAACATGATGCGATTTTTCCCTGTAACACCAAAAAACGTGAATTAGATCCTTGGAAACATAAAATCATGATGAATTATACTCAATATTGACATAAAAAACAATCATACATACCTGGTGTAGATCATACCGTTTTGGCTCAAAATTCTTTAAAAAGCTTCTCCAAAACATGAAAAACACATATATACATTCAAAAAAAGTGTCTAATAATTGTCATAACATTTATCATATCTCGGGCCCAACATTACCCCCACACTTATGATTTTGCAGGTCCCACTGCAAAAAAAAGGAAATTACCCCTCGTGACTAGGCTTGTTGAGGAGGATCAACTTTGGAAGCTTCTCCTTCTTGCTATGAGGACTTTGCCTTGTGCCTCTTGTGTTGCTTCAATTGTGCTCTGAGGCTGCGGTTGGATCTGGTCATCTCATCAACCAACCATTGAAGGGAGTTAACCTTTTCTTGGAGGACTGCATTATCATGATGAAGGTGTGTGTCTATTGTCTTCCTTTATTCCAACTGTTGGAGAAGCTGATGGTTATCTTTTTGTAGCTTCTCAATGGCTGGGGCAGAATCAATGATCTTGGAGGAAAGCTTAGATCCTTTAAGGGATGTGGATAATCTATCAGTCTTAGGATGTAGAGTAAGCATGGGTGAAGTAGGAGTGATGGGGGATTGGTAAGGAGAGTTAGGTTCTAATTTTGTCTTTCTTAGTGGCTCTAATCCATCCACAAAAACTTCCCTAAGTCTCTTGTGAGGGCTCTCAAGATCGGAGGACACTTGGATAGGATCTGAAGTAGGCAGGGGTTTTGCATAAGGTTTTGTTCTTGTGCTCTGAGTACTCTTTCGAAAGGGTCCTTTACCAAATCGATTGGCTCCCCTCCTATTTGTGGGAACGATGGGAAAGTTTTGTTGGATTACTTCTTGGAGCTTTTTAGGTGTAGGATCAAGAGATATTGAAGGCATTTGGGGGTTAACAATAGGATTCTTTTGGTCTTTTCTCTTGGCCTTTTTACCCGATGAGGAATTAGGGATATCAACAAGATTTTTGTATTGTTCCGGCAAAGAGAGGGTTTGTGCAAGGGGGTTTGGAGTTCTTGGAGAGCAAGGCTTGGATGGAGAGATAGTTCTTAGGCTAAGTGGCTTTTTTTCGATCTTAATTGTCAAGTGAGGCTTTGCAAATTGATAGATAAATGCATCCCAAGTTTTCCCATGTTTATCTAATTCAACTAAAACATGGAGTTTGATTAATCCATGGTGAAAGAGACTATTGTGGGGGTTAGTCACATTCTTCCTCACTTGAGAGGACATCTTCTCCAAGCTTTTTAGAAAATAGAAGGGAAAATTCAGAGGTTTGTTGAACTGAAAATGAGCCAGCAATCTGAAATGACAAGATTTGAAAGTGGAATATCTACCTTCGCATGTAATCAACCTCATGATGACGATGAGAAGGTTGATCAATTCCACCTTTATCCACTCCCTAGAATATCATTTTGCTCTTGAAATGTTCTGGAATTCGGGCTTAAACACCCTGTTATAACTTGAGCGTGACAACTGGTGGTTTTTGAACCATCTATCTCCCATTCTTGGAAGCTTCTTGGCTGCAACAATGGACTCTTCTGAGGCCTCAAAGGAAAGATACCCCATGCATATTTTCTTCCCATCGAAACCGAGGGAAAATTGCATGGAGAGGTCGTCATCATGGCCCTGCAAGCTAGACAAAAATGGCCCCCAGCCTGCACGCAAAAACACCTCTCTACATTGTGCAAATTTAGGAATGGAAAAAAGGTATGCATAGGAAGAGGGTTCATACCTCCTAGGCATTGTGGCAGAGGTGAAATTCACCAGGAAAGGGCGTGAACAAGCCAAGAGATGGCACTAATTGGGCACGGGCCGAGATTAATTCAAACAGGGGAAGAAATAGCAGAGGCTAGGCACGATTTCTCAACGCATGGCAAAGAAAATGGCAAGGGTGAATTGAGATAAAGGTTACCCAACCTGAATTTGAATGCACCTATGCTGGAGTAAGTTGCACACATGTGCGCAGGAGCTGCCATGTGTGGGAATTTTCAAATTCGAAGGCTCGTTTTTGGGGGGAAATGTAATGATGCACAGTTAGATCATTGTCCAAGTCTTTTGACTTGGACATTTGATCATGAACATATAAATCATCTTCAATCAATTTCTTACAACCAATTCAATTGAATGTAATTGATTTTTGGTTACCTGGAATATAGGACAGTTACTGGTGTGTAATTCATATGACACTTCGTTCGAGACCTCATATGGAATTTCATACAACAACTCATACGATACTTCATATGAAACCTCTGTGTTGAATACATTTTCACCTCTTATAATGGATAGCCTGCAAATTTGAAGTGTTTTTGACAATCACAGTGGTTAATGAGCAGAGACAAAATGCTCCATTGTTGTTGATTTTTCCATCATGCTCATTCAATCCTCTTGCATATGACATATAATGTCAAACCTACAATGAACAAGTTATAACAAGCATAAAACATGTATTGTCAATCCTACCATGTACAACTTGTAATGAAAGATAAACTGATAAAGAGTGGTCTGTTAATCATATGTTCAGTAATTTATAGCACACAGGAGTTTAGCACTTCAAAAATAAAATGACTATTAATGTAATAACCTGTATCATGGAAATAATACAAAAACTCTTGCAAATATTTATTTCTCTAGGTAATTATCATTTGTCATCTCATGAACCCCTCCCCCACACCTAAGTATTGTGACACCTCACAATCAAAAGTATAGGAAACCAGACAGTTCCCCCAATAGCGAAATATTTATAGTATGTAAAGTGTAAAGATAAATTTCACAGATTGGTCTGACGAGACAGTTAGGAGATGGGCCCACCTATAGGATAAGAGATCCTATATATAGATAACAAGAGGTAGGCAATAGAGTTTCAAGATTTTCTTAGATTTATTTCCCAATGGAAAGTTCATAGAGTTCATTAAGCTTAGCTCAACCATACATACTTCATGTCAACTTTGTCTACAATTAATGTCATACATCAGGACAAGTTAAATTTATTATTTATTTTTTTCAGATTACCATCCTCACTAGGTAGAATGTGTTATCTCCCAAAATGAATCCATCCCTTTGGTCGTATTTTGTGGTGGATATCATGGTTATTGGTAGTTTTTTCAAATTGATTTTGAGTTTTTCTAGCTGCATGACTTAGGTTTTGATTTTTGTCTTAGAAATAAGATGACCCATAAAATTCTTCTTTTCAAAATTTTCACAAAATGTTTTCAACAGCTAACGTGTGTTTAAAAGATGAGTGTTAGCTGGTGAAAGTGGTGACTTTCAAAAGCTAAGGAGCATCTCTCATAGGTCTGTGCACTGGTGAAAGTGTTGATTTTCGAAACATCCAAAGAAGCATTGTCGCGGGTTGTGCACTGGTGAAAGTGATGACTTTCAACAGCTAAGGAGCAGTTCTTGCGGGATTGTGCGCTGGTGAAAGCAGTCAGTTTCAACAGTTAAGGATCGTTTCCCATAGGCCGTTAGCTGGAGAAAGAAGGAATCACGTGCATTTTATCCACGTTTCTAAAATCTAAAGATGATACGATCATCCCACGTCATGCAAATCCAGAATGATGCGCTGGTGAAAGTGGGTAATGATAGAGGCTCGGGTTTGCACGTCAAAATAGGATTACAAAGCGGATCTTGTTCAGTGACGCATGCTGCACACTCATGGCGCCGGAAATGGCAAATTCGAATCCATTAATGCAGGTACATAGGCTGTACTACCTAGCTAACAACATCAAATTGGTTCATCACTTCTCCCACACGCATAACTCTCCAATGTATGCTAAGTTTCTAAATTTGAAAGACAGAGCCGACTCCCGAGTGCTTTCAACAGCGCAAGACTTCAGCCCGAATAGCAGTTTGTTGTATTGTGTGTGCAGAATCATTTGGAATTTTAGGTTGTAGAATGGTCAGGAGACGCAGTGGGTCTTTATTGAGAAAAGAGTTAGATAGCCTATCTTTCCTACAGATGCATACAGAAGTACAGAAGCACTTCTCAAACGCAGGTTGCATTGAATTTGTTGAGAGACTGCAGAACGGTTGTCACCAGTCAACAGCAGAGGCTTTTGCCAAAAATTTTGATGGGAATAAGGCTCGTGTTGGATCCTTGGAAATCATAGTAGATGAAGTTGCCATTGCTGCAGCAACCATCCTACCAAGATCGAGCCAGAGTTGGTTCAAAACCACTGTCACCAAAAACTTAAATTTCAAAGCCTATTTGAAGGAAGAGTTCAGGCACAATGCATGGAAAAAGAGCATGTCGGTTTCCTATCTATAAGAGGAGTGGCAGGAGTTGTTTAAGGGCATCCAACTCTACATAACCTCGGAGGGCAGGTATGACAAACTCATGATGTATCATTTTAAGCTCCTAGACCATTTCACAGGTAAAACTCTCCTCAATTTACCTTTTTGCTTACATAAGAGTTTAACTAAGGTCTGCAAGAAGATCAGGGCTCAACCCATAAGCATGAAGAATACTCTGTGCCACTTTGGCCTCATTAAATTGATCATTCTGGAGGAATTAAAACAACAGGGAAGGAGCTGGAAACATTTTCTATTTTGGGAGGGCTTTGAAACACAAACTCAGCCCGTAAATGAACAGGGGAAAGGTTCAAAGAAACAGTTGACTCCTCAAAGCAGTTCGAGGAAGAGGACCCTGCCAGGACTTCCAAAAGATAGAATCTCTGGAGTGAAATCCCAGAGGTCAAAGAAAAGGTTGAACTTTGAAACCACTACAGAGCAGCCTACAGAGCAGAGAACAAACATATTAAACTTTCCCTACACAGACTCAGAACCAAAGCAACAAGATGAGAGCCCTGTCATCAAGAGTCCTGAATAGTCAACTGAGTTTGCACAGAATTATGAGACCTTCACTCATACAGAGGAAGGAGAAACATCAAATAGCTCTAAGTCAAAGAAAACTCAGAAAATCAAGCATCTGAAAGAGGTAATCGCTCAGCAAGAGGTCTTGGAACGGGTAATAAAAGAAAGGTACAAGAAGTTGTTTGATAAATTCGCAAAAACCAACGCTGTGTTTGAGAGACTGGCCCAGGAAAGTGTTAAAGAGAAGAAAAGAAAGCATAAGATCACCAAAGATTACAATAGTCGATGGTGGCTTGCCAAGCGCCTTAAAAGGAAGATAAGAAGATTGAAAAAAAAACAAAATCAAAAGTCCCACCCAGATTTGAAGGTGCTTGCTTAGGTTGTTGTAAACATGCAAGGGGAGAAATCAGAAACACATTGAATTTTGTTGAAATCGCATTTTGGAGGTGAGAGTCCATTTTTGGCTCAGATAGAACTTTCACCAGCGCAAGGCGAAATTTTATGACCCATTAGCTGCTGAAAGGCAGCGCTTTCACCAGCTAACCAGCAAATTATAAAGCCCGTTAGTTGGTGAAAGCAGGGAAAGCATTTTTGGAAGCCAAGGACAGAACAAGTCAATTTTTACAGATTATAAAGAGGTTCCAGAGTATCAAGGGGATATCAGATCGCATGCAAAGGACTCAACATCAGAGGTTCGAGAGAATTTTGGGAACCACATGCAAAACAATTTTCCTCAACGATCGACTATGAACGTTGAAGAAATCCAACTGTCAAGACAAGTGTCCTACCATGTTTCATTACATCGCAGATTCCAGGAGCAGAAGGATATAGATGGCGAATTTTTGAGATTGGAGACAATCTGAATGATAGTTTAGTTGTTAAATCTTTATTATCAAGTTGTTTAGTTACATTTGAATTGCTATTTTTAAACACAGATCCATGTTTTTAGGATATGTAAAACTGATTGTAAGAGGCTATAAATGCCTATTTTTGCTAAGAGACAAGGGTTCAAACTGGGATATATTTTATGCCACTGTATAGACTCTTTTTGCAGAAATAAAGTTCGGTTTCCTTTCGTTTTCAATATCAGAGTGTCCATCTTTCCTTTTTTTTACTTTGTTTCAGTTTATTTTAGTTCATAAAGACTATTATCTCTTTACTGAGCTCATAGACTTGAAATTAAAGGATTCTTCTCTATCTTGTATTAAGCCCTACATTCAGTTGTATTTGGCAATCAAGAATAGTGTTCTTCATCCCCCCTTTCAAAATACTTGATCTGATTATTGTTTCCTGAAAGCATTGTTTCTTTAGATGTGTGATGATTTGTTTATTTCATTGATCATTGAAGACCCCATTGTCCCAAACACATAAAAACCATTATTTCTAAGTTACCAAGCATCCTTAGCCTACAACCCTAAGGAGTTTCTTGGAGTGATAAAAAATTGGCGCCGTTGTCGGGGAGACGAAATTCAAAGCTCTGCTTTCCTGGGATATGACACAGAGATGATCTTTGATGATAGACAAAGATTAGACATTTTTAGTTGGTTGTAATCATCTATCTGGCGACTCCACAAGTTCATCCTGGCTCCTAAGAGGATCAGTACTAGGGCGAATCCTCAAGAATCACCGATCACACCAGTGTCCAATCCAAAATTAATTCTCAAAAAGGGAAAGACGATTCAAGGTCAAACTTCAAGATCAGATACAAAAGGTAATCCTCTTCTCAGTTCTGGAAAATCTACTACAGAAAAAATTGAGTTCTTTTCAGAGAACACTGATAAAAAAACAATTGTAAATACTGTAGAAGAACAAATTCTTTTTGATCAACAGAAAAATCCTAGTGATGATAAATTGATAGACTATAATTTGATTGAAAAAACATCTAAGACTTTAGAAAGAAGCCACAGTTCTTCTTCCCTTGAGTCTTTCCACTCTCAGCAACAAGAAGATCACTTGAACATTTATACTAGCCTCCTTGCTGTTGAACATCTCCTCCAAGAGCTATCTGCTAAGGGTGAAGAAAATTTAGTTGGACATCTTGCAAATTTTTACAGAGCCTCTTATCAGACCTCTTTCCCATTAGAAAATTCACCTCTTTCACATTCCTCCAGGGTTGAAGACTTGAAGAAGAAACTATCATTTTCCCCACCTCTGATAGTCATGGCTGCACCACCTCCTTTGACTAAGATGCAACAAATCCTAGCTGCTAGGTATGCACCACTCATATTTCCAACCCCAGTAGCAGCCATGCCAACAGGAGACTATCAGAAATATATGCCCAAATTCACAGGCGAAGGCGATGTGTCTGCTGAAGAACATATTGAGGCTTTTTACAGTTATGCAGAGAACCTTAATATTGAAGAAGAAGATGTTTGGACACGAGTCTTTGTCCAAAGCCTAGATGGCCATGCTAGGAAATGGTT